>CM061918.1:53551285-53654016 GCA_031002005.1 Vandiemenella viatica | reverse complement strand
CATGAGATTTAGTAAAGTGTTCCGACAACTCTCTTTTCTGTTCAACCAGTGCATTTTGAAATTGTTCAGACTGTTGTAAAAACAAACTGAACATAAACTGTTTTAAGTCTGAAATCGTGTCTGAAGGTAGTTGAGTGTTTTTGTTAGTACCACTCAGTGTCTGTGGTTCATCATTAGTGATGCCTTCTCTAAGTGTTGTCATATTTGAAATTGGATCAAAGTCGGCAACTTTTCAACTCGTAAAAATTATTCATTAATCTACCTATATCTTCAAGAAATTGTTTGTTAACATAAATAGCTGGAAAGCTTGCGAAATTTATGCCATGTGTACATGTTCTACTTTACGCAAATTAAAATCAAGTACACTTGAAATTACTAAAATCTAACTTTACAGGTAACGTCGTGTTCTTCGTGAAATTAATTTGCAAGTTAAAAGGTCAAGAAAATAATTTACACTCCGTAAGGTTATGAACAGTGAATTATTTGAAAATCTAAAGTGTATGGTAGACTATTACACTTTAGTGCTCTTTAGAAAAGTCACTTAGCTGTATATACGAGTGGTTCAGTCGCTGTAGCCGTTCAGAACACCTTCATATGCGACGCCGCAAATATCAGCACAGATGGAATGTATCCAAGATCAGCTGTTCCCGACTGCGATGTTTTTCTTAATAGTTCCTGATCGTCCGCTGGAGGCGCTGCCGTCAATTTGTTGTTAGTCGTTTCTAGGATCTTTTCTCGATGAATTCTTGTTGTCGAATTGTAACTTAGTTGTTATTTTTTATCAACTGCAGGGTCGCCATGTCGCATTTCTTATAAGCATTTGCTTGATATTACTTATTAAGAAATACGCCCTGTTGTATTTAAGAATGTGCTTCTATTTATATTATTCCTGAAGATATCTTTTGTGCAGTTTAATCAAATAATTAATTTGTTAGTCCTTTTCTTCACAATATAAATCACAACTTTTATTTTAAATTAAACACATCCATTAAATACATTATCGAACTTTTCCTAACAAGCTCTCCTTAGCTGCTACTAAGTAATCTCTCCGTCTCTGTGTGTGTGTCTCGTTGCTATGGAAACTTCTTTTAGAGTACTCACTGGCCCGTGGCAAGGAACGCCTACCTCAAAGATTTAATTACTATCGGTTATGCTACAACCCTCTCCAATAAATGAAGTATTTTGTAACCGTTTCCTATCACCAGCCCATTGTGCTCTTCCCAGTTGTGTTTATCATTGAACGTTATGCGAAGATATATACACCTCAAGCATTCAACAAGCAGTTCTGAGCATACCCTATTATCATAAACAATCTTCAGTTTTATTTTTTAATCTGTGTACCTAATAAGCTGACTCTTCTTGGCATTTATCTTCATTCCATGCTGACCTACCCATAATGTGCAGTTTCGTTAAAATCCATTTATTAATTTTTGGTACAGAGATAAGAAGTTAGAAATTTACGGTTTTAGACTGTACGCCTTTTGTATCATCGGAAAGTAAACATTAAACCGATAAAATGTATCCTATATCGCAACTGGTGTCACAAGATTCAATTGTGTGCTGCTTTGTTAAAATCTGTACATTAGCTTTGCCTTTATACGTAAATATACAGAGAGACGAATAACTACAGGGTGGAGCGCGGTAAGTTGCTGATTTGGGAATGAAATAAAAAAAATAATGAACACTTAGAATTTTACATTTTTATTTTTCTCATGTTGGACAATAATGGAAGTTACTAATTACATGGTTTAAACAATATATCTGGCAAATGTCTACCTTCACAATCCACACACTGCTGTAATCGTTTTCTGAAGTTCTCGTGCGCTCTTTCAAGCATGTCTTCTGGTATTCTTGCAATTTCAGCCTCAATATTTTTCTGTAGCTCTTCCAGGTTGTTGGGATGATTACAATATACCTTTGACTTCAGGTAACCCCAAAGAAAAAAATCGCATGGGGCTAAGTCCGGTGATCGTGCGGGCCAGTTGAGATCCCCCATCCGAGAGATAAGTCTTCCAGGAAACATTTGCCTCAAAAAATTCATGGTGATGCCCTCTGTGTGTGCAGTGGCACCATCTTGTTGAAACCAGGTATCCTTTAATTGCATTTCCTCGAAAGCCGGCTGGAAAAACTCTTGCACCATAGTTAAATAACGATCTGAATTCACAGTTACAGCACGACGATTTTCCTGGAAAAAGTAAGGGCCAATGATGCCTACTCGTGATATGGCGCACCACACAGTGATGTGGTCTGAGTGCAGGAGTCTCTGGTGAATTTGCCTGGGGTTCGTGTCACTCCAGTACCGCATATTCTGTTTATTTACACACCCACTGAGGTGAAAATGTGCCTCATCAGAAAAGAACACATTTGCGTCACAGGGTATGGTTGCAAGCATGTCTTCACAAGACTGTCTTCGTGTTACATAATCCCGTACTGGACAATTGCAGGACCACGCACATTTTATGCGGGTGAAAATTCAGTTCATTATGAAGAATCCTGTGGAGAGAACGTCTTGAAATGCCGAGAGCAAGTGCCTGTTTCCGAGCTGAGCATTTTGGAGATTGCAGTACTGCTGCTCTAACTTGTTCGACATTTTGTGGTGTTGTAACGCTTCTCTCAGGTCCTGTTCGTACAGTTGACACATTCCCTGATGTTCTGAATGCAGTTACCCAATTTAAAATTGATTGTCGTCCGCGTGGGGGTACTGCAAAACGCAAACGAAAAGCACGCTGCACTGCAATGATCGAGTGGGAATTCGAGAAATACACTTCAACACAAAAAGAGCGCTCCTCACGTGTCCACTGCATTATCGCAACTTAACAACAATTGAATACAAACCTCCCGTCAGCAACAATAAACCAAGGCCACTCTCTCTTCTATTTGAGCAACAATGCTACCACAACGTGTGTTCTAAAAAAGCAATTTACCACGCTCCACCCTGTATATGTACAGCTCCCATTAGCGTTGTAATTCTCGCAGGTAGTTTATGTAAGTTTTGCTATAAATTTTACGTATTAAAACATGAGTTATAAAAGATAAATATAATCAAATTTTAGGGAGAAAGATAGTAATCTTTTTATGGATGACGAATCCGATGACGACCGCCAAAAGAAGTCCCAACACAACAAGAGAGATAAGAATGAATCAACAGAGGACGAAACCGACGACATACCCAGTTTTTTCGGTTCAGAAATAGAAAAATTCTTCAAAATCTTAAAAAGAACAATGGTTAAAATGAAAAGAGCAAGAGGATTGCAAAAACTACTAGTTTTGCTTGAAGGTGTAATGGCCCTAGCGAAATAATGGCGCAAACACCCTATCTGAAAAACATGACAGCAGCTTTATGGAATGCAAACAACGTTAAGAACAAGAGAAATGAATTACAGACCTTTCTCAACAGAGATGAAATTGACATCATGTTAATAACAGAAACTTTTCTTCAGCCAACGGACACCTTTCGTTTAACTGGATACCAAGTTTACATAACGGATAGAGTGGGACAAAGAGGAGGAGGCACAGCTGTAGCCATAGGCAAAAACCTGTCACACGCACCAATAACCAAGCCACAACTTATAGACCTAGAGGCCACAGCCGTGTGCATTCACTCAAGCGAAGGACACATAGTATTTGTCAGTGCGTATCTAGCCCCAAATAAAAACTTACATGAACAGGACCTAGACCTGATAATGGCTGTGGGCAACAAGGTCATAATTGGTGGAGATCTTAATGCCAAACACCCCATTTGGAATTCAAGAACAAGTAACAGAAGAGGCGAACTGTTGTTACAAATGTGCGATCTTAGGAACTTAGAAGTCATCGGACCATCAGAAGCGACGCATATTCCCTTCAACTCGAGACATAGACCAGACGTGCTGGACATTATAATCGCCAAAGATATTTCCGGACACATAAAATTGGCAACTCTGAATGATCTTTCATCAGATCACCTCCCTGTACTGCTCACTATTCAAAGATGGCTCTACTCTGACGTGAAACCAAAGAAAGTAAAAGAAACTGACTGGAATCACTTTACTAGACTTATTCACAATAAGATACGAACCACATATAATGTCTCTAGCACAGAGCGAATTGATGCAGCTATACAACATTTCGACAAGGTAGTTTTAGATGCAGAAAGGAGAGCCTCCACTACAATCGTTTTGGATAACCATCAACGAGAGGAGCTTCCAGCCATCTTGGAAGAACTGAGATATCTGCGAAACAGATACAGAAAACTGTGGCAGCGGTACCGTGATCCAAGGGACAAGAGACAATACCTCCAACTCGCACGGCAACTAAAAGCTAGACTACAAGAAAGAAGAACTGAAAAGTGGGAGGACAAAATGTCAAGCCTTTTGTTGCAGAACAAAGAGGCATGGCAACTAATCAGAGCCTTAAAAGAACCTCGACAAGCGAACATCGCGATAAATGGTCCGGCAGGGCCTTGCTTCCTACCTGTAGCAAAGGCTGAATTACTAGCTGAAAACTTCGCATCTCAGTATACCACAGCGGAGTACCAACTTACACCGGCAGAGATCCGACAAGCCGAGGAAACTGAAAGCCACGCATTGGAAATCCTCCAACAACCAACTGCAGACCAGCCAGAGCTTACAACCCCGAGGGAAGTAAGAAGTATAATAAAAAATCTTGCAAAAATTAAAGCCCAGGACATGACAAAATAAAAAACATACATTTGAAAAACCTGCCGAAAAAGGGATTAGTGCTTTTGACTAGAATCTTTAACAGCTGTCTCCTAAACTGTTATTATCCCACAGCATGGAAGGTAGCAAAAATTAAAGCCATTCCAAAACGTGGAAAAGACCACCGCCAAGCTGTAAACTACCGCCCAATTAGTCTTCTTTCGTCAACATCAAAGATACTAGAAAGAATACTGCTGAAGAGGATTAACACCAGTCTCGAAGAAAATAAGACGATAAGACCAGAACAATTCGGATTTCAAAGCCGCGTAACTGCAACAACTCAACTCCTCCGTATTTCAGAAGATATAACAAAAATTTTTAACTTTAGCAAATCTACAGCAGCAGTATTTTTAGACATAGAAAAAGCTTACGACAAGGTTTGCACGCAAAACTTATACAGGAATTACGGACTCAAACGGCTATTAAACACTGCTACATTAAATTCATTGGTAGTTACTTAGCCGACAGAAAATTCTACGTAGAAGTTGACGGACAGAGGTCTTCAACTCTTCCGATTCCAGCTGGAATTCCGCAAGGATCGGTTATCGCACCGCCACTTTTCAAAATTTATACAAACAAAATCCCGACCCCGCCTTATGTGAATCTGGCACAGTTTGCCGATGACACTACTGAGTACACATCAGGAAGAAGACATGATCTTAACGTTACTCACCTACAACAAGGACTAGATGAAATCAGTAAATGGTGCAGAAACTATAAAATCAAAATCAATCCTGGAAAATGTGCGGGAATCTATTTCACAAAAAAAGGCCAGAAATTAACAAGAATTTAAAAATTTTGAACCAAAATATCCCCTGGGTTAAAGAACATCGGTACCTGGGTATATTACTGGATAACAAATTACTTTTTAGACAACATATCATGGATAGGAAAACAAAAGGACTAGCAATTATTTCCAACCTTTCACCAGTATTACGAAGCAGCAACCTACAGTTTAATACAAAAATAAGAATATACAAATCGGTTATTCTCCCATTTTTATTGTACGGATGCCAGATATGGGGCCTGGCAAGCCAAACCAATCTACAACAAATCCAGCTACTCCAGAACAGATGCCTAAGGATGATCCTAAACGCACCCAGATATACACCAATAGAAACTCTACATAACGAGACACATATTCCCTTAATCAATACCGAAATATTTAATCTAACAGAAAAATTCCACAAGAAATTGAACGACGCCAGAGACGAAAGAACTGAGTCGATTGGAACGGTAATGCCGAGACGTTGGCATAAGTATAAAGTTCCCCTCAGTATTCTATACCAGCCATCATAGAGCAGCACAGAACATGAACTCCGCAGGGGTTTTTTCACCATTAAGACCATCCTAGATGGTCATAGCCCTGGTTTTTCCCCTGAAAGTGAAATAAAAAGTGTCCCAAAAAATAAACACCCTATCCTAGAAGTTATACTACCGAAGGTAGTGGGACTTCAATCACAGCCGCAAAGGCAGCGATAAAAAAAAAAAAAAAAAAAAAAAAAAAAGGATTTGTTTCAGATATTTAAGCTCTTATTATTCGGTACGGTGTATTAGGAATATTTTCAACAATAACAAAAATTTCTTTGAATCATTAGTCCAATGAATCTTAGGAGTTGAATGATTTATCTAAATTTACGTTCAGCAAGATCAAGTGTAACTAATATTGATATTAACATTTTATACATAGTTTACAGTAAACAACTATAGTTAAAGGCGATTTAATATAGATCATGGTTCCAATTCCCTTGCTCGTCTACTTTTTAATATGGCAACTTTTAAATTTAAATATCTACTGGGAATTTATTTCAGTTTTTGGTTCTCTTACCTGCAAACACACACAAAAATAGATTCCCCTCCCTTACGCCTGTTACCTCCAACTTAAAGGAGCGTTACCACTTCAGAGTAAATTCTGGCGAGAAGCTCTCGATAGCATAACTCGCCAGTGGGCAATCCTCTTCAGCCAGTCAATGATCCTAAAGACGACGACCATATTCGTCTGGTGGAAGAAAGACTGCGGCGATTCCTTGAAGCCGTCCCCCCAGAAGAGGATCGCATTGACGAGATAACTACACAAGAGGTTGCGTCAATGCTCTCGAGCCTCATTGTAAAGACAGCCGCAGGACACGATGGCATCGGCGGAGGTATCCTTCGTCAACTGCCCCCAATCGCCGTTCAGTTTATAACAGACGCCTTCAATGAAATTCTCCAAAAGGGCGAATATCAAACTACTTGGAAGCATGCTGACATCATACCCATTCCGAAGGTGGGCAAGGACAGAAGATCCCCTAAGTCCTACAGGCCAATTAGTCTTCTGCCGACTCTTTCCAAAGTTTTCGAGCGACTCTACCTCAAGAGACTACGCGCCGTCATCGACAGTGAGGGGCTGTTGCCTGATGAACAGTTCGGTTTTCGCAGACATCACTCAACACCCCAACAACTGCTCCGTCTCACAGAAGAGGCCTTCTCTGCCTTCGAACGTCGGGAATACTTCGGCGGGCGCAGTACTGCTTGATGTCAGCCGTGCCTTTGATTCCGTCTGGCATCAGGGCCTCATTTACAAGCATCTCACACAGGGAGTATCACTCTCTCATGTTAAGCTTCTGAAAAACTACCTTGAGGGAAGGACTTTCAGAGTTGTGATGGACGGTAGCATCTCAGCAATAAAGAACATTTCCGCGGGTGTCCCACAAGGGTCAGTTATTGGCCCAGTCCTGTACAGCTTGTACACGGCGGATACTCCATCCATAGTTCGCGTAAAGAAGGCGTTATATGCTTATGACACCGCCTATTATGCGAAGAGCCTGAATATTCACCTCTTATGCAGAAGGCTACAGCAGGACTGCGACAACATCCAGCAATTGGGCACTAAATGGAGGCTTGCCTACAACGCCTCCAAAAGTCAGGCAATTGTCATAACCAGGAAGAAAGTTCCTCAGTTACCTCCTTTAGTGTTCTTCGGCGAACACATAACCTGCCGGCCTCGGTAGCGTAGGGGCTAGAGTGCTAGCTCCGCGTACCGAGGGTCGCCGGTTCGAGTCCGGCCGAGGGCATGGGTGTTTAGTGTTGTGTCTGTGAATGTCTTGTCCGTGTTGTGGTGTCCTTGTGTCAATACTTGATAGCAACAAATCACATTGAGCTGACTGTATGGCCCAGTAGCCGAATGCCATTTTAAAAATTAAAAATAAATTTAAAAAAAGCCTGGACGAGGACGGCAACTTACCTTGGTGTCAAACTTGATAGGGGAATGACGTGGAAACCTCACGTCACCAACGTTCGTGCCAAAGCATCTGGGAGACTAAGCTCACTCTACCCAGTACTGAATCCTACATCCGAACTAAGACCGGACCTAGGGATCCGCCTATACACGCCCTAGTTAGACCTATATTGGAGTACGCTGCGGTCGTGTGGGGCAACACGGCGCACGCATACCTTCAGCTACTACAAACGATCCAAAATAGAGCCATCAGATTCGCTCATCACCTACCCAGGGACACGAGGACAGATGACCTCCATCGACTGAGTGGATTGCCCAAACTACGAGTCAGATTCCAACAACTGGCTACGCAGTTCTACGAAAATGCGCAGAAATCAAATAACCCTTTGGGAGCTGAACCCACCTACAATGACAGATTAAGGTGGCCAAAGAAAATACTTGACTACCAATAAGGAAAAAACCTATAGGGTATGAACAACCTGATTATGAAACACCGATCATGTCAACCAAGCTAATAAACTGGAAGGAGATGCGCTCCTGCGCATACCTTCCCCACAACCTGGGACCACCGCTTTCCCAGTTACTGACGTCTGTCTGTCCTCTGAGAGTAGCTAGCGGCGTGTGGCGAGCTACTGCCCGAGAGCTGGCAATAATCAACTGGCTCCCAAGTCGACACGCCATTCTTGCGCTGTCTGATAGCATCTCGCAGAATACGAACAATGTTGTAAGTCTGAGAGCAGTAACTGAGAACTCGGTTAGTAAAAATTGGTCGTTAGAAGAAATAAAGGAATTACTTAAAATCTTTGAAGGCAGAGACTTGCTGTGGAATGTGCCGATTAGAGTGACAGAATTAAAAAAAAAAAAAAAAAGTTTTGCAGAATCAGGAGAAAAATTTTACTGTTCAGGAGAACTTCAAATGTAGCTCCACATTTTATGGAATACAAACGATGTTTATATACAGTTTCATAACATCTATTTTCGTGACAACGTGTCTATAATTATTGTAAACACGTTGAAATGACCGTAGGAAGATCAAAAATGTAGTAAGATTTTATTCACTTTTCAAGGTATCTCAAGAGTTGTAAAAAATTAAAAATAGAAAAAGTAGAAGTGGTGCAGGCGAAAATTTTTAACGTAAGTAGCCTTACTTCAGTGCATTGAAGTTTATAATTCCGGAATTGACTGTCTTTCCAAACACAACGTAATTCGGTAAGTTTAGTGTAGCGGAGGCTTGAATACAAATCCCCCAAAAATTATGTCAAGGCAATGTAATAAATATTTTTTAACGAAATCGACGTATTATGCAATAAGTAAATTTACCTTATGTAAAAAATCGAAGAGTTGCCATAACTCGTTCATGTACTGATATAGATTTTCTCATTTTAGTGTCCTGTTTGAAAATTGTGCGTCCCACAGATTCTATAATAAACTCAACTTCACAGCTCATTAACCTATAAAGGTTCCTAAACTGTTACACGTTTTCGATTTGTAATTACGGTGTCACCATATGTCTGGCTCCAAAAACACTTTCTTTTAATCCAAGGCTTAACCCAGTAGGTTTTCCTACGGAGTTTTCCCTCTTTTTAGTAAAAGAAGCTAGTACTATCACAGATGACGCGGCCTTTCTATTGTGCACCGCCATCTTGACTAGTATCTGCTTTCTCCAGCGGACAGGGTTCGCAGAGTTTTCGCGAGAACTGTCCCGGCTAGCCAGCCAGAATCTACTCTCAAATGGAAACGCACCTTAATAGGCTAAAATCTATCCATACATCATCACCCACATTATACACTCCCAGCATTCTTTTCATCCACCTCCCATCTTCCAACGATACCCCACCTATCTCCTTAAAGCTATCTGTAGCTAATTACTTTCTTCGATATTATTTACTTTCCTACTTCCCATTCATGGACAGCCAAAAAATCCTGTTCCGACGTGTTTTCTAGTCTTCGTGGGTCTGCCAATATACATTCTTCCTGTCGGATCGTGCTGCTGGGCGAGTTTAAGAAATCCGTCGTCACCCATGGTTAAAAACGCGTTCCTTCCAATTTTCTCTGTTTTTTTTTTTTTGGTAAATTCTGTCATTCAGAGAAAAAATATTCAGTTGTTATCATATTTCTTCATTCCCTCTTCTATAATAATAATTTTTTTATTGCCAATATGCTTGTGATACAAGTTTCTAGCAAAGTCAATACAAATTCATACATATATTTTTTACAATTGATCAAGTTTGTACAAGACCTTATTACATAGATAAGATTTCATTCGAATTTTGAATTAATTCCCAGTCAATATCTTTAGATGAGCTGGAAGCTTATTATATAGCCTGGCTACCATTTCATAGGCACTCTTACAAGCTGCCTTAGAATTATGTCTTTTGATATGAAGGTCTGTGTTGGTACGAGTTTTATATTTATGAATTTCACTATTTGTGTGGTTAAAGTGAGGATTACCTTGAATCAATAGTAGAACCCATTATACATATAGTGAAAGTACCGTAAGAATATTTTCCTATCTAAATATTTCTCTGCATGATTATTTTCTATCTAGCTTGTACATTATTCTAATACATCTTTTCTGCAGCAGTAACAATCGACGCATATTGATATGACAACAAGATCCCCAGACTTCAGTACCATACATCATGTGTGGAAAGATTATTTCATAGTATGCAGTTTTTAGAATATTGCTGTCAAAGACTTTTGATAACTGGTTGATTAGAAAAATGCCTTTACTCACTTTTTTGCATACAAAATCAACATGTGGCTTCCATGTTAGGAACTTGTCAACATATATTCCTAGGAACTTGTATTTATATGTTTCATAGATGCTTCCTTCACTAGTTATTAATCTTAATTTATTGTCTATATCATGATTTCCTAATTCAAACTTTATTAAACATGTTTTTTTCTTATTACAAATTAATCCATTTACATCAAAGTATTCTGATAACTCATTTGAGGTCTTAGTAGCAGTTGTCTCTAATGTGGAATCATTGCTATCCCACATTCAGGGGGGGGGGGGGGCCTTTTACTGATCTTACGAACTTTATTTCGCATTACTGAATTTTATTTTGTACTGTATTTTAGTCACTTATGTTTCATTCCTATAGATCAGAGTCGGTGCCGCCATTTTGTTTTAATTTAACTTTAGTATCCTCTGTTTGTCGAAATGTTACACAGATGTAATGAAATCGGTGAAGTTTCTTCTTCATTTAGTAATCTTCATTAAAGGATATTTCACAAACGAGGTAGTCAAAGCTTGAGACTTGTTTTATTGGTTGATTCTTAATCTGACAGGATATTTCTCTTGTCAGGCCATAACTTTTGTTTTTGTGCGAGACTACTGCAAACAGTAATCTTTACTAATAATTTTTGATATGTGTATTGATTCTTGGAGTCCATTTTCATTCTACAGTAGGATAAATTGATCACTGTAATTGGCATACTGTTTATATATGTGCTGTTACCTATTTTTCTTTAAGGATGGACATTTTCATTCCATTTCTAATTAACTCAAGCATTTGTATTTAAGAGTCTTAGAGGGGAACTACAACAATTGTAAATAAAAACACCGTCTATTAGCAACTGGTTTTATTGATGTAAGCTCAGACGCGTTTCGCCCTTGTGGAATGGGGCATCGTCAGTCACTGTGGATGTATATACATGTTGGTGTTAACAAAATTACAATATTAATATACATAACTAAGTAATAATAAACTACATTCTACTTACGACTTATGGTTGAGGCAGTTACATGGGGGTAAGGAATAGCTCCATTTGCACTACAACCACTCTTTAGTTAATTGTTAACTCCTTTTTTAGTTTATACCCCAGATCTAATACAATCTGTGTCCCTTTATACATATACTAGATAACTTATATTAAATGTTTTTAATATTCATATACTGAACTATTTTACACAATTACTCCTTATTTTTCTTTATCGAACGCTCTTTAGAACAAGATAGCAGCACGATACATCACAGAGATGTGGATATAACAGTGTGTTTTCTAGAATAAGGAGCTTTTAGTATATTGTTGTTTCTGTTAGGGAAACATTTCATCATTTACGATTGTTTATAATGACGTTGCAACTATTTCAGTTGACAGATAAACAAATGCTACAAAATAGGCAGCTCTTCTTTTATGCTGTTACAGACGACTTACCTCGATATTCATCGTATGTCATTCGCGAAATTTTCGCACCGGTTTCATACAGTGGCGCAGCAATCATAGGGCTAGGCGGCGCTCTACACCGGGGCCCCCAAGTTCAGGGGGCCCATAAGCGTAGCTCAGGGGGCCATCAAAATTTGCTTAGGGGACCAAAAAGGTCAACTCAGGGGGCCCCCAAACCGCACGCTACTTAAAAAAAGGTCGTCCATCAGACCTGAAGGCCCCATTTCTTTTTTCTTTTTTGCACCGTCGCGTCGTCCTTGTTAACTTAGCTATGTCACTGGCTACATAGTAATTACTTATTACCTTTCCATACAGAATTATAATAATATTATAGCAAAAATTATTATTAATTAATTCTTATGCAGTTCAGTTTTAACCGTTGACCTCTTTCGACGCAATATACCAAGAATCAAGAACGACGTGAATTATACTGTGTTAAGAGCACGTCTAAACAATTTCGTCCTTTGATTTCATAAAATGCCACGTACACGGTAGTTTAAGGTGCGCGCAAACAAACACAATAGTAAACGATGCAGCTGAAACTGGTGCAGGCATGTGTTGAACATTAGAAAAGTCCTCTAATCGACTTGAGAGTGATTCTAGAGATACGCACCGGTTGCTGGATCCTTCACCCGTGACAACTTATTCTTTAACTGTGTCATTACACAGCCTTGTTGGACGTAATCTTGTTCCATTGCATAAATCAACTGAAACATCCAAATTTAGAAACACCTTGATCATTACAACTTTTTTTAAATTTTAGTACATGTGGTGGCATATCTTAAACTTTGACCTAATTAAATAAGTCATTGGCTCCTTTGGTTTGACGTGTCATTATGTCTTACTTATGATAGCTCTTGAAATCAACTAAATTTGGTTTGTTTTCGTGGACTTCTGCAAGGTGCGTTGCTCAAACATACTCATTGTTATTTTCATTGAATTAGTTGTATTGTTTAACTTTTTTTGTCCCTCAGGCTTAGAGTTAACTGCTGTTTACCAGAGTTTTTTCTGATACTATTAGTGTTTAAGACGATAGCTCTTATTTGCGGTTTGTTTTTGTTCTAATAGACGGGCTTAAGTGTCATAGTATCAACTAACCCATGACTGTTCCGAATTCGCTAACCTCTTTTAAGAAACGATACTTTTTCCACAGTATCTTACCAAGAAACAGTTATTTCTAGCCGATTTCAGAGTAAAAAGATAGATACCATTGCGAAACTTAAACAATAGGAGCTAAAATTAATTTTCGCTGATCTAAGACCCTGACAGATCGATTTCTAGAATTCAGAAATTACCAATCCATGGTTTTCATCTTAATGGTAAGTCTATTTTCAGAAAAAATGTTTACGGTTCTGTATATATACACACTAGCGTTGGCCACTGCTTTGACCGCTCGGACATAGGTGGGTGAGTTATAAGAAATGTCGAAGATTTTAAGGAAGACAATAAGTTTTAAAACTGTTAAAACTGCATCTAAAATGTTTCGATAGTTATTGCCTGGTGGGTAGACAAAAGAATATTCATACATCGCCTGCTTACAGATTTATAATCGCAACAATTCCTGTATATGCAGTATAAGATAAAGAATCCTTCTCCCAGGCAAAGCAACAAAAAAATATAACAGAAGAATCTGTAACACATCGCGCCTGGGATAAAATCGTGTTGTGTACGAGA
This sequence comes from Vandiemenella viatica, assembly GCA_031002005.1. Taxonomy (NCBI): domain Eukaryota; kingdom Metazoa; phylum Arthropoda; class Insecta; order Orthoptera; family Morabidae; genus Vandiemenella; species Vandiemenella viatica. The sequence goes on along the minus strand of CM061918.1, from coordinate 53,640,252 downwards.
TATCTATATATGAGTGTATGTATGTATGTTTGTTTGTTTGTTTGTTCTTCATACAAATCCACAGTTTTCATCCGATCTAGATGGAACTTTGTACACTTAACCTTTGAAATTAGTAGAAAAATACTGTCTACATTTGTTTGATAAATTATCTATTTAAATAATACATGTTGTCTCATAACTTCGAAATACGGCGATAGACAGACGCGTTGGATATGGACGTCTGCATACTGCTTTTCCGTGTATTGGTCAGACAGCTCAGTGGTTAAAGCGCTTGCTTACAAATGTTTTGGTCATGGTCTCCGGTTCGAATCTCCGTGGAGGTTAAGATTTTTAAAAATTATTTTTGATCGCAAGAGTCACGCCTGGGCCGTCGGTTATTCGGATTGAATGTTAAACTGTAGATATCACAAAGTTAATGGTGCAATGCGAGGCAAATCGTAGGTACTCTTGCAATGCTGTAGGTGTACACTTTTTTTATGTTGTAATGATCCCTCTGGGGTTGTTCGCAGTCAGTGTGTGTCTGTGAACCGCAGTAATAATACTATAAATACCGAAGTAAGTCTCTGTCTTTTTGTTACGTTTTGACGACTAAATGGCTATATCGATATCGATGGAATTTGACAAGAAAATCTGTAGGAAGGGTACAGGAAATTTTTTCCAGTATGATTAACAGTTGTAGTCACGAAATTTTGAGACCTTATCGAATGGTGACAGAAATATGTTGGAAATTAATTCTCTACAAAAGACAGGTTAGACGGTAGAATGATATTCTGATAGCCTTCCTGTCATATTATGCCGATTTGGTGTTGTTTGGGACCAATCCTTCGTTACCAACAACTTTTTATATTCAATTCTGGCAAAAAAAAATCTTAATCTACTCGTACGAAGTCGCGGGTACGAGCTAGTAGTAATATATCTACGATTGTAGCACTGTCCCTTCCTTCTGTATTTAGTTTTCTTCCGTCTGAGATAGTTACTAAATATAAAGTTAGTAGTAGTGAATATCTGTACGATTCTAAGTATGAACCGGGCAGCAACTACTGTGCGCGTAGCGGGTTGCCTGCCCGCAGGGGACCTGGCGACCCTAATTGGGACGATTACGACTTTCGCACAGGCGGACAGAAGACACGGCGGGCGGCAAAAGTCGCGCTATGTAGAACCGAGGGAAAGAGATACGGAGAGAAAGAGAGACACGAGGAGAGGAGAGAGTAATTGAGACAGGCACCCCCTGCCTCGCACCGACCCCGCGGCACGCACCGACTCCAACGGGGTGGAGAACCGAAAAAATAAAATAAAAACGGGGAAGAAGTAATAAAATGAAAGGGCGGACAATTCGTGCTGGCCCCAACTGGCGCTATCGCATCGGCCCATTAAAACTTTTTCCGCCGTGAACAAAATTCGAGATACACCGAGCCGTATATACGTCTGCGGCGTGGGTTGGGAAATTCAAAACGACCCTTAACTCGAGAGAGGCGCCGATTGGAGCGCTCCATGCGGCACGCAGCTTCGTTATTATTTTAAGGATCATTGCTTTTTTAGAAAAAAATTATCTCGCGCTCCTGTGACCCCATAAAAAATAAGCAGAGTGCAGAGACAAAGCGGGGAAAAGAATGAAATATCTCGAAGCAATCACGTACAGGAGTCGATTGGTTCGAGGTTGGCTGTTGTTATGAACAAGTGTTTTCTAATTTCCTATTGAGTAGTGCTTCTAGCAGCACTCCTGTGGTAAGAGTAGGGAATACTTCTGTAGATCTGTGAATAAACGTTGTTAGCCTCACTAGTAAGATTTTAATGACACTAAGCTGCACTGTTAACTTTTTAAGTTATTAATTAATCTCAAAGTTCCATTTTGTATTTCTGTACCTTCTGGATGAAGGACGGGACCGATATGGATCCACTCATTTTCCGTCTCCTGGTCTGTCTGCCTGTGACACGAAAATTACTTTATTTCTTTCTTGACTTATCACGAATATAAGATAATTTTTTGAAAAATCTTGGGGCCGAAAATAACCTCCTTATGTTTCAGTACGAGCAATATGGTTGAAGGACAATGTTTATGTATGCTTTAAGGGTGTTAAATGATCCTTAAAAATCCATCGATTCTAAAAATATTTGTATTCCACAATTTCTCCTTTTATTTCCGAAGTAGTGATCTGAAAATAATTCTAAAATTTAAATTGATATATAGCATCTTTAATATATGAGAAAAATGTTTTTAATCTCTCTGTAGTTTGTCGTTTTCGGTAAATACCCGTACGGTTAATTTTAACAAGTTGTATACTTAGAAAATAATTCGTTTTTACAAACAAACAAACAAAAAATACAAAACAAAAAATACAAAAAAAAATCGAATTTTATGAATTGGACAGCAAATATGCTGTGAAAATTGTTGTTTAAATTTTTTATAAAAATTATTTATTTTCAGCAGAATTATGTCTCTGTGTGGGTCTTATAAACCATTTGAAACAATTTTTTCGCAAAATGAATAGCGAAACATATTCAACATCCTGCTAGCAATTATATTTATTAAAAATATATTTCACTTGGTTTACAGAAATCACTCCTAATGAATACAGGGATGGTTCCTTCAAAGGCGATGTCCTAAACCTTTCCGTGATACATACTATTCGATTTTCTCCTTTATATTTAGTAAAAAGTATTTTGACATTTCTTTTTGACTGAACTATCCCGGCATGACTACAGCGAAAAGAGGCTGGTGAAAGATTCTTACAGAAAGAAGAGACAACAGGATGGTGAGTCACATTTTAAGACATGCGGGATTTGTTAATTTGCTAGCCGAGGGATGAGTCGAAGGAAAGAACTTTTGTTTGCTTATAACTTTGCACCTCGTCAACGTCACGGTCATTAGAGGCGGGAAAGGGTGACGGCAAGGAACGGAAATGAATTCCGCCATAGCCTTTTAAAGGAAGCATCCCAGCATTCGCCTGGAGTGATTTGGGGAAACTATGGAAAACCCAAATCTGGATGCCTGGATGGGGATTCGAACCCGTGTCCTACGAAATACGAGGTCACACGAATGAAGTGTTGAGCAAGACAAAGATTAGAATATTTTAAGCATATAATTGAAGATGTACGTGGTAAGGGATATGTTGAGATGAAGAGGTTAGCGCGAGATGGGAAATGACGAGGATTGCATCAAACCAGTCGAGAGAGAGAGATTAGGAGAAAAGGTTGGGGGGGGGGGGACCGGCGTTTGCCTGTAGTGATCTGGGAACGTTTTTGAAATTGAAACATCGAATATTGGTTCAGGTATGGAGCTTATCTCCTTCCGAATCCGAGGCCCGATGATGAAAAAAGTTTTCACCAATCAGTACTTGGGTAGTGGGATGGAGTATACAGTAATGTTTAAAAGTGGTCTTTGGGGATTGTCTGATAAAAAGGAATAAATCCTAAATCATTCCGCAGCAGATATGGAATAAGGGATAAAAGGCTGTTCGTACTGATAAATTCATCGAATCTTGAAGTAAGACTAGGATGTACAGGTGTGCTCTTCAGAACAGTAGGCCCATACACAACACAGTATAGTAATCTAGTAACATATACCAAGGAACGAAATTGACCCTTCTAATTACGACATACAGTATCCCACGATGACGGTGACCCAATGCGATGATTAATTTCACTAATTCCTTAAATGATTAGTGGTGTTCTGTAGTGAGAGCTGAGTGTCTGAAAGCTCTGAAATGAACTTCTTTGTAACTCCACCAAGTTTAGATAATCTTCCCTCGATCTTATAAAAACTCGCCTTTTAACTCTTCAGTAACACATACACTAATTGTGAACCGAATTCCGACCAGTGATAATAGTCTTGCATCTGGTATCACAAGTAATAGAAAAATTTACAATCATTTCTCAGCGACTATTAGCCATAACTCCAAAGATTTTTATTTTGGCTTTTTTTCCATTCAGCCAGCATCATCTGTGTTTCATTTTCCTCAATTGTGTTGGACTCTTCTATTGTCGATATTCTCAAGTGAAAGGACAACACAGGACAAACACATCACTTAATAAAAATCACCCATCCCCCGGTCCGGACTCGAACCGGCGACCTCTGCAACACGAAACCAGCTTCGCTAGCATCGCGCTACCGGGGAAGGCAACTGCAAAACTTAAGATGTTGCTGGACACCGTGTATTATCACATATCTGCTGGCATTTTAAACAAACGTGGACGGGTCTGTTATTCGTGAAACAAGTGTTAACGGGTAGTGGGCATCGAGTACTTTTGATACGGGGGAAAAAAAATATCCCGTGAGTAATAAATATCTTTTGCGCAAATTAAGTGAAAACGAATTTGTTAAATCCTCGTATTGTTTCGTACTATGCCCAAGAACTACAACATACAAAATTAACAAAACTAGCATCACAGAATGGAGAAACCCTTACTGAATCAGGTGACTTTACGACGGAAATAGGAAGCGGTGGGAGAAAATTTGTTTTCTTGTACAATACTTACCACAGTCTATAGAGACGTGTAGTCTTCCAAGTTTTATGTGTTTTCAGTTTTTTTTAATATTTTATTTTACGGCTGTATCTATGGACGTGCAGCGTTACCTGTTTTTTGATTTTGTGTTTTTTTTGTTTATTATTTTATGCTGGAATAAAATGCAGTCGGTATTAGAGGGATCCCTGCAGGAAAGACTATCCCAGAAGCTATTCAGTATTTCCACTTTCCAAGTAGGGTTGTCCTGTGTACTTGCGGCAAATATACTGCTGCCTGTGGTATTTTTTTACCCTTAAGTAATAATAATTTTAATTTAATTTAATTGCAATGGAGCACAGGCTCCGGTGGCAATTTCCCTTCACCCCCCATCTTCTCCCTATCCTACACCCAACTACATTTGCCCTCTACAAATTTTATCTTTAAATTCTTTCAACGTCTTTCGTAAATTATTCGTCATTTCTCTTGATAACTCATTCCAATACCTGACACCCTTACCTAAGAAAGAGAATCTTCCCACATCCTTGTGCCTGAAGTCGAGTGCCAGCTTGTGGTCATGGTCATCTTTTCTCTCCATGCACTACTTTTCATACCTACTCCAATATCTTTACATGCCTCATCGCCAGTATACGCCCTGTACACTCCCATGACCCTCCTCATCCTCCTCCTGTCTTGCAATGAATCCCATTCCAGCTTCTTTATCATATCCGTCACTGAATGCATTCTGCGATAATTTTCAGAAACAAATCTAGCAGCCCTTTTTTGCACCCTCTTCAACTCCAGTATTTGATACGCAAAATTTATTCACTATAGTAACTGAACTTAGCTTCTATAACGAAAAATTGTTATCGAGGAATATCTTGGGAGTAAAATTTCTGGCCTATACTTTATGTTACAAGGAGCGGTAACATAAGAGAAAATCGTTGGACAGTTACAAAAGAAGGATGAAAAAACTAGCCGTGACAGGTCAGGTAAATATACTGTTGTCTGCTGGATCTGACTCCGGCTAATTAAAGGTCTAGTGCATCCGTTGTATTTCAGCTCGGAGATTTACTAACGCTCAACTTAAGATTTAAAAACTTGATGAACTTTTCTGGGTTGGGAACCTTATTTGATACGGAAACCGTTCTCAAATCCTATCCTATCCTATTGTGGACAATTAAGTCTGCTAAAAATATGACTTGTGTTCAGGGTGATGTAAGTCTATTTTTGTTTGTTAAATGTGCAATTTATGAGGTGTAAATTGAAAGCCACGTTCATATTTGCCTGCGTGATTGCGGAAAAACTTCTAAAATCAGGACGGATGCTACTATAAGTGAGGACTTGATGTGTGTTAATGCTTTTCTTAAATGAGTTTGTGGTTTTGTACACGTACTTCGGTCTTTCGCGTTTCGTTAATTATCCTTAATCTGTATCGGCTATTATCATTTAAGCTGTACCTCCGGCAGATTATTTACAATACATACAAGTCATTTTACACACTTAACATAACCGAGTTTGATCTGAAAAAATTACTATCAATATGTTCACTGTCTTCATTTTAAGCCACATTCTCACTGACGTCATCTTTTTGGATTCACTCCTCGAAATGTCGATAACATTTTACTCATATTATCGTTTCTATGTTAGATGCAAGCTATTTTTCTTGCATGTTCTTTGATCCAAAGACCTTCTGTTAACTTGTGCGTTGATGTTAGATGTTATCTGCATTTTTCACTGCTAATAGCGTTCCAGACACATTCATATTAAAACACATTAAATCACACAGGTTTAATCTAAAACTAGGAGAGTTGTAAGCTGTTGCCTTATACTACACTTATTTCCCATTCCTTCGAAGTACTTTCCGTTGAGTTACTGCATTTTGACTTATCGCCGCTAATAGAGATTAATTACAATCAATCGTCGGTGTAAATTAAACTATTTAGTCATATTAAAAAAGTAAAAAGTGTACAGATTATACTATTACTGTAAGTAACGTGAATTTTTGAAGTTTGACACTTTCTAATAACAATCTTGAATATTACTTAGGAACAAAAATTAGAACCCACAACTGGAATAGCACATAGTTATGAAACACTTAAAGCAATTTACACATCTAGCACAAATTAGTCATTACATGATATTACCTTTTGTACGATAAAGTCCTAATTCTATACGAGAAATATATTTCGTTGGCTTCTGGCTTTACGGCAGTGAAAGAAAACGAGGGACTAGTAACCGGACATGGCGTTTAAAGGAACCTTGTTCTCTTTTTTTTTTTTTTTTGTTATGGCCTCATGCCTCGTTGATAAGAGGCGTGAAAGCAGTGAGGCCAACAACGGGAAGGAATTCGGCAATGGCTTTTTGAAGGAACCGTCCCAGCATTCGCCTGGAGATATTGTGGGTAACCATGGAAAACATAAATCTGGATATCCGGACTGGGATTTGAGCCCGCGTCCTTCCGAGTGCAAGTCCTCGATTGTACCTGAAAGAGATTTTGGTTTTATTGGTTGACAAATCGTCATGTAGACTATCGTTCGCCTAGATACCACACAAACATCAATAGGCAGTACAATAAGTCGTAGCACCAGTATCGGATATAACGCCACACCATGTCGTATGTATTTTTATTGTTTCAGTGTAATTGTATGATTCTGAGTAGCCAAGCAAGGTTCAGAATAGGTCTTTGTTACCGAGTGCCGTGGGTGAGCGGTAACTCTCTGGCCTCTTATTCGGGAGGACGCCGTTTCGGATCCCCGTCCGTGTATACAGATTTTGATTTTCCATGGATTCTTCAAATCACTCCAGGCTATTGCCGGGATGGTTACTCCAAAAGGCCATGGTATAATTCCTTCCCATTCCTTTTCCCCAGTCCTTTCATGTCAGAATGACCTCGACGTCGACGACCTGAAGCAAAAAAAAAAAAAAAATTTGTCAATTCGCAGTTCCTATTCTGACCATTAGAATAATCCTTTCCCTGCGAGATTGGCTTTAGAGGAAGATTGAAGTTAGACGGAATGGTCTTATGGGTAATATCAAGATGGGGATACCGCTGCGGCCTCGCGTAGTAAACACACAGATCACGTGGTATATATATGACATCATTGTGACGTATTCAGTCTGCACATACCAACACAGTAACAGCTATAGATATGATCTGAAAATTGGATATCTGCTATATCGTGCGTTATGGTTACGTTTCACTTTGGTCCAGGCTGCAATACGACAGAAAGACATACTTATAAAATATGATTTCGTCAATCATCATTTGAGTTTATGTTATAATGCAGCCTGGAACATATGTCACAATGATGTCATATATATACCACGTGATCTGTGTGTTTACTACGCGAGGCCGCAGCGGTATCCCCATCTTGATATTACCCGGACTTATCTCACCAAGTCCTACAATGTTGTCTTTGTCAAGTAGGCAGGTCTGCGTTCGCCGTGGAGCAGGTGACAACTAGATTTAGTGTCCGCTTGAGGGCTCTTTTGTGCTGGGATATGGGTACGTTCAAAAGTTGCAGTTTTCTTAACTACTCTCTAGGCATATTTGAAAGATTTTACTAATACCTAACAGCAAGAAATTGGTTCTAAAGTTACTCAAGATTATCAGTATATTCTTAAAAATGACATTAACTATCGATGATAATGTCTGTTTTCAGCGAGTATCGTTCATCCGGTTAAAAGTAACGCTATACTTAATGGACATTTAATCGCTTTATCTATCAATATACGAATCATATTTTTTTTCTTTCTCTCTGGCCATGTGTTAAGTGTTACGTTACCTTTTTTTAGAGAGAGATTTCCACCACATAACAACAACCTACGTGACCGAGGTTGGGGACAACAACTAGTATCATTTATTTGTTTACGTCTATTACATACACGGCTACGAATTTGTTTGGATGCTCGAATTTTAAATAGTATTTGGGAGCGTCCGTTAATTACATGAGGTGAAATAAGGGGGAGTGAGAGGTCCAAAGGTGAAGGGAGTGTTAAAAAAAAAAAAAAAAAAAAAAAAAAAAAGTTTACAAAATTTACGAGGTCTCTCGAGATCTTACCTCACTATAAGGGAAGGAAGGTGAGGTCTTGATTTCCGAAAAAAACACCTCGCGTAAATAATAGACGTCCCATTTGTAGCGCCATTAAAATACAACACAGAGGATTCGAGAGGTGCACTTTGTGTGACTTACAGGTTATGGTTTCTAAAAATATGCTGCAACCTGAGCTTATTGTGACATCTCTTTACGTAGTTAACTGTTGGCTGTAATAATAATTTCATGTTGTATTAAGCATTCACTGACGGAGTTTCTACGAATTGACTGTTCCTTGTTTGTAATAGGCACCTATCATAACCTAGTATTTGTAGACAGTACTAGTAAAGGGATGCAGACTTCAACCTTCAATCCGATACATGAAAACGAATTTATATTCCTGAGACACATAAAACTTTTTCAGGAGGAGTTTAAGGCTTCTAAGAAAAGTATTCGAGATTCTGTTTGCTTTAATGTGCGGTTCTTAGTTTGTTTGAGGCATAAATTCAATTGCACGATAACAGGTTTCAACACAGACATTCCAGACGTTTAAGGATAGTGCATACGGTTATCGGAGTTGGGGTGAAAATCCTTTGCGCCTTCTTCGCGATAAGAGCTGCAAAAGTGACGAGAAATTGTGTATCCATATGTAATCGTTACTAAACCAATCAGTATTAGTTAATATCGAATCGTTACCCATTACTTTTGGTGCAATCGAGTGCTAGCACGAGGCATTGTATCGAGTCGTGCCGCATACGGGACGACTTCGTTACTATCGTACCGTTTCGTTACTTTTGACACAATCGAGCACTAGCATGAAGCACTGCATGAAGTCACGTATGGGTTGACTTCGTTCCTACTTTGTAAAGTTGAACTAAATTGTTCATTTAATAAAGTAAGTTTAGGTAAAGTTTTGCGCTATATATATTTTTTTTTTTATCTACTTAACTTCTCTCTAACAGCGAGGTCTTTAGAGACGGGAAAGGATGGAGGGCAAGGAATTGGAAGGAATTCGGCCATGGCCTTTTGAAGGAAGCATCCCGGCAATTGCGCTATAAAATAAAATAGAATTAGAATATCGCATTTTACAATAAACGCATTTCATAAATGTTTGAAATTAATCAAATGTCCATTAAGAAAGCAATAACCATTTCAAATTATCTATTCAAATTTTCTATTTACAAATTATGTTCCGTAAATTTTAATGTTAATAAAACCAAAACTACAAAATAGCTCTTTATGTTGTCAAAATTTCTCATACTTGCCTCGTTAAAAATATCAACAATTAACAGTAAATAATAATAATTATATTAAAATAACGTACGCGCAATATGTTTGTACTTACACATATTTCTTTGTAACGAAAAGAATTGAAAACACTAATCCCAGGAATACGCGATACACGAAGTTCAAATATTCCATTAGTCACTGGGCGAACCGTTGCAATTCGCACATTCGTTTATCAAACCAAACTGACATCCATACGGCAAATGCGAGTAACGAAATGAATTTGTGAGTAACGTTTCGGTACTTCGAGTCAGGCGATGTATTCGTTACTTAGTAACGAATACACATGGTTTGCTACAGCTTTGTTCGCGATACTGCGTGGTTAGAGCTAAGAAGTTGGTGCGACGTGCTTGAAAGACGACCACTGCGCAGCAATTTGAAAGTGAATGAAAAGTATTCAATTCCCAACCAACTAATACTCTGGCCTCGCATTCGGAAGGACGCAAGTTCGAATCCCCGTCCGAGCATCTAGATCTTGGTTTTCCACTGTTTCGCAAAATCACTTCAGGCGAATGGCGGGATGCTTCCTTAAAAAAGGCCATGGATGTATTCCTTTCCGATCCTGGTCCCCAGTCCTTTCCCGCCTACAATGACCTGGACGTCTACGAGACAGAAAAAAGGAAGAGGATAGGAAAAAGAAAGAAGCAATGAACTGACACTGTCTACAGAACCATCCATCCAATTATGCCACATAGAACTAAAGTGACAAGCATAAGAAAAATCTAATTTTAGTAGCGTGGACCGAGGTGTGCGGGTTAATTTAGAATGATTTAAAATTAACGAAAAAAACATAGAAAATTAATTGAAATATGAGACTCGTGTTTGCAAAATTTACCTGGTGTGAAAAATAAATTATTATTTAATCAAATTTTTAGATAAACAAATTCGTGATGTTACAGACTGCAAATAGAGGCGAAAAAGAAATCACGCAAAAAATAGATTTTTTATTTAGTTTTTATTTTGGCTTATGGCTTTACGCTTCAACGACGTTATTCGAGCCGGAAAAGTACTGCGGGAGAGGAAGGGGAAAGAATTCGGCCATTGGCTTTTGAAGAAAGCGTCCCAGTATTTACCTGGGGTGATATGGGAAACCTTGGAAAAGCCAGTTCTGGATCGCCGCACGAAGATTAGAACTAGCGTCCTTTCGAATGCGAGGCCAGAGCGTTGCCGATCACCCTCCACGCGGGATGCCTAGAAGGGCATTTGACTCCCAACGACTCAACATGCGAGCTATCAAACCGCATTAATTTAACGCCTATTGAACTGTAATAGAATGACCAAATAGTAATTTCCAATTTCAAAGCTTCAATTTCTCACAAAGGAAAATTTCACAGTTACCTATAGCGCTATAATATCCCAGATATTACACTATTCCCAGGTTTGTACGGAAGAACGATCCTGGAAAATTTGGAAAACAAATGCAGAAAATATTGAGGTTAACACCAGATCTTCTTTTATTGTTCAAGCCCCCCCGCTCTGTAAAATCATAACAAATAATACAGAGTTTAAGCTCGATCATCATGTTTACTGCCAAAAGCCCGTCTAGACTAGATCAGTAGTTTTTTCATGAAGCCTGGACAAATTAAGAAACTAACACACCCACTAGAAATTGATATTATGTTGAGAACAAATGTGTTAAAAACAAGTGCTGAGATTCCTTGATGTTGGATTGTGCGAGGTTCGTGCGCTTAGCATTGTATCAATAGAATTTCAACGTTCCTTACTAATAACCTTTCAGATTTTTGCCTCGCAACAACAAACACCGCATGTGTCAGGGACAGGCAAGCCAAGTCAAATATATGACAGATTCTCTCAGTAATTCCGTTTGGTCAAATTAGCACTACAAACAAAAACCACGAGTAGGAAAACCTGCAACATTCACTGACATACTTGCTAAGTTTTTGCTAAACAAACACAGCTGCTAGTACACTGTTTTAAGAACTGGGCAAGAGCGTGTAAAACTTCACTGTATAGTGTACTGTACAATCTTTAAACGAGCAATTCTTGTATATGTATACATGGTATTTCGGAAATGGCTCTAACAATTTAGATGAAACTTCATATTTAGCTAACGTTTTGCTTTTTAGCTTTATCTAAATGGGTGTATTCCCTGCATTAACGCGAATTTACCAAAAAAAAAAAAAAAAAAAAAAACGAACAATTTTTCTCTTTGGTATTTCGAAAATGGTTCTAACGCCATCTCGTAGATGTTTCAGGTACCATAAAGTCTACTGATAGTTTCTCTTTGGTTTCAACAAGGAACTCTTTTATACCTAAATGAAGAATTCATGTGTACTAACTGACCCATGCGAATATTTCGCACAGTATCGTGGTCAGTCACCGAATGTTAATATGTATAATAATGAGGCAATAAGTAAATGCAAGTATTTGTTAATGAAAGATACTTAATTTTGAAGAGTAGTAATAAATACCACTTTTACTGTAAAAAGTCGTTTCATTAAATACTTCATGTTTAATTGTAAAACATTTAAAAAGTAAATATTTAAAAAATATTGGCTTTGTCAAAAGCCATTTTTTTATATCTTCTTTATTTTACAAAAATTATTTGAAAACAATATTAGCAGATATAATGAAATCATCGTTGATTTTTTTGACCGTATGTGTCTTCAACACAAATAGAAATATTAATCAATATACAGACTACTGAAAAATCCATTCGAAAAAAACCAAACAGGTTCTGATAATACAATCCTGCCTCTTGAAGCGTCTAACGTTGTGCCTTGCTAATGTTCGTAGTGAATGTTACTTTAATGAGGTATTCCGTTCTTATCATGTGGAAAGGCGCGGTTGCTGATGTGAGGTTAATGCGAGGTAAGTCCATAGTTTTATCGAAGTGAATTTTATTTAGCAGTAATTATGTACTCGTCTAAAAGAAGCGCCACAAATCTTGCACCATTAATTAATTCCTTATTAGCATTAATATTTATATTTAACATAATAATAGCATTTTCTTTAAATGCAATTTGTAGGGTGGTAAATCAGACGATCTCGGAAATGGTTCTAGCGATTGGGCTGAAATTTCGTATGTAGATAGCGTTTTTCTTTTCAGGTTTGTAACACAATTTTACAAAAAAAAAAAAAAAAAGAGCGATTCTTGGATTTGATATCTCGGAAACTTCTCTAAGCTCATTTCGTAGGATTCAGGTACCAGTAAGCCTACTGATGTTACTTAAGCTTCTCTTTGCAAGGAACTGTGCACTTTAAAATGCCTAGCAAGTCTTCAAGAACTTTAATCAAATATTATTCGAAATATGGCATATTGAAAAGAAATCGAGCAAAACAAATCGATCGGAGCAAAGATCGGTCACCCAGGTACTAATCATTAAAACACGCAACTGAATTTCGGCATAAAGATCAGTTATGCAGCGGACTCAACTCCAAGGTTTTCCAGTGCCTCGATACGTAGCTACTTGCGAAGCTAATGCTACGGTTTAGATCCAAGTGTATTACATGTATATTAAGATGCAAAGCAACAGCAGTTACAAAGCTATGATATCTTTACCTTGTATTTCTCACAATTGCTCACAATTTGCGAAGTTTATTCGATGCAAATTTTTTCAGTATAGGTCGTATAAGCGCAGGATATGTTCCTCACTACGAAGAAGTCGTAAGTTCCAAAATAACAAAAAAAGGTAATAACAGTAACTGGAGAAGTAAGAAATTACTTCATATGTAAATGCTGCAAAAAATGATATTAACATAAAACAGTAAAATTCGCAACTGGAATATTATAGAGTTCTGTATCATTTATACCAATATTTGGTTGATGTCATGCTCGAACTTTCATATAAACATACAGCTCTATACTCTAATTACCGCTATATGGCGATGCTACTTCAATGATACTGAACACCTGAAACATGGAAAGGAGTAGCACATAAAACTAGGTAACTAAGCAAACAGCCGCAGCTACCTTAAAAGTCCACCAAAACCTACAATCAGTTTGCACTGCAGATGAAATGTTTCATATGAAAAGTTTTTCAGTTTCATGAGTACACTACCATATTTTTTTGTCTCAGGTCCACTTTTATAGTATAAAATTCAATAAAACTCTAGCAGGAAAAATTAAATACATTTGACTCATTTTTATTAAAAAAATAATAATTTGAGGCACCAATTTTAGCTACGGAGAAGGAATGAACTGGTTGTTTAGTTTCTGTCTGTACGATCGAGAGTCATGCATGAACTGTTGGTCAGCTTTTGAAATGGTATCACATTATAATGTACGACACTTTAACCTAGTATGGTTGCAGGAGTAATTTTGGAAGTGGAGCAACGGTGGCACTGCCTACCTTTCTCTGAAAGCGATTTGTGCCATTTGTGAATCTCAATTTCTTCTGTCGTATTCATGCTACATGTCACAAATTTCTGTTATAAATAGATATCAGTAGACATAGCAAGCATGCCAAGTTTTATTTCGTTACTGCTCTTACTTCGGATGTTATTCGGATGTAAACTTCAGTGACTTTGTCACTAACTCACTGACTGACTGACTGATGACCATGAAATCTCTAAGGTACTTCCCGTAGCCGTAGAAAGCTGAAATTTCGTACGCAGATAACATTATACTAACATATTATAAGAAAAGTCTGAAACTCTTAAATTTCTATATACTTACCTCTTACCTACCCATAAAATGAAATCGCTTTTTACCCTAATAACTTTATATGCAACAGATTTTGATTGTAGAGTGACTAAGTGTAACTACTGAGTTAAATTTTAGTTCTTTCGTTTTCTTACTTTGGAAGTTATTGAAATTCAAAATTTTATTTCGTCCACGGCACCCTGACATCAAAATTCCACTGCACTCCCAGTAATACTAGAAACAAGTAATCAGAAACACGTATATGTTTTCATCACTAAATCATAAAATAATCTAATATTGGAGCTTTTCCCCGTATTTATTTAATTACAATCCCAAACATGAAAAATTCTGGCACATATTTGCAGCCTAATTGCTTTACTTCGGATGAAGGTATATGCCTGTGAATTTTTTATTACATAGCAGTAAAAAATTTAACTAATATCTTAAATTTTACTTTGTTCCTATGCCTAGTTTGAAATTTACTAGTAATTTATTTATGGTGGTATTTAAAACAGCGCCACTCATTTTTTTCAGAGAGTGGTGCATTGTTGGTAATGTATATTGATTCTGAAATGCTCTTATTCGCTGATTTCCAAATGGAATCAATACATTTAAGCAGTGATTCAGAATAAGCGATAAGCTTACAAAAAGTAATGATATCCCAGAAAAACAATTCTTGTAAAATAGACCAAGTCTCGTGTTCGTGTGGTGACAAAAAGTTATGAAATCTTCTTCTGAGCCAAGTCTACAATTTACGGTGTGTATTCACTTTGTGAAACAGAATGGCTTCTCTCGGTGTCATAGATCGTTTACTTGGAATAAAAATAAATCTGGTGACTTGGCCATTATGCACGTCGTATTTTTTACTCAAATTGAATGCATAATATATACTTGTTAAATTCAAAAAAGAGCGAAGGAAATCTTGGATTTTATGTATTTGTAAGATTGATTAAGCAGCACATTTAAGGTATTTATATAGGTTAACTAAAACGTGACGAGTATGCGAGGCAAGAGCATTACGTTAATCCACCACTCTCAGTCTTAAGTTCCGATCCCACTTCATGTTGCTTTGTATTGTTAAAGCTAAATACAGTACTATAGGAATTCTGCAGTGTCTTGATTTGTGCAGCAGTCGTTGGACTAATGATTCAGTGTGTTAATTTATTCCTATTACCTTACACGTTGAACAGTTTAGTTCAAATTTCCATCAAAGGAAATAAGGCCGATAACAGGTTCGGTTCAATTTGTTAAGAATCAGCAGAATTCTTGAGTTCCTTACCGGGCGGGGTGGGTGGGTGCTAACACTCTTCCTCCGCATTTGGGTTCGAATCCCCGTCCGGGCATCCAGATTTAAGTTTTCCATGGTTTCCACAAATCACTCCAGGCGAATGCCTGGATACTTCTTCAAAAACGCTATGGCCGAATTCCTCCCAGTTCCTAACCCCCCTCCCCCAATTGTTTCCCGCCTCTAATGACCACGACATCAACGAGGTGTAAAGCTATAAGCAATCAAAAAAGAGCCCTCACTTCCTTACTGACATTTTCATATTTGGCAAAGAAGGTTATATGTTATTAACGTTGTCTCCAAGACCGTTTACAAACATTGAGAAAAGAATTGGTCCTTTTTCATTTCCCGTAAATTATGACAGACCTTTGGATCAGTTGATTTAGGAAGCTGAAATTAAAAAATAAAACCTTTTAACTAAAAACTCTCACATAATGTGGAACAAGAGAAAATGACCAAATGTTTTCATAGTTGGTTGATTCGGCACAATCGCTTGATTACGGAAAAAAAAAATCGGATCTAAACACACAAAAAAAAAGTATAGCTGTAAAACATTTGGAGTTAGATGACGAGATGATTATTCCTACCATCCAGGTGAAATACGAAGTGCACTGAACTACTTGGGGCTACATAGATAAATCATTAACTTGTAGATCCACACAAATGTTGCAACTTGCAACGATATATTAGGGAGGCACAAATATTTGATCAAGTTCGTTCGAAGTTTATTCAGAAACATTTTCACAACATAATTCACTGGGGATATCGTCAATTAATTAGAAGATTGTACAAATAATGTCATTTTAAACGACGTGTATGATTCCAATATGTTTTAACTAATGTATATTTGCATATTAATTAAAGATATGTTGATACATACCGGTAAAAAAAAAAAATCTAGTGTTGTTTGGAATGAAATTTACAATGTTTCCGTACAGAATAATTAAAATCTTTTTGTAACTTGCTGCTCAAATTGTACTATCGGTTTTTAAAAGCTAATGGACCTGTTGACGAATAATTAATGTAACACTTAGGCCTATATTACTACAATTTTTGGCCATAACGAAAACATATTTTGTTTTATGAATATAAAACCGGTACAGTAAATTCTTGTTCCTTCGTATATTTGCACATTTTTTTTTTGTTTTTTTTTTTTTGTTAAATTATTTAAGAAACATGGTCTGGCATCGTTCCTGTAGAATGCGTTGTTTGTTAACAGGCATTCGCGATTTCGGACCAGTTCATATGGAAGCTGAATTTAAACTTAGTTAAGAAATATAAGCCTAGTATTGGGACTAGGAAATATCGTGACGTAGCTTGTTTAGCACAAAGTTTTTTGGCATGTCATCGTCGTATTTCAGCCTTATTAACGTAAAATAAAAAGTTAGAGTAAATGAACATTTCAGTTTCAGTTTCGGAATATATTTACACCGCAAATTGAAACTACACGCATTCGGTGCAATCTACTTAACTTTTAACAAATTTCTACCTAAGTTCGGTTCAAAATTGTATACAAAAATTTATCCCAGAATATTTCCTCGAGATAATCTTGAAACTATTTATTTTGATAGTAGTATTTAGATATTGATTTTGCTAACATTCACTTCGTAAAACATTTAATTTTTCTAAAGAATATTTAAAAAATCTCTTTTCTAAATGGACATTGTAGTTGATAGATCAAGAGAATTTTAATTAGTTTAAGCTTCTGTTTTGGGCATTACACGGTAATGTTTGACAAATATAAATAAATTTTTTCCCAGTTATAATCAATACCTGCTTTGTCGAACTTGCTAATACTTACTCACCGCTCAGTAAGATTACTGACGAAAAATGGCCTTAAAATATTTCCTAAGTAATTCACTGCTAAAATTTTAATCGTTCTTTGCAAGGTTTTTGTGTAGCCAGTGTATTGTGAAATGTTAAGCTTTCATCAACTTTGCATGAAACTTTACAGTAAAACATTGTCAGTCACACGTAATCTCCATTACTTTTTAGCTCTTGTGAATGAAGTTTTGCTAAAAGATAATTCATGCACTGTAATATTAGCACAGTGCCATTAGAAGCCGTGAGACAAATATCGTTTAATATTTTGAAACATACCATACTCAGGATTGTTAAAATGTCTGGTCCCAATATAGTGGCGTCGCGCAACAGTTGAATTATGTGACTTTTGTTATTTAAAAAGCCATATTTTTAAGATAGCTGAATAGAAAAAGTCTTGTAAAAGATTATCTCTCATTAAATGTGTTCACAACGGTATACTATATCTAGTTTGGACATACATAAAGGTCACCAATATATATTTTAATTAGAGTTTGCCCACTCTCACCAATATTTACAATGAGAAATGAGTATTACTGTTGTTTATCTGTACTGTTTTTTTTTTTAATTGTTTTGATAAATATTTAAGAAAAATGATCCAAATAAATTCAGTGAAGAGTTCATGACTTAACTGGTAGATGAACAATAGTTTTGCTTTGCGTATTTGTGTTGTATAGTTTCAGAAACTGTAAATTAATGTGTCTCGTCCTCTTGTAGCCAATATCCAAATATCCACACATCAGAACAGGAATTACGTCTGTTTTTGGAGGTTGTTGAAGTTTTATGCAAGATTGTAAAGAAACTATGGTCCTAGTATTAATGCTTGAGGAATAGCTGACGTAAATCGTGTATTACGATAATACTTTTCCATTTATATCAACATCTTTGGATTTTAGAGGATTAAACCCTCAAACTTACTGTAGATTGATGTGTGTCTTTCTGCTCGGACCCATATTTATACACCGAGACATCAATACGAATCCCGACGCCATCTACCCGACTTACTTTTGATCACACTCGAGATAGTATGGTTTTAGAAACTATAAAGTAATGAGTATCGTCCTCTTGTAACCAATATACACATACCGGAACAGGAATTACTTTTTTTTTTTGGAGGTTAATAAAGTTTATGCAAGATTATAAAGAAACTATGGTCCTAGTATAGATGCTTGTGGAATAGCTCACGTAATTCATGCATTTCTATTATATTTTTCATTTATTTCGACATCTTTGGATTTTAGAGGATTAAACTCTCCAATTTACAGTAGATTGATGTGTCTCTTTCTGCTCAGACCCATATTTACACCCCGAGACATCAATACGTATCCCGACGCCATCTCCCCGACTTCACTTTTGATCACACTCGAGTTAGGACCCCCCCCTCGGAGTTCCCAGAATATGATTGCGTCCTCCTCTCCAGCAATCCCCCGCACCGACACTTGCTGGAATGCGTCATGCGCTGCAAGTTTCCTGCAGCCGCCATTGCAATTACCGCCGCGGGCGACCGACTCTGGACTCCGGAGATCTGACGTCTCCAGCGGGCTCCAGCAATGGCGTCCACGGGACACGTGACGGCGTAATGACGGCCCACGTAGCGAAGTCGCTTTGATTACTCGAGGAGATGAGGTCACTCGCAAATGGAGACCGACTGTGGCCGGAATTAATGTGCCACCCAGAGGAGTCCTTAGTGAGGACGTCGAGGTTCCGAATTCACGACGTTCGTTAATACCCCTCAGGAGAACAACATTCTGGGTTCCGGTCAAACCGAACACGTGTCCGATACTATCAGAGGAAAGTCTTTGGAGAAACACGCTGAACTCATCTGAGAAAAGGAGTGTGGGAAAATTAAATGGAGGCGAATGACTACTCCTTTGGGACGGGTGGTGAAAATGAGATGGGATTATGAATGCGGTCTTCTGTTGACTCGGAAGACAGAGGAAATCTTAGAGTACCTCCGACAATGTAATTCGACGACAAAAGTTCTTTCCGCCTCAGCTGATGAAACTGGTGTACTGAAGAACGAAACGGTTCGTTTAGCATCCAGTAGGATCAGAAAAGGCTTTACCAGGAAAACAGTAATTTGGAACAGTTATTTTACGTATCAGATTTCAGGATTTTGTGAATTGGTTCAGCAACTTTTCCAGCTAATTCAAAATAATCTTGTGTATTGTGATGGGTGTTACATTTTCCATTGCAAACAAACAAATAACAAAACACAAAAACAAATAAACAAAAACAAAACAAAAAATAAGTAAACTTTCTTTCTTCACGCTGTGTCAAACCAATTTTCCCTAAAGAAAACAACGTTTACAGGCTCGATTCCCGTGTATTACGCACGCAATTTCATTTACCATCTATACTGTTATAAAACTGAAACACGTATGTATCTCTAAGTCCAAAATACTTTTGAAAAAATTTGAATCAACCTTTTAGAACTGTCTGAGATTAAAATATTTTTTGTATTTTTCTTTTTTTTTCAGTCGTTCCGACAATAAGTACAAAATCTACAGATTTTGAAGGTTATTTTCATAGATTCTGAATTTTGAGTCTGACTTTAAATCTTATCAAGCTATGTTATGTGGTAATATAACAAGAAATAAAACCTATTCTGAACACTAAATTGTATTAACTCGTATCGGTATCATCACTTAAAATCTACTCAAAGGATGTTGATATGATTTTGACATTATAAAAGTTAACAAACCGGCTTATAATTATAACACATCGTCACAGGGCAATGGAGAATCAATTCAAAATACTAACAAAAACTTCAAATTTAATTTTCATAAATAACATGAATTTTCTGAACGCAACAATACTTTGGATAATACATCTAGCCTTTAGTAATCCCAAACCAAGTTTTTATTCCGTAAATGTTTTTGACGCGGTTCAACATCACCAACCAAGATTATACACAGTAGAAAACAAAGAAAAACAGAAAAGGTTTCAGATAATTCTGAACTTCGTTTCGGAAAAAACAATACTTCAATGAAATTAGGACTAATATAGACCCCGATGTCAACGCGCCCTAAAACAACATCAACGACTAATATTCGCACGAAGGATCAATCTTTGTGCATTTAGAAAAAAAAAAAAAAATTAAAGTATATATTATCATGAAATAATAAGAAAAAATAAAACATATATACAGAGACTGAAGAATAATTTACAGTATGCATGGTAACATACGGCCATAATGATATTAGACAGTCAAAAGAGACAAGCATCAGTTGGAAGTAAATAAAGTAAGCCCGCATTGTATCTTTACTAGTGTCTAACGTTTATGTAGCAGAAGCAAAATAAGGATTCGATTTTAACACAGAGGCTCAAACAGAAACAGTGTTGATATTTTTGGATCATAATTGTTTGAAACCCATGCTACTTATATCTAAAAGTTTATTTAGAATAGTCGATTACAAAATATTTGAAATATGTGCAAAAAAAAAAAAAAAGTATTTATACCATAAATGTGCTTAAAGAAAGCTGTTAACTCATGTTATTCACTTGCAATCAATGTAAATGAAGACTAAACAACTAGTTTACCAGTATATTGGTAATTTGGTTAGTCGCGCCAGTAGGTATATGTATTATATACAAATACATTATTCAATACGAGTGTAATCTTTACGTTCACTGTTGTCCAAGCAAAACACGTCACACTTATAGCTACAGACATACTGTTACCATTAGCATGTCGGTGACGTGAACTAATAAGATTTTATCCAGCCAAAAATCACCCACGTGCTCAAGGAAGTTTTCACTTCAAAAACTAAAAGTCTAGCTTATTCCAAAATACGATGGTTGGTCGAATCTTACCAAAGTGATGTACAAAGCTATTTGTGTTAGAGGCAGGAAGGCCAATTCCTTTCCTCTGGGTCCCATAGTTTAACGTAGTATCAGAACAAAGGAAAGTCCCGGCGTAGCTCATTTAATAAAATTCCAGTCCTAAAAATTCCTGCTCACCTGGCATTTGAACCCGCGGCCGGCGAGACAAACTTTCGGAACGAAGCGCTTTAACCGCTTAGCTACCAGACCAACTTGTTTTGAAATATACGCGTGCTAAATGCTATCAAAATTGGATTTATTTGTGTACACATCATTTGAAAAAATTGTGGGATGTATGGGGAGGAGGGGGTGATTTTTTTAGAAATCATTCAGCCAGAAACCTTCCCAAGCACTGTCACAATAACTCGTCAAAGTTTCATTGCTATCGGTTGAATGATACAGCAACACATAAAAAAACAAATAAACAAAAAAACATACGAACAAACATTCATTATTATATATTAGATACAATTATAATCTATAGTTTCACTGGTGTCCAAGTGAAACACGTCATACTTATAGCTAAAAATATATTGCTATTACAGCATTCATAAGATTTTACTTATCCAGAATGCGTCCAACGGGCATAACATTCGCACAACACTTCATAGCATGTCGATAACGCGAATTCATGAGATTTTACCCATCCAAAATTCACCCAAGGCGCCTAATGAAGTTATCATTAAAAAAATACCCTTGTAATTTTAAAAGTGTTTTCGTGGCCCCAGATAGTCAGATTTCGAGCAATATCAGATACCAAGTATTATGTGATTACAATGTAGCATTACGCCTTTTTGTGGCGTGATATCCTGTTGCCTTCCAGACTGTAACCGTATTCCTATGTGTTAGTGTAAGTTCTGATGACTGTGATTCTGTGTTTATTCCGTGTAGAATATTATTTGTGTTGTGGAAAGACTGAAAAAGAAGGGGGAAACATAATTCCGGCTCTACCGGAAGTTTGCCAAACTTAACCATTAACATTATATTGTAGACATTTTTCAGAACTGATTATAATGTGTCATTAAATAGTACCAAAAATACTGTAGTCATATTTAGTTCTGTTAGCAACCAACAATAGAGAAACCTGCGTGAAACAAAGAGATACCCAGCACACACCGAGCGTGGTGGTGTAACAGATAGCCTCGTATTCGGGAGGACGGCGGTTCGAATCCCCGTCCGGGCATCCAGATTTGGGTTTTCCATGGTTTCCAAAATCACTCCAGGCAAATGCCGGGATGCTTCCTTAAAAAGGCCATGGCCGAATTCCTTCCCATTCCTTGCCCCCATCCTTTCCCGTCTCTAAAGACCTCGCTGTTGAGGGACGTAAAGCAGTTAAAAAAAACAAAACAAAAAAACCAGCACACCCCATTTAGAAAAAAGGGGTGTCTGAAGAAGGTGTCTTAGGAAGCACCAGGTGGCAAAAAAGATTTACTCCCGTGGACAGTGTATTTTGGTTTATACAAGAATGTTAAAGTTCCACTGAAAATGACGAAGGTTTGTTACAAGCTTCATACTGATCATTCTAAGTACTCGTTGCATCTAAAAACATCTTTCTGTGGTGTCGAATCACACTTTGTCTTTTATACTGACAAAAATTAGTTTGTTTGCGTGATACAAACTTCAGTTATACTCTAGCACATAGATAAAAATCATAGCACTTAATGTGTTTTTATGAAGCCGCAGAACAATTCAAAAATAGATAATTCAGGAGTCCTTTCTTTGTAGTATTGCCGTAGGAATATTTTTTTAAATCGTGCTCTATGAGTTATTCAAGGCAGAGACGATTGGAAACCAAGAAAGCAAAAAATTCGACCATGGAATATCGAATTAACCATCCCGGCATTCTCCTAGAGTAATTTGAGAAAATCGTGGGAAGCCAAAATCTGGCTTGCTGTAAGGGGATCAACCCGCGTTCTCCGAAATGCCAGCCCCGAAAAATGCCGCGCACCCTCAATTCTCAATATGTGCAATATTATATGGAAATCAGACACAAACTTTTGGTTCTAGATTGGATGCTAAAGAACAAACTTAATCTCCTAAGTACACGCAATTGTTAACTTTTTAATAAGCCATTGCAAGTGTTCAGCATTAAGTTATGCGCTGAAAATACGAGATTTTTTATGTAAAAAACTTGTTATAAACGAACTAATCGTTTTGAATAAAGTCACTGAGATGCTAAGTAATGCTTATCAGCTGTGAGAAGAGAAGCGAATAAATTGGCAATACTACTCGAATAGCAGAAAGTTTATTAATTAATATCAAGAAGTCTGCACACATGTAAAGAAATGGCCTAGGGTAGTACAAATGGTCTGCAAGAGCTTTCTTTGGTTAAGACACCTACTTGTTTCCAAAATTCAGGGTCCCACTACAAATTCCGAAACGGTGAGGGCGTTCCATGGTTGAGATTTCTGCGTTAAGCTGTTGCTCCAGTCGGAATGCGTGACTATTCACCACTTTGTTGCCAGGTCATAAAATCACAATAATATCTTACTCGCAGTTGGAAATATAAATAAAGCGTTTAAATAAATACTGTTAAAATTCTGGAGGAATATAACTGACACTTTCAATTCAAAATTGCTTCTCTTGTGAAAATCATTTTACTTATGCTTGTCGGAGAGAAGGTATTAAGCTCTAGATTGCGACGACAGCTATCCTGTCTTACTTTGAGTTAAATCCTGCTAAAACGCAAGCCATTATGCTTACGCGCAGATGCGACCCAGCGCTACCGGTGATACCACATCCTTTTTATACACCTCAATGGCAAGGACATCCCCTGGTCTACAACTGTTCACTATCTAGGGGTCACACTGGATAGGAGACTAACGTGGCACGCCCACATAGAGGAAGTCAGAAGCCGAGCGAGTGCGAGACTACAGCAACTCTACCCACTCATCAATTTTAATAGCCGACTACCTCCAACTATTGGAATTAAAATCTACACAACTCTCATCCGTCCAATTATGGAGTACGCATGCCCTGTATGGGCATACGCCGCAAATCACCAAATACATAAGCTACAAGTAATCCAAAATCGGGCATTGAAGAGAGCCCTACACCTGCCACGTCATTTCCCGACCGATGCCTTACACGAGGCCACTGCACTGCCAATGCTCTTGGATAGATTCAGGCTGCTGGCAAAATCCTTTTACAAAAGCTCTCAGAAGTCAAGAAATCAAATGGTCAAAAACATCGGCCAGTACGACATTTCAGCTGATCGACATAAAAGACCATTGAGTTTAATAAATTAATGCACCAAAAAATAAAGACCCACCAACTCAGAAGAACTGACCAACCTTATTAATTGGAGAAAATATCCTAGGATAATAACTCCCAAAAACACTGCCAATTGAAGAAATGGCAGAGATTGGTGGCTGTGTGTAGCACACCACCCTGTTCGACCCGGAAAAGGAACGAAGAATTCTCTTGCGGCAAAGGCGAAAGGGAAAGCAGATTCTTTTGATCGCAACCTTGGAGCTTTTGAAGCGCTTGAAACCTGAAACACTGAAGTCATCAAACTATCAGACCAACTTAGTGGAGGACCTCTGCTGCTTAGACCTACTAGGACTGTTGATATTTTTTAAAATATCGGATTTTCGATATTTTAAAAAGTATCAATATCGGCTGTCGATATATCGGAAAAAAGTATCTATATATCAATTCGTTCGTAAATGCAATTTCATAAAATCAAACCTTATAAAAATAAGGCTGGCCACTGATAAATAGATGTGTAATTTTTTAAAATCAATTTTTCACCTTTGAATGGTTTCTCTTGGTAATGATTGTTGATTTTTTTTAAACTTTGTCATTATGCGTGTCATAATTTTAATAAAAATTAATAAATTTTATAAAGAGGTACGAGGAAAATCTTACTCTGCGTATTTATTTAGGCAGAAGTTTAGCTATCACAACATGCATTATGGCCAAATTACATAACTTTTTTCATAAGACTTTTTTCTGTGGTATTTTATTTAGTTTTGTATGCTTATTCTGAGTTGTATTACTATTCTTGCTCTTTAAATAGCAACTAGTTGTTATTTACAATTCCCACTATAACAATATTCCTGCTAAAACACTAATTTCAAGTTGGACTTCCCTGGACAATGCGCACACTCATTTCAAACAATGGGCTCGCGTTCTATTCGTACTGGGTGAGCGATGACTTGCCTACACTGTTGCCATCATCTGAGTAGACTTGGTACCTATAACTTCCAAATTAATTATAGAAACGTTGTAAGATTTACTTAAGCTTACTTATCTCTATGCGTAACAGAAATTTGATGGGCATAGTGTCATTCAGAGCAAACGAAAAATAATAACATAATTTAAAAAATATCGAAACCGATACCCAGGTTTCAGTATCGAAATATCGATATATCGTCCTAAAAATATCACTCATAAATATCGATATTTTTAAAAAATAATATCGATATTTCGATATATCGATACATTATCAACAGTACTACTTAGACCACAACAATTTCAGTACAGTAATTTTGCATATAGAAGCTCAGAAGAACTAACAATATGTGGGGCGTAAGCCACTTCCTTTATCGATGTCGCCAAAATCTACTACGCTTGCTGCAGAAGATGAACAAATGTCGGTCGACACAGACATCACATCGGTCACACCAGAAGCCCCAGTAACACCAGCAACTCCGATGTAGGATGAGGAGCAACTGCAAGTGTCAGTCGACACAGTTGCTGCCTTTAGTGAGGAAGATTATTCCGACGCAGATATAGAAGAAGGTGCAATCCAGCCTATCGAGCTTGGCACAGTGCTTCCCGTCATAGCCCACTTTGAGGGCAACTAAATGCAGCTCTTATTGGAGTTCTTCAAGCAAACATCTTCGCACATCATCGGCTTCCCTGAGCAGGGGGGTATCCGCTTCCTGCCGCAGCATCCACTTCAACAACTGATCCTTCAGAGGTTTCTGAGCGGAAATGGCATCCGCCATTCCGTCCAACAACCTCGACAACTCGCCAAGATAGTCATTAGCGGGCTGTCAAAGCATACGGCGGAGGAAGAAGTTGCTGCAGTACACTGAAGAACGGTGGAATCGTCGCCACCGGCCTGCACCAAATGAGGAGACTGGGGACAGAGCACCGGCTCCCGCTATTCACCTTACAACCTGACCGGCCGCTCAAGAGGGAGGACAGGCCCTAGCTCATCCTTGCCCATAAGGTCCGGATCGAGAGAAAGAAGACGCCTCCGCTAGCGCTCGCCTTATGCTGCAGATGTCAGCCGTTCGACGGTCATATGGCCCGTGACTGCGCTGAGGAGGAACGCTGCCTGAGGTGTGGAGGCGACCACGGTATCACTGCCTGCACCGTTCCTCATGATGCCCAGCCCACATGCTGCAACTGCGGCCTCTTATGGTGGGTGCGTCGCGAGGAAGAACCTCGGCGCAGACAAGCTGAAGAAACACCAGAATCCGGCTGCAGCCAACGTCGGATCCCAAGAGAGAGCCTCAATAGCAGCGTCAACAGAGACATCGGCAAGTGGGCAAGAAGAGAAGGTGGGGCGGTAAACGCCCTCCCACCGACAAATCTTTTTTTAAAAAAAAACTGCTTTACGTCTCTTTTTATCATCGAGGTCTTTTAGAGACGGGAAAGGATGGGGGGCAAGGATGGGGGCAAGGAATGGGAAGGAATTCGGCCATGGCCTTTTGAAGGAAGCATCCCGGCATTTGCCTGGAGTGATTTGGGGAAACCATGGAAAACCCAAATCTGGATGCCCGGACGGGGTTTCGAACCGCCGTCCTCCCGAATGCGAGGCGAGAACGCTAACCGTTACACCGCCCCGCTCGGTGCCGACAAATCGCGACAGGTTTATCACATCAGTCGGCCGGCAGCACCAGAAGTGAGAGGGTGCGCTGTACAGACAGCGCCTCCTGCAGCAGACGGTATGGACCAGTCGGCGAAATCTAGCTGAGGACATCGAGATGCTACCTAGAGCTAGTAGCGAGCTCTACTGCACAGGCAGTCGCGCTCGCCCTCAACCGCAAAGACTAGATCATCCTGCAAACAACCACAACGTACACACCATCCAGCTAGCATTGTGAAATACCAACTAACACGACTTCAACCACCAACCGCAACTATTATTGGCAGATGACGCCAACTGTGGGCGACAGGTACCGCACCATAAGACCAGCCAGTCAGTACCGAAGGCGCTGGCAGTAAAATGCGCTCCTCTCTCTGGTTGAAATTACTTATAGCTATACACTGGTATAGTATTTTCCATCTTTCTATTGCTAATTATATTAGTCAACAACAAATTGTAACACTATTCCAATTAAAGACAAAACAAAAGTACCCATTTATTCGAAAAGAATATTTGGAAACATGGTTAAAGATAGGGAGCAAAATAATTTTTCTTGATGCAGAAATACTACGCCATAAATGGGACATCGCCTAGTAAAGGCTTCCAGAATTAACTTGGAAGCATTATGACAAAAACGCAAAAACTGTATAAATCTGCTTGGAAAACTGACAAACTTTCCAAATAGAAATTTTCAGATGAAGAAACCACGCGACGTCGTACGTCTTTCCGAAGTGGATACCACAACAGATTCCAGTATGGCGACGTTCTCAGACGCTAATCTACAAAACGCAGTTACTAGGTATTCAATGAATCCCTATCTAGACACGACAAACAATTTATTTAACTTTCGTGTTAAACATGAATTTTCAGTAACAAACAGAAATATATTTGCATATAAATATAAACATATTTTATTAAAAAAAAAAACAGATTATAATTTGTACTAATATTCTGGAAATATTGGTCAAAAATAGACGAGGCCACTGGCAAAATGTAGCTTCAGTGTAATACGCTTAAAATGCAGAAAATAATTAATTTAGAAAAAAAAACTATATTCCCAATAAGCTCTCTGGTCAAGAGTATATTTTATCAGAGGGAACTTAGCGATTCCTGCTTTCACGAATGTAGCGGAGAAATTGTCCCGATGGTTGAATTTGGTATAACATTCAAATCTTTTGACTGAATGAATCAGGAAAAAAAAAAAAATTAAGAATTGAAAAGGACTAAATAAGAAACTTCGGAATTCATCATACTGGGTGGTACTTCTTTGCAATTTGTGACGTCAGATATGCATTTTGTAGTTTGATAAGTACGGTCTGTTCGATTCAATCATAGTTAGCGAAAAAAATAATTACATGTTGTCACTGAAACTCGTCTAAATAATGCGCGAATTCTAATCATGAATTTGCATACTGGCCAGTGAGACTTCGATCTCTAATGACCTCGACGTCGACGAGGCGTATATCAAGAATCTAGCGAATTCGGCTTTCGATGATTTCCCAAATTCATTCCTGGGGAAAGCACGTACGACTGCTTGGTAAAATTAATGCTAGTTTCACTTGCGGTTTCTTTTGAGCAACTTTTGAACTAAACTAATAACTTCGTAATAAAGAAAATTATGGGATTATGAATTACAATCCTAGCTGGCGAGATTTTAGCATTTCATAAAGACAATATGGATAGTGTGCTTTGGAAATCGAAAGAGGTAGCAAAATATTATAACTTGAGAATCAATTCGGAGAAGATTAACAGCCAGAACAAACAGGTATGTGTTGAAAACGAAGAAAAATACAATAGCAGGGACATCAGTAACTACTAGAGTACAAAGTGGAAAGGGGAATTAGAATAGGGTTGTCCAACGTAGAGTGATATGCACACAGGCAAATAACGTGCTATGAAGGAGAGAAATAACCAGATATACAGCGATAATAGAACATGCAGAATTTGGTAGGAGAAAAATATAACCCAAGTGTCAAGTGACTCATATGACCCGGTATATAATATTTGTTACCTTTGGAAAAATGATCAAAGAGAATATTAGAACGGGGCTTTGAAACCATCAAAAACAATGGAAGAGTCGGCTCAAGAAACAAGAGAATGGATACTGAATGACAAACTTGGAGAATCTTCCTGTGTCTATTTCTGTTTCTCAATAGTTTTGTAAGTAGTGAATTTTTCTGGCTAAATGAATCTTTTTGGTGTTCGTAAATTATATTTTTACCCGTGCAATCTCTCCCGCAATAAAGAAAGACATTTATGTCCTATAATCGCGATAACTATCTAGATAGAATCGACAGATGGAAATATTTGTTTCCCCACTAAAAGGAACCAAACAATAGTATTTACAAACATATCTACCATTATTACTACACAAATCGTGTTCAGCAGAGAAAAAAAGAAGTAATGCTAACAATAGCAATAATTATTTTCGCCGCTCTGGATTTCCATCGTTCGCATAACGCAGCACGACGCCGAACTAAACGAGAAGAGCTCAGCTCATAGAAAAACCTCTGATGTGTAATTTCTTAAAGATTTTCAAACTTAATCATATGTATTATTTTTAGCTATAAGATTTTTTTTTGTCACAAGCCATTATCTCCATTCATACTTAACCGAAATCTACGAATGAGGTGTCATTTTAAAGCTTATGGTGTCCACTTTTGTCACATCATATTTTAAGAAAGTATTTTTTTCAAAGTCGACCCTTAAAAGGCAAAAATACTAATATTCCTAAAATTCTGTTTTTTATGTAATGAGCCATTTATCAAGCTGAATACCTTACTGAAATCGTTAAATGAAGTATCACTTTAAAGATTAAAATCTCCCATTTGGTGAACTCATATATTAAGACAGGAATTTTTCGAAATTCGACCCTTAAATGGCCAAAGTATCAATATTTCTGCAACGTGTTTTTGTGTCACGAGCTTTTTATCTCCTTTCATATCTAACCGATATAGCTAGATGAGGTATCATTTTAAAGATTAACGCCTCCGCCGTGGTCACATCTTATTTTAAGAAAGGAAAAAGGCAAAAGTATCATTATTTCCATAACGTATTTTTTTTTGTCAATAGCTATTTATCTCCCTTGACATCTAATCGAATCAAGAAATTAGCTATTATTTTAGAAATGAATGTTTCCGCTTTGGTCAAATCATATTTTCAGATAGGATGTTTTTCGTAATTCGACCCTTAAAGGGCAAAAGTATCAATATTTCTACAACGCGTTTTTTTGTGTCAACGAGCGTGGTGGTGTAACGGATAGCGTTCTGGCCTCGCATTCGGGAGGACGGTGGTTCGAATCCCCGTCCGGGCATCCAGATTTGGGTTTTCCATGGTTTCCCAAATCACTCCAGGCAAATGCCGGGATGCTTCCTTCAAAAGACCATGGCCGAATTCCTTCCCATTCCTTGTCACCCATCCTTTCCCGTCTCTAAGGACCTCACTGTTAGAGAGACGTTAAGCAGATAAAAAAAAAAGTTTTTGTGTCACGAGCCATTTATCTCTCTTAACATCTAACCGATATGGGTAAATGAAGCATCATTTTAAAGAGTAAAGTCTCTTCTTTGGTCATGACATTTCTTAAGAACGATTTTTTTCGGAATTCAACCCTTAAAGGGCAAAAAGTAGTCACTGTGAAAGTCACGCGTATGAAACAGTTCTGAGCCAATCCGCTAGATAGCAGCAGCACATATTACAGAAATATTAATAAAATGCTTCGCTGGTATCGTCTTTTGTACGTACCTATTACGATAAACATATAAACAATTAAAACAAATGAGGTGGTTCTCCTTTCTTCCTATCACAGACCCGCCATCTTACTATTCATTACATTCGCGAAATTTTCGCACGGGTCATTTAGTACACATAAAATGAACCAAACTTTCCAATATGACCCATTCTTTCTTGCGATTACATCCGTTGCTGTCTTTGGCTAATATCTTCATTTCAGTACACCCATTACAACCTGCGTTCTCAATTATCTGTATCTCTCTCCTCTAACTTGTTCCCTCCATTAATACATTCCTTCATATATTACAATGCGTCCCAACATCCTGTTTCTTCTTTTTGTCAGACTATTCTACAAGTTTCATACTTTACCCATCGCTACCAAAACAAGATTATTTCGTATTCTATTGTCCAATTAATTTTTAAGCTCCTACATGTTTCAATCGTTTCTTTCTCCCTTCCTTGCTGTGTTCTTGACGACCCAGTTTCATGCTGAGTCGTATAGATACTAGCCAATGTTCGATACTAAAGCATTACTACAATTGAACAACACTCTTTCTGCCAGTGTTATTTTGTTTTTCACATCATTCACGCTTTTACAGTCAGTTAAAATTTTAGCTCACGAGCCTCTTTGTAGATTATATGACCATATTTTTACGATTTCCAATACACTTCGTGATGTTCTTCTTGATACGGTCTATCGTCAGTGCAAATATTTTCCTATTTATATAATCACTAGCTGATACCCGCGACTTCGTACGCGTGGATTAAGAATTTCTTTGCAAAAATTGATTATAAAAAGTTGTTGGTAGCGAAGGATTGGTCCCAAACAACACCGAGTCGCCATAATGTGACCAGAAACCCATCACTATATCATTCTACCGACGAACCAGTCTCTTGAAGAGAATCAATTTCCAACATATTTAAAAACAGAAAAACAAACGAATGTGATGGGATGTGGGAGAGGGGGGGGGAGTTAACTAAGCGCGGCTTTATTTCAGCTTGGACTTTTCTACTTTCTTCAGCATGAACATCCGAGTCTTGGGTTCTAATAACTTAAGCTGCTCGAGCTCTGCTAGAGCTACAACTAGGTCAGTTAACACCCGCAAGGCATGTCAAAAAAGAAGGCAAAATAAATTGGTTCCAGAAACATTTAAGCAGACACAAAGTAATAAGATACAGAAAATCGACAGCTATACTAAATAATACGTGTTAGCTCTAAACGAAATTTATGAACAAATTATACACTAACATAATGCGCGAGAAGCATAGCTTGAGTAAGCGGCGTACCATTTCAGACTAACACACACATCCGTCTCTCCGTCACTGTTCGATAAGTTGTCAAAATTTCGTGACTACAACTGTTAATCATACCAAAAAAAAAAGAAAAAAAAGAATTTCCTGTGCCCTCCCTACAGATTTTCTTGTCAAATTCCGTCAATATCGGTATAGGCATTTAGTTGTCAAATCGTAACATAATACAGAGATTTACTTCCGCATTTATAGTATTACTACTGCAGATCACACACACACTGACTACGAATCACCCCTGATGGATCAATATAACGTAAAAAACTGTACACCTACAGCATTGCAAGACTACCTACGATTTGCCTCGGATTGCACCCCTAACTTTGTGATATCTACAGTTTAACATTCAATCCGAATAACCGACGGCCCAGGCGTGACTCTTACGATCAAAAACAAGTTTTAAAAAATCTTAGCCTCCACGGAGATTTGAACCGGAGACCACGTCCCAAACATTAGTAAGCAAGTTCTTTAACCACTGAGCTACATGACCACTACACGGAAAAACCGTACAGAGACCTCCATATCCAACACGTCTGTCTATCGCCGTTCAGTAATATTTCGAAATTTTAAGACAACATGTATTATTTATACATACAATTTTTCAACCAAATGTAGACAGTATTTTTCTCCTTGTTTCTACGGATAAGTCTGCAAAGTTTCAGTGAGATCAGATGAAAACTGTGGATTTGTACGGAGAACAAACAAACTAAAAAACAAACATACATACATTCCTTCTTTATATATATATATAGATTCTTTTAATTTTTCAGTTCTTGAATAGTACGAATCATACTAAACAATGTTTAAACGATTTATTCGTTTACATTTTCTCTCTTTTCAGCAGTGTTTCACTTTGTTCTGTCAATATAATTCCTTTATTTTTTTCTGCGTTTCCAAGAAACCTTGAAGATTTGATCTACTCTCCGAATACCTTAGCTTTTATCACTTTCATTTTCACTAACTACAATTTCCTAACATCTTTTACGATTTCTTCTGTGATGTAACCACATCATTTGTGTCTTTCCTGGCGTATGATTGCAATGAAGTTTTTGAGGGAGTACCAGCTGATTATGTTGTAAAAATTCAGTATTTTGACGGCTAGCATCGCCATTTTGTTCAGATGTGAAATTATATCTACTGATCGACAACTATACATGGTTTCACACCTGAGGAAGACGGAGGAGCTCACTGTCGAAACACCATGTTTTTTACAATGCAATCAGAGGTTACACCCATGAAGACCTCGTTCCAATTAATTCTCATTTATTTACTAAAAAAACTTATATATTATATTCGTTTAGTTATAAATTTTTACATAACAAAGCTATTCATATATATTTACTAGGATATATGGTAGTTACTGTTCGGTTTGGAGAACCGGACGAAATTCAGAAATGGCTGCAGCAACTCCTTGCCACGACTGTACCTTCTCTCGGGTTGCGAATACGGGGGTTGTAGGGTGGCTGTTGTGCAGGGTGACAGGGGAGGGATATAAAGGCGGCCACCCCGTCTCGAGGGTGTCGCTAAAAATCACAAACCACCCTCCAACTGCACACAAACATGGCGACGAGTTTTTTCCTCGAGGGGCGAAGTCCCGCAGCCGACAAGGGGAAGAAACAGCCACGAATCACACACGCTGAGAAAAAACATGAGAGCTATCACTGTGATCGCTTCATCGTTAGCTACATAAAGACTTCACACATCACGGTACAGCAGTAGAGCATGCCATTTTTATAACTTTCTTTCTTAGTTCCTCTATTAAATGATATTATGTTTCTCAATTTTTCAACAACTATAAAATACGTTTTTTGACGTAAAATGGTTTATGAGCTAAGCTTGGAGATACTCTCAGTAAAATTAACTGTTACCTAAGAATGAGACGAATTTGGATGATTTTTCCTTTGTGACTATTAGCGATAAATACGAGGACAAGGTATGACTGTGTAGCAATTGACTTCATATCATTTCTCCTTTTTCGTGCAAAATGCATGCAACATTACAAATACCTGTAATATGGTCCCAGTCAGATCTATGAGTAGATAAACGTAGATGCGGAAAATGTCACCGTTAACAGTACAACACTAGAACAATTGAAACATGATCTAGACATTCTGAAAAACAAGAAAGCAACTGATACAGTTGGAAGTAATTTTGAAAGATGATGAAATACCTGTATACACTTGAGTAATATTCTTTGAGAAACTTTAATAAAAGTACATTGACGGCAGGATTAAAAACAACTCAGGGAAAAACTTAGTGTTATGAGTATACGCCCTTGGAGAGCGAAAGATTTTTTATTATTATTATTATGATTTTTTTTGCTTGTGGGTTTAAGGCACCGAGGATGGGGGTGTAACGGTTAGCGTTCTCGCCTCGCATTCGGGAGGACGGCGGTTCGAATCCCCGTCCGGGCATCCAGATTTGGGTTTTCCATGGTTTCCCAAATCACTCCAGGCAAATGCCGGGATGTTTCTTTAAAAAGGCCATGGCCTAATTCCTTCCCATTCCTTGCCCCCCATCCTTTCCCGTCTCTATAGACCTCGCTGTAAAGAGACGTTAAGCAGTTAAAAAAAGGGCTTTAAGGCTTGTCGATGATGGTACTGGGGACAAGAAACGGGAAGGAATTCGGCCATGGCCTTTTGAAGGAAGCATCCCGGCATTCGCCTAGAGTGATTTGGGGAAGCCATGGAAAACCCAAATGTGGATACCCGGAAGGGAATTCCAACCCGCGTCCTCGCGAATGAGAAGCCGGCTCATCCAGCAGAATCGGTTTTAAGAACGGGTGAAGCTAAGGCCATATAATAATTCCAGAAGTTGACCGGAAAAATAGTAATAGCTAGATAGGCATTAGCTCGCTGAACTCTGGACACACATTATAAGCTCGCATAATCGCTACAAGAAGTCAAAATATAGGCGAGTTCCTTATAAAAGAAGAGCAAATCTCTATCCGGAAAGGCCGTTCACGTATCAAGGCAGTATTTACCACACAACAACGTATGGAGAAACAACGCAAATTCAATTCAGAAACTCGTATTACTATTGTTGACTATGCTAAGTCCTTCGATGAGCTGAAACGGAATAAATTGTGGGGTACACTTAAAGAAACATTTAATACTGGTAATTAAAATTTATTTACAGGCGCGCCAGTAGAATTTTAAACAACTATAATGACGAAGTAAGAAATAAAAACCCAGGAACGAGTTAGATAAGGTAGCTTCCTGTCTCCAGTTTTCTTTGTTTTATCTCTTGATGGTGGGAAGTAATGATATCCAAATCCAAAGGAACAAATTATTGAAAACGTTACTCTTTGCAGATGATCATATAGTAGTTAGCTCCTCAAAAAACCAGAATATATAACTCACTAAAAGTGAAATAAAAGATATGGATTTTAGCCGGATTCATATGACAATATTTCTAAATCGTTGCTGCCAGGAACAGACATTTGAATTCAAATATTTACAGTGTAATGTAACACAAGAACTCAAAAGTGAATATAAGTTTAATAATTTTCAAGTATTTAAAAAACGAATAAAAGGACGCTGGACAATACTTGTCGAAAAGAAAAAAATATGTATTTTACAAATATTTCACAAAATTTCAGAACATTTAATTTATCTATGAAGAAAATCGAGTGTTCTGATATAAATAAATATAATCGAAAATTACATTTACCTTTTTTTTGGGTTTGGTGCTGCGTGTTTCTTGCTGGTAATGCCAATGTTTCGGTCAGAACCTGTGGCCTTCGTCAGTTGGATGCACTGTTTATATTTTCCGGCAGAGATGATGTTGTCTACATATAATGATTTGTCTGCATCACGTTTCGTAGGTCTGTCCTATTAAGAGTTCTTGTTTGACGAAAATTAGTAGGCAGTATCAAATACATTCCCCACAATTCTTCACCACTGTCAAAGAAACATTTACAAGGAAAGAAGATACAGTTAATACCTAGCACTAACGCAAAAGAACAAAAATCAAGGACTTACATCTTACTGGAGTTCAGGTTTGTAACAAAAGTTTTTCTAACATGTTGTAAAACGGAAAAGATAGAAAAACACATATGAAACGCGTCTCCAAACCTGTTAACGGAAATCGTTATGACAGTTCCATGCAGAGCTGTACTTTAGTGCCCAAGTAAGGTAAAATTTAATCACACACTCCAAAACCAAGTGTAAATAAATATTACGCAAAATACTCATCTCCATCAAAATTTACAAACAAAAACTTTTCATCAGTATTGTATTCATCTGTACTGTGAGCGAGATGTATTTTTACGGTACAACGATCAAGTTAAACAAACAAACACTATTTTCGGACCGTTAACGGCCGGAAAAATTGTTCAGTATGATTCATCAGTTACTTTTTATAAAAACAACGACAATTCAAGAAAATAGTTAATACTTTTGTTTTGATTACATTGGAAATGTTCACTTTGATCCAATGTGGAAACAATATTGGAATTATGGAGATACAATATTTAAAATCCTAAAGCTAGAAACATTGGTAATTATAGGATTTTCAAAGTAATTACCAGAAAGAAATTACTTTGATAACTGTAATACCTCCCTCATACACCGCCGTGCAATATGTACTCTCAGTTTACCCAAATATTCTTGTTGAAGTAAATGTGTTTGTGAAGCATTATCCACTTGAAAATGTCACGTTATTGTAGGTAATATTTTAGTTTCTGTGACTGGATATTCTGTACTGGAGACCCAGAAAATTGTATCACCTACTCTACAATTGCCAGTGACTTCTTATTCGCGGAAATAATTTTTATTGCTAGTACCGCGTATTTCGTTCTGAATATTTTACAGCTAATTACAGTTTGGATTGTATGCACTGTGCTAGTAGTGTAGAAGGATCTAAATTTCGAATTATACTTCTGAGCTATAACCATGGATTTGTTCCTCAAATTATCATGTTACAATAAGTTGTTATGATGATCTAAATTCCTTCTGTTGCTGTGATGACTTATCTTTGAAAGATAAATGACTGGTTGTTAACGATTTTAAATGTAGAAAACATTGCAAATAATTTTCTCATAACAGTTTCGAAAGAGATATCTTCTCGATAAACATTCCGCAAATTATACTGCTCTATGAACTAAATAAGTTCTGTAATTATTCCCTCTAAATGAATTGTCACGGGATATTAGGGAATTGTAACGTAGAAAACATATCAACTAATTTTCTCATATCTGTTTCATTAATTATTTCTGTATCGAAAATCAACGATTTATTCTTTGTTTCTATGCTTGGAGCACTATCAGTAAGCTACGTAGAAAAAGGAAATCAGCTTTTTATTTTTAATTTATCTCCGTTATCTGTCTGTCTCGCTGTATAATAAACGGTATTCGCAGAAAACTACAGGTATGATTTTGATTAAGTTAATGTAGAGCCATGGTACCGCTGGTAAAAAAGTGTTTATTTCATTCTGATATGAAGTCGGTAAGCTGACAAATTTAAAATAAAATTTCTCACCAAGTAATACCCATTTTTCGTTCAATGCGATTCACGCAAGTATTACTGATCGAATTTAGTTTAATTTTCGAGATTTTTATCGTGATTTAATCATTTTGGTTATTATGGGAAATAAAGATACTTTTTTCTGCTGCTTTAGTGTAACGCTCTGGCCTCGCATTCAGGAGGACGCAGGTTCGAATCTCCGTCCGTATATGTATCACGTTACTTTGTGTGATGCTATTTTTATGTGACAAATTCTATTTTATTTGCATTATATGTAATTTTGGAAGATACTAGTATTTTATATCCATCGTTAGGTGAAATAAATGCGCAGCAATGTGCTATTATGTAAATTGGGTAATGTCGAATATTAAAATAACTGTCCAGTATCGTTATTATCTGCTCGCCGCATGGTTCGTATAAATTGTCATCTTGACTGTTATGGAAGCTCATAACTTACGTGTGCACTGTATAGGACTTGTAACAGTAGAGTTAGGTTCTTCGTTCAATCATAATGTGCTATTATTAGATAAAATAAAAGTAGCAAAAACTAGCAAATTGATCCAGATTATTACCGCAGCAGACGTACGTTTATTCATGAATACTAAATTCATAACACATATTCACCTTAAAGAACAAGTTATTGGACAAAATGTTTTAAAAGGCTGCTAACAGATTAAACTGTCATGTTGATCTACAGACATTGCAACGTTCCACAACATAATCGGATAAATACAAAAAATATTTCGCTGCCCGTATTTTCGACACCTTACAAAAATCACTCAACGGCAACATATTTCTGCAAGTTGAAATTATGAAGTGTTTACAAATTATAATCTGAAAAATAATAATAAACTCTGATAGGACTAAAAAAATATTTTTTTAAAGTATTTTCAGGACATAATTAGTATACGATCCAATTCATTCCCTGCCAGATGATATATATCATATTTTATCGAAAAATTGTCTTTTAAAGAACGAAATTATTATATGTGAATGCAGACTTTCCCGCCGAATAAATGACAAAAAATCTTCACAGGTTTGCAGCCGGATTTTATTATAAAATCCGGCTGCAAACCTGTGAAGATTTTTTGTCAACGAAATTATTCATTAATTTTTTGCCAAAACCATTAACTCTAAAATTATACTTAGGAAAATACCTGCCAGTTTAACTTTTGAAACAATTTGGAAATAAAAGTAAATAGATTGCTTGTCTGTTTTTCGCCAAAAATTTCTGCAAATTGCAAACTTTTTCGGAATCTATTTATGTTATGGATCCCCAGTCTTGCAACTAAAGAAAATGTTTTTTCGCTATACGGGTTTTGTTTAGTTGCAAGACAGACGACCCTTGAGAGGAATATAAGAGTAACTATGGAAGTTAAGCAAATAACAACAACACGTTATTTTCAGAGTCAATGGGATGGCAGCTTGCACTTGCGGACTATCTATTTTACTTCCCATTCTAGGGATGGGCAAAATATATCGATGTATCGATATATCGATATTTTTTCTAAAAAATATCGATATTTATCGCCGATATTTTTATTTTCGATATATCGATACATCGATATTGAATTCAGTGTATCGATTTTAAGCACCAATTCGATATTTTTTCTACGAACGCAATTCAGTATCCAATTTAATCGTTACATGTATATAGGACAAATATACGTACATATCCAATCTTTTGAAAGTGTCTTAAAAAGTGAATTCGTCGAAATATAACAGTTTCATCAGCGGTTGAGAGGTTAAAAAAAGCTGTTAAATTTTAACAACTTTACGTTAACGTCATTTTTATATTAGCATGTAAGCGGTTATTTTATCTTTGTAGTTGAACTGCTTTTTTTTCATTTACGAATAACAATTAATGAATTGATGAACCACAAGTTATTAGGAATTACTGTTAATTCATTTAAATGTCTACAATCTAGTCTACAGTCAAAACTCCTTAATCTCAAGGAATACGTTCCATAAATTAGCCGCAAATACGAAAATCTTGATTACGGTAACCTTGAATACAGAATGTTAGTTTATATAGTACTAGCTCGTACCCGCGACTTCGTACGCGTGGATTAAGATTTTTTTTTTGCCAGAATTGAACATAGAAAATTGTTGGTAACGAAGGATTGGTCCCAAACAATATCGAGTCGGCATAATATGCCAGGAAAGCTTTCACTATTTCATTCTACCGTCGAACCTGTCTCTTGAAGAGAATCAATTTCCGACAATCAAAATTTCGTAACTACAACTGTTAATCATACTGAAAAAAATGTCCTGTGCCCTTAATAACAGATTTTCTTATCAAATTCCATCAATATTGATATAGCCATTTATAAGTCAAAACGTCAAAAAAAAGACAGAGACTTACATCCGTATTTATAATATAATTACTGCGATTCACACACACACACTGACTGCGAACAACACCTGAGGATCATTATAACGTAAAAAAGTGTACACCTGCAGCATTGCAAGACTACCTACGATTTGCCTCGCATTGCATCCCTAACTTTGTGATATCTACAGTTTAACATTCAATCCGAATAACCTACGGCCCAGGCGTGATTCTTAAGATCAAAAACAATTTTTAAAAATATTAGTCCCCACGGAGATTTGAACCACAGACCACGAGCCAAACATTTGTAAGCAAGCGCTTTAACCACTGAGCTGCCTGTCCGCTACACGAAAAAACAGTACAGAGACTTCCGTATCCAACGCGTCTGTCTATCACCGTTCAGTAGTATTTCAAAATTATGAGACAACATGTGATATTTATACAGATAATTCTTCAATCAAATGTAGACAGTATTTTTCTCCTTGCTTCAAAGGATAAGTGTGCAAAGTTCCATCGAAATCGGATGAAAACTGTGGATTTGTATGAAGAACAAACAAACCAACAAACAAACAAACAAACAAACATACATACATTCATCTTTATATATATATAGATAGATTATAGGGAATACGTTTCAAGTATACAGAAAAATTTTGATGTAATGGAATGATTATCTCACTTTGAACTTAATAAACCAATTCTGGATTGCTTTAAATCCTCTATCCTAAAGTTAATTGTAATGCTCTTTAAAAAAAGCATTAAGATATATAGCTTTCTCATGAATTACAGTCCCACTAAAGAATACTTCCTTGTGATTGCTGTCTTCGATTGATGTAGTGAGAATGGATTTTAGTTTTTTAATCACTGAGTCACCAATAGTTTTTACTGATAGTAAGATCGTCTTCGAACGCCTCTCCCGTGTCAGGTTGTAGGCGATTACCATGGGTGATGTATATCCCTCCAAGGAAAGTCCTAGGAAGATGAACTGTGGTGGTTTCCCGTTTCACCGAACGTGGTCGCATTCGGGAGGAGGGTGGGTCGAATCCCCGTCCCAGCATTCAGATTTGGGTTTTCCATGGTTTCCCAAATCACTCCAGGCAAATGCCGGGATGCTTCCTTCAAAAGGCCATGGCCGAATTCCTTCCCATTCCTTGCCCCCCATCCTTTCCCGTCTCTAAAGACCTCGCTGTTAAGAGACGTTAAGCAGTTAAAAAAAAAATCCCCGTTTCCTTCCTCAGTGTGACAGTGCTCTTAAGTGTGTTTGACAGTGACACTGTGTGGTTCAGTATAGAGTGTTATGGATGAGAGATGAAAGAAGGGAGAGGGTGGAAGCCGGTGTCGGCATGTTCAGGCCTACTTTTGCGAAGAATTCTAAAGGGGGCGCCAACCTTAACATTCCCATCCGACGGATGAATCACCATCAACAACAGCGTATGCCCTCGCAACATACGCACTGCAGAGAGGTTTGGTGATTAGAAATTGCAACTTACTGATGATGAATATCGTTGATGGAGTGTTAAGTGAAAATAATTCATTTGCAGCACTCTGCGATCAAGTAAAAAGTATTGTGACTTATTTTAAGCAGTCTGTCAACGGTATGGATCTATTAAGATCTGAACTAGAAGCATCTGGGGAAAAGGAAAAAGAGGTGTTGACTTTGACACAAGCTGTTAGTATTAGATGGAACTCCTACTTTAATATGTTAGAACGGTTTGTCAGACTCTCTGGAATTGTAACTAAAATCTTAGCTACAAAAAGTCAGTCAAATATAAACACACTTGATATGGTTACAACTTAACAGCTTAATGTAAAACGTGACCTTATTGTCCTGCTTGGTCCTTTCAAAGAAGCCACTGAAGAGGTTAGTGGTACAAATTATGTGACTGCTAACTTAGCCATTCCTGTTACAAATCTGATTCGACAAGTAACGGAACAAGCTACTCCTTCGACCACTTTAGGATTCACAGTAAAAGAGGCTTTACTCCAAAGAATTCAAGAGATATTAAGTCCTTTAGAAAGAAATACATTCCTTGCAGCAGCTACCATTTTGGACCCTCGTTTCAAACGTATACACTTCACTTCTCCAATCGGTGTGTCAAATGCGATATCTACAATAAGTAATGATATTCGCTTGGAACTTAGACGACGAGGACAACGTTCTCCAGAAGTAAGGTCTACAGCAGCAACACAATATATCGCAGATAACGCATGAATTTGGCCCGCACATGAAAAGCTATTATCCCTTAGGACTACTGTTATGCAAGAGGTTCCAAGCTCTGGCTCAGTTCCTAATGAGCTTAAGCAGTATCTGGACCAACCATTAATAGACAGAAAATCAGACCCAGTAAAGTTTTGGGTGAATTGCCAGTGCTCCAGGGCGCTGAAATACCTTATATGTCAAGCTTCTTCTGTGTCGTCCAAGAGAGTGGCTCATGCAGTCAAATTAGCTATACCGAACAACAGTAGAAGATTGACAGGGGATCACGTGAAACAGAGTTCTTTTGATGTCCATATCAGACGAATACTGGTTTGATTGATTGAAAAAAATAATAAATTAATAAAAGTTTGTATAATTTCTACCTGTGTCTTTGATTTTCAGAATTTTCTTAAATATTTTGATGTATTTTATGATTTTTTTTAGATAATTACTCCCTTTAGCCAAAAATATCGAAATATCGATATATCGAAATATCGATATTTTTTACCCGATATATATCGATAGTGTTTGTAAATATCGTTTCGATATTTATCGATATATTTTTTTAAATGCCCATCCCTATCCCATTCAACCCCCAATAAACCGTCCACAATCATTTCTCTGCATGTCTTTTTTATTCAGAGTTATTGTGTTCAGAAGTTACAACATGGTGACTGATGAAACCTTAATACAGAGTTAGTACGTTGCTAGAAACGTTGTATTAATCGTGTATAATACGTTCTAGAGGAGAGTAATCTTCTAGTCTAGTAAATAAAAATACTTC
This sequence comes from Vandiemenella viatica, assembly GCA_031002005.1. Taxonomy (NCBI): domain Eukaryota; kingdom Metazoa; phylum Arthropoda; class Insecta; order Orthoptera; family Morabidae; genus Vandiemenella; species Vandiemenella viatica. The sequence continues at coordinate 53,597,312 of CM061918.1, read as the reverse complement.
TAAACCAAGAATTTTGGAACGAAAAGATCCAAGAGTTACAATTTAATTTACAGACAATTCAGATTTTTTTTTTTTTTTTTTTTTTTTTTTTTTTTTACAATTTCATCCTCCCAGCAGAAGGCTGGGAGGCGGGCTGCTGGAGAGTCATAGGGGACTCTTATCAGCCAATCTACTACTACGGGGAGGGAAGGGGGATGGAAGGTCGGCCGTGGCCTTCTAGGGAACCATCCCAGCATTCGCCTAATTGTCTGAGGGAAACCACGGAAAACCTCAGACAGGATGGCCGAACCGAGTTTAACCCCGGTCCTCCCGAATGATAGGTAGGAGGCCAAATTGGCCTCCTCCCATCTCGGTGAGACAGTTCAGAACTTTCTTTGACAATTTATTCCTATCCTTGACTCTTTTAGCTGCGAGAAACTTTTTAAATACCTTTAATTGTTATCTCGTCCCTTCAACGTACCACTTGTAATGCCTCTAGGAATTTTCATCGGGGCCTCATTGCCAATACAGCATATGCCTTTTACACTACACTCCTAACACTTTCTTCACGTGCCTCCTAATTTAGAAAAATTTAATTCACCTTTTGAGACAAGACCGTACGGACACTGTGGCATTGAACCAAAAGAGCACTTTGATGCATGAGTCAGGTATTTTGCTACAAAATTACTGTTTCACTAATTCTGTAAGTTGGCTTTCTGAATTTATAATTTTTTCAATCCTGTAAAGTGAACACGAATATCTTTCGGAGTTCGGTACATTAACCTCAGATTGTTATAATGGTGAGCATTTTAACGCTCCTACCCTTAACTCATACAACTCTGCAAATTATCTGAATAAATATTAATAAAATGCCAAACTTGGTCACTGTAACATCGTATATGTAACGCTGACGTCACACTCCGGCCTTCGTTGATTAAATAACAACGGCCAAGGATGTTTCTGCAAAAACAATGTTATGACCGTTATTTTATGCTTTTTGTTTATTTATATTTTTTAGATTTTGATTTTTTTGGTTATATTCTCTGATCTCTATTCTAGTAAACTAAGAAATATTTCATCACGTTTATGTAGTGATCCAGTGAATGTATTTTTGCGTGTGGGAAGAAAGCTTTCATTTTAGAGAAGAAATATTCGCTTTCGTTGGTACAATGGAGGAAAGGAACTTTGTAAGTTTTTATAAAAATAACTAGCTGCCCCAACAGACTTCTTTCTGTCCAAAGTTATTGTCCTATCATAGTCCAATAGAAAAAAATAAAACGTATTTCAGAGTGATTACTTTATTTATTGATTTAATGTCTCAATAACAAACAACGATTACTAAGTTTTCCATTTCGTACACTGCAAGACGTTATTGATAATATTATGGTAATGTTTTATGGTACACGATATTTTTTGTCTGATTACCTGGCACGTAAACAAATAAAGCTGACGTTTTTGGAACGCGGAAGCAGGCAACATACAATTGTCCATGGAGAAGTATGGGTTTTCAAGATTAACGCCGCAAACACTCAACGACTGACCCTGGGATTTATTTATGGTCATAGCGAAAGCAAGCCACATTGGAATTTGCAGTCGTTTAAATTCAAATGGCACGTCAGTTGGTACCATTGGGATGCGAGGTATCAACACATCTTCTCCCATATATTTTCCCTTTGCAATGGTTGCTAACCATGTGCCATTACAAAGACGCGGTTGGTTGATATTTCGCAACATTATGACCACCGATCCTACTTTTAATTGAAGATTATGAGGCGGCAATCCTGGCAAATCCAGTGATTTCGAAAATTCTGGTGGATAGTTGACGATAACATCTTGGTTAATTGCCCAATCAACTGATTTGTATGTCCTTAATTAACCGGCAATTTCATTATGAATTTTGAAATTTATTTCATTTACATCCGTCTTTTTGTCTCTGTAATATAGCTCATTCGTTCAACCAAAAAACTGACAAGAAATGTAATGCAGCCAGTCAAAACGTCTACAGGGTTTTTATCATTACCAATGTCATTGAGTTGTTTTGAAAACATTTCTTCAGATCGGTCATTTTGCAATTCCAAAGATAAGCATCAAACGCCTTTGTTTTGTTTTGATTGACTGGCAATAATATTATTTTCGTTGATGACACGCAAACCCTTTTTCTCCTTCGAACTTAATTTAGGGCAGACATAGACTAATATCCATTAAGCCTAATCAACTTGAAGGCATACCAGAGATAATCCTAACGTGCCTTTGTTTCGTTTTGATTGACTGGTTTGTATGGGAAAAGAAAAGTATTGGTTTTTACTATTTTCCTCGCAATTTTTAAGTTTTTTCTATCCATAAGAACCTTTCTTGTGGATTAACAAAAATACGAAAAAAAAATAGCTGAATTGGTCGAGTCGTTCTTGAGTTTTGCGCTTAGCAACACATTTGGCGATTCATTTTTATTTATAGAGATTTTAAAAATAAGAAAGTATTATTATGTTGCAGCTAATTCAATCATCGTGAATTCTACCTGAACATAATTTAAAACGAATGGTACCCATCACCTCAATGTTTAACAGAACATTGCATTCTTAAAATAATAGGATAAGTGTGGCTCGATCTTTAGACGATAATGCATATCGCTTCTCAACTGAAATACCAGTAAACGATTTTGCTTTTTAGTATTGCATCCTCCTAAACTGATGCATTCTATTTTCATAGTCGAAACTTTCGTGGTAGGCTGCACGGGTCTAAATGTAAACACACTGAACAAATAAACACACAATTGGTTTTCGAGAGAAGCGAAAATCTAAAAGTAACCAAGAAAATGCCACGCACGGAGTAAGTAATGATAACACGTACGTCAGTGATATTATTTTCGCTGATCACACGCAGGCATAGATTAATATCCATAGAGCCTAATCAACTTGAAGGCATACGAAAGATAATCCTAATGCGCCTTTGTTTTTTTTTGATTGAGGGAAAAGGAATGTGTTGTTTTTACTCTTTTCCTTCCAATTTTTATGTTTTTCTATTTTTTTTCTCTCCATAAGAACCTTCCTTGTACCGTAACGAAAATATAAAAAAAGAAAAGAATTAGCCGAATTGGTCGAGCCGTTCTCGAGTTTTGCGCTTAGCAACATATTTGGCGATTCATTTTTACTATATAGATTTAAGTTTAATTCATGAGCGACATGTTTCTGAAATTGTTACTTCGTTTGAATAAAAGTAGTTTCACATCGATCTTTGCGTCCCACACCACGATTAGAACTAAGCTTATGCAACACAACATAATATGTTAAGATTTATATTTAATTTCCTATCCTGCCACTTACGTCGTATTATTGAAGTCATTATTTCAGTTTCGCAATAGGATAAAATGCATTTTAAGGCACGAAGAATTGCGTCGAGCATTACTTTATAAAAATCCTATTTAGTTAACGAACTGCGAACAAATGAATTTGTTAAAACACTTTGTTCAACCCGATATTTTGGCCGGGCTTGAAGGATGGTATAATATGAAAACTATTTTACAAAAATCAGAAGCCATACAGAGCATTACAGTGACGGAGACTTTTAGCACACTGATCCGTATTAGACGATTCATACAACTCAGCAAATTATCCGAATTACTGATAACTCACAACTTAGCTGACTCCAGAGTTTAAAAATCATCTTCGGCTTCATAATCCGCTGTCAACTGAGGCGTGGTAGCTCCTGGTAATGAAGCAACCCTCAGGCGTTCACTAGTACCATTTTTTGTCGGTTCATATCTGAGAGGTCTGCACAACGTAATTCATTCCAGAAAATTACTGCGTCGAGTACTTCATAGAGGAACACGAGCGGGGAAATGGGGGAAAAATGTGATGTATTACCGCGTTAGCGTGGTGTACCCCCCGGAAATGACTCAGGGCAAGTTGCCCTAACGAGGGGGAGAGCAGGGCTTTTGTCAGGACTACCAACATTCCGCCGGCTCATTTCCCGGCCAGTAGCCGGCCATTTTGTGCCCTGGCTCTAACGGCCACTGGGGCGAATTTGTGCCCTCTGAACATTGCTAACTGGTACTAATAGGTGAATAGTGGGGGAGGGGATGACGCAACCCCGCTGGACCAGTTTGTCCCCGGAGGGTTGGCACCACTGGACGAGGGGGTGCTATTGTAGGGTGCCAGAGCCCCCGGGATTCGGTGTAGCAGGCACAATAGTCTCGTCAAGGGGCGGAATTAGGGATGGCACAATCCGAAATGCGACAAAAAAAAAATATTATCATAGTATGCACAACAATAGCTATATATTGTGTAAATGGAGAGCTAGGGGCAGATGCAGTGGTATAGAACTTTTGAGCAAATTTTTCACCCTAGGTGTCATAAAGTTGTATAGCCTTCAACCGTTGGTCGATCCAAACAGAACTCGAAAACATAAGTGGAAACGAAATAATGAACTCGTATCCAAACTCATTGGTGACAGGGAACATATAAAAATATCACTGATCGGCTATAACAATGTTTTGGCAGAGGTATTTTGATGAGAGACAAACTGGTGAAAAACAAAGGGCATCGTATGTAGCGCTCTGTCACGTAATTCAAGTAAAAACATGGGTGGCATACTGGGCTTGGCTTAAAATTGTTTTCTGCATTCCAATTCCTACAGCACGAAATAAGAAAGAATTGCTGGGTGAACGGTTAACGTTCTGCCCTCCCATTCGGGAGGACGCCGGTTCGAATCTTCGTCCGGTCATCCAGATTTGGGGTTTCCATGGATTCCCCAAATCACTCCAGGAAAATTCCGGGATGCTTTCTTAAAAAAAAAATGCCATTCGTAAATTCCTTCCCTTTCCTTGTCCCCAGTCCTATCCAGCCTCTAATGACCTCGACGTCGACGAGGCGTAAAAGCATAAGTTTAAAAAAAAAAAAAAATAAACAGTCCTTGCGACTTAAGTACGTTTATGGCAGAAGTATTCCACTGCATGTGTAAGTGACACGATACATTTCTGTGTCTATACTATTTGGAATCTGTAAGTGGGTTTCGTCAGTTTGATATCACGCAAAAACTACTAAATCAGTTCGGATGTGATTTTAACAGTTTGAAAGGTTATGGTCTAGCTTAAAATCTGCGGTACATCAGATGAACACAAACCTATAGCAACCTGAAAAAATGGTAGAAGATAGACAATATATATAAGTGATGCAAAAGAAAATATAAGATGAGGAGATAATTTTTTTAAAGTACAGGACTGATAATTTTGCCGATAGTAGTTAGTATTAACAGCATATGACAGGCGATATAGGCTGCAGTGAATGTATGTTTGCTTGACGTTGGCTTATTATGGAAGAGGATCTGAATATCTTTTTCTTCGTAAATAAATTTCTGTCAAAATTTTTTCCCATTTATGTCATACACAACATCCGATACTGGTACTTCAATAGAGACATGCTGTTGATGAAAAAATGGTTTTATGAATATTCTCTATATTAATGTTACCTCCAAGGCATGGTGTTTTTTTGATAGAAACTGATCATTCATCACTTATGTAATAGTGCTCGGCAACAATGTATTACAGTTTGTGTTAAATCACAGGCAGTCATAAACATGATCTGCAGCAACTTTCCCATCAATAGTGTGCTTTTCCTGTAGTATAGTCTTTGAAGAATGAAATTTGAAGTAGCTACACCTACTTTAATTAAAAACTACATAGCACGACGAAATTTCTGAGTTGTACTGCGGGGCTGCAGAAACGTGCCTGATTAGGAGTACAGACATCATACGATCAAATTCTGTCTAAACAAAAATTTTCATGGGACCTTTAGGAAAAGATCTATTTTTTCTAGTGAAGCACACTGCGGATCTTCAGTCTATGGGATTGCTGACTACTGTTAGGATTGTCATGACAGAGGAGAAACGCGAAGCCAATAAAAAAAAATCTGTCGCTTTGGTGCGCAAAGCACAAATCCGGATCTACTCTTTTCCACAATGACTGTTTCAATTGACATTTTTCTGTCGCCGCTTGGGCAAGCACCGACTATCTTCTAAAACCATCTCTTCTTTTGGCCATTATGCTTTACAAGTAAATATTTTGATGGTTTGATTGGAATACTCAACCATATTTGCTTCGTGTTTTACAGCTCGTCGACATAGTGGTTATTAGAGCCGGGATAGAAACGAAGCAAGAAACGAGAAAGAAAATTGGACAGCCTTTTGAAGGAACCAGTGTTTCAGGAGCTAGCTGTAGTTCAGGTATCATAACGCTTGTTCCTTGTTGTAAAACTTTCCTATGAGCTTTGAATGTTGAAGTGTTGTTATTTTATAAGGAAAATACATCTTAGTGTGTGGGGTTTAACTTATTTCAACTCAGGAATGTCAATGTATCAATCTGGTAGTGTGGTAAACTAAAGAAATAAAATAAAATTAATAATACATATCTAATTTTCGATGTACATTTATCCGACGTTCCTATACCGTAATAAACATTGTGGTCCACGATACTATTTGTGCTGAAAAATCAAAAAATTGTTTCCCGCAGACGAAGTTAATTCTCGCAGTGAGTACTTTAAATTCAATTTATTTATGCTTCAGTATAAACCGATATTTGTATAGAATTAAAACGTTGCAATTGTGCAGTGTGTTTTTAAGCAAGGGTGAATGTCAGGAATATATATGTTTAGTATGTTACAGGGCCTCAATTCCAAAACAATAAGGGAAGCTTTTTAGAAGAAAATAATCGATAAATCTTTCTCGCAGTCAGGTATTGAATCAATTATTTTATAAGAATAATCGTTTTTTCATTGGGCATTTTGAGAAGATACTTTCCGTTTACTCTTTGTAGATTTTCACTGGCTCTCAGCTGAAGAAATAAAAGAGTTTTTTTAATTAAATACATAAATGAGTGACAATGTTGTTGGACGTTGATCTACGTTTTCCCCTTCTTATTCAAACAAAATCAATAAATGCGGTAACATTTTAAAAATTTAGGTCTAGGCATTTTAGACAGATTTTAGCAGCAACCTTAAAAAAGATATATAAATGTAGAACTGAAAGTTGGCACAGACATTCCTAGGTAACTAAGAAGCAAATCCTTAAGCGTTCTCACCACTGCGGTGCCCGCGCCATAGATTTTTTTTTTTTTTTTTGGTTGCAAAGGACTTAAGTATTAAACCAGTGAAAACTCATCGTAACATTTAGAATGCCAGCCTGAACAACGTTTTATTGCACTCTGAGCGTTTGGAAGAGGTTAACGCTGGTATAAAATTGTCGTATCGAACATAATTATTTTGTAAAAGTGTACCCACATTTTATCACGAAGGCGGTACAAAACATAGTTTTTTTTTCTAAAACAAATGTGCATAGCTGAAACAGTATCAAAATTACTGTGTCAAGACGTATTACGAACGTTGTTTTAGTGTTAAAATGGTATATCGTTTGACTCTCTATTACAAACGATTGTCGAGATACGCGTCGAAACAACTACAAATTAATCATTGCTGGGACGAAAGCACTGCGCGCCGCTTCTCAGGCATTACAGGTATGAACCTCATAAAAAAATGATCCAAAACTTAACACTGGCACAGATTTTATTTGGTAACTAAGAAACCATTAATGAAAAGCTCCCATCTCTGAGGTGTTCGTGTCAGAGATTTTCAGGTCAAAATGGCGTAAGTAGGGCTTAGCTGCTATAATCAGTATAAACGTTTTGCAGCTCTTAAAATATCGGTCTTAATATAATTTCATTAAACTACAAGTAATATGGACAGGCTTACCATTGATTGAATTTGTGGTTTTCGACTTAATCTTTTAATATAAAGATGAATGTATGTTTGTTTGTTTGATTGTTTGTTCTTCATACAAATCCACAGTTTTCATCCGATCTCGATGAAACTTTGCACACTTATCCTTTGAAACGAGGAGAAAAGTACTGTCTACATTTGGTTGAAAAATTATTTTTATAAATAACACATGTTGTCTCATAACTTCGAAAAACGGCGATAGACAGACACGTTGGATATGGACGTCTCCGTACCATGTTTCCGTATAGTGTACTGGCAGTTCAGTGGTTAAAGCGCTTACTTACTAACGTCGTGGTCTCCGGTTCAAATCTCCGTGGAGGCTAAGATTTTTAAAAATTGTTTTTCATCGTAAGAGTCAGGCTTGGGCCGTCGGTTATTCGGATTGAATTTTAAACTGTAGTAATCACAAAGTTAGGGGTGCAATGCGAGGCAAATCGTAGGTAGTCTTGCAATGCTGTAGGTGGGCACTTTTTTACGTTATAGTGATCCGTCAGGTATTGTTCGCAGTCAGTGTGTGTGTGTGAACCGCAGTAATAATATTATAAATACGGAAGTAAGTCTCTGTCTTTTTGTTACATTTTGACTACTAAACGGCTATATCGATATTGATGGAATTTGATAAGAAAATATGTATGAAGTGCACAGGATATTTTTTCCAGTATGATTAACAGTTGTAGTCACGAAATTTTGAGACCTTATCGAATGGTGACAGAAATATGTTGGCAATTGATTCTCTTCAAGAGACAGGTTTGACGGTAGAGTGATATAGTGATAGCTTTTCTGTCATATTATGCCGACTCGATATTGTTTGGGACCAATCTTTCGTTAACAACAACTTTCTATATTCAATCCTGGAAAAAAATTCTTAATCCACGCGTACGAAGTCGCGGGTACGAGCTAGTTATTGTATAAAAGTAAAAATAAACTCATATTTCATCATGTAGCAAGTAGAAACCATTATATTATAATTAACCCAGATTTACTAAAAAAAACTATCAAAGTTATAAAGACCTATCATCAAAGTTGTAGAATGCAATTTCATAGTTAGAATTGTACATTGGTCATGTTTTTGTGATAAACGGTTGCCGAGAAACGCATCGAAACATTCAGAAACAATACGCAGAGCTCAGCTGAAATTGCCCCTCCCAACTCTGTACGCATCATTCTGCCCGCTTGGAACAGTTCACTGAGATTTTCTGCTCTTTGAATTATATACCACCAGACAGAAATAAACCTAGATGATGATAACTTAGATAATGCAAATTTATGAAACAATAAACATTTTTGTTGAATGAAATTTATTGTTCAGCGTCATCATCCGATCCTTTATCCCATTCACACATGCAGATCTCCTGCAATGTCCACACATTAGCAAACTCTCCAGCGCAGAACGCACACATTCACACTGATTTCCGCAAATACTCTTGCAATTGCAGGACTTCAAATTAAGGAGATGATTCGGAATAAATTGGAGTCGGGTAGTCACTGGCACTAGAGCTCCATTTTGAATTTTCTAGCCCCAATCCATTCTCGTCCAAAGTTGCTTACCCATTCCTTAATTTGTAGGTAGACCCCAGAAAATTCTGCTCGAAAGACGCAGACGTTGGCGGAAGTGACGCAAGTTGGAATGATGCCGTGACTGGTTGGGTTGCGATCTTCCGACTATATTTTCGTCCACATTTTGACTTTGTGATCTAAAATTTTCGTAGAGGGCAACGGCAAACGTTTCTCCTGCGGATATTTCTCATATGTCATTTTCTGCGATCCTGCAATTGCAAGAGTTTTTGCGGAAATCAGTGTGAATGTGTACGTTCTTGGCTGGAGAGTTTGTTAATGTGTGGACATTACAGAAGATCTAATTTTTTTTTTATTGTCACTTATAATGGGTCAGATGATGAAGCCGAACATTAAATTTTATTCAACGAGTTCAGTAACAAAAATGTTTATTGTTTCATAAATTTTCACTATCTAGGTTTATTTGTGTCAGTTGGTATATCATTCCAAGAGCACAAAATCTAAGTGAACTGTTCCAAGCGGGCAGAATGAAGCACACATAAGTGGGAGACGCGATTTGAGCTAAGCTCTGAATGTTTCGATGCGCATCTCGCCAGTCGTTTATCACAAAAACATAACCAATGTACCATTCTAACGCTGATAATATTGCGTTCTACAACTTTTATAATATGTCTTGAACAGATAACTTTTTTTTTTTTTTTTTTTTTTTTTTTTTTTTTTTTTAGCGTATCTGGTTTACATTGATTTGGTACTCAAGCCCGACTTTTCAGGATTTGTATTTGTTTCTTAGGTACTAACAAATGTCTGCGCCAAATATGAGGTCAACTTATTTTTTTTAAAATTTATACCTATAATGCGGGTTGTTTACTTAATTATTTGTATGATATCATTTGAGACCATTAAATAGAAAAAGACAATCGTCTCACATCAAACAATATTATATAGTAATTTAGACTCCAAACGCAATGCAATTTATTTCGCACAAGTCTCAATCAAATTTATAACAGTTTAAAATGCTACTAACACAGTATTCATAACATTTTAAATAAAATTATGTTACTATTCGGCAAAGTAACTTGAAACAATTTTCTTAAATGTATTGTTAATAACTTGCAAAGTATTTTAGATAGAAGTGTTTTTAGCACTCTTAGTTTGAATAGAATGTGGTATGGTAGTTAAGGCGCTGACTGTTGATCGAAAGGCCCTTGGTTCGAGTCCCCGTCTAGGCGGGGATTTTCGTAGGCTGTTATGCCGAACTACTGTCACAGCTTAGTCAAAAAACAGATTTTTAAAACTTTTCAAATAAATTTTCACTACAGAGCGGTTATTCGATTAATGAAATTCTCCATCCAATATTCCTGATAATATATTCATAAAAATGATTCAGTTAGTCTCCGAAATCGTAAACTAGAGAAACATCAAGGGGCGGCTATAGACATTGTGACACTGTGACATGTCATCACCTACTAATCAAAAATAAATAAATAAGTAAGAATGTAGTGAAAGAAAAATATATTTTTTAAAATGCTGCATTCTCCATTACACGATAATTTATGGCAGGTAGGGGAAATATTTAACACCATCTGTTGGCCATATCAATGAACTATTTCGTCAACGTGGAGACAGATACCAGACGACACATATCGCGTATGCACACTGGCATTTTTTGCGGAAATATAGAAGGGCGGGTTTGCCGCTTTACAAGTGACAACTCCGGGTGCAAGCAAATTCCGCAACATTATGGAGCTCGAAAATGTTAGAAGCACTGTTGGTATGGTGCAACAGCAGCGGCGATTTCTGTCACATTGAACTATATCCCTAAGAAACTTTTTCAACGCAAGGAAGCAATATATTTTCTTTTGAAGCAGTATTACACCAGTTTATGAATGCACGTAGCAAAAAGGACCTTCAAGCGAAATGTGTTCCATTGTCTTAAACGATGCGGCACTGTCGTCATGGTCATCTAAGGCAGCAGCTGTGCAATGTCGGCATTACCGGATTAAGAAAGTATGGGGCCCTTGGTATTAATAATTTTTGGGGCTCTCTATTTTTTGAAAAAATATCTACGTTTTTAAAAGTAAAAACTAATTTTAGAATTTATTATATTTTGAAACTTACTTTTATTTTTCTTACACTCCAATGAAGCAAAAAATAATAAATTTTTTACTACTTTGTTTTACTTTGAATATTTTATTATTTAACTTTAATTAGAAAAATCTGAACTCTCAGGGGACCCTTAAAAATCTTGGACTCCAGTCGTGCCTATTACATAATCCCTCACAGCCTGTGAGTCAATTTGCTGGTTTTCGACTTATAAGTCATTTCTTTGAGCTGTTTGAAGGCAATTGTCATTGATTCGTTAAAATTATTATTTTTTTTCGTCAGAGCTGGCAGGTAATTAGACATTCGTGCGATGAACATTTTTAAGTTACGAGATTGTTACTCAACTCAGAGCTGTTCTTCCAGACATCTTTCACTTCAACAATGAAGATCAATAATCCGTCAAAACATTTCAGTGTTGTCACTACCTGAGCAAATCACTAAATTCGCGACTGGGAACATCAATATAGTATCCAGTAATATTTAGGATGTAGCTATCACTTTCAATTACAGAAAAATTTCCGGACCACTACTTTCAGGTATAGACTTAGAAATGAGATATGGTATGATTTTTCGCCTAAAACTGATACAAATCGTACAATCAACTCTAAAAATTTTCAGCGTCGGTTTTAATTGCTATGAATAAAGATTTTAAAGCACAACTCATTGTCAGATCAGGACCGCGTGTGTTTTCGACCTTGCTAGTTATGTTAATCTGCAGTGATTGTTTTTGCTAGCGCTGTTTTGTTATTGTTTCTTTTTTGTTTATGGCAAATTTAAGTGAACAACGTGCAATTGTGAAATTTTGTTTTCAACTCAGCAAAAATGATGCTGAAACTGTTTTAATGTTTAAAACAGCTTACAAATATAACGCTATGGGGAAAACTCAAGTGTAGGAGTGGTTCGCTTGGTTTAAAAATGGCGACATGTCGATTGATGACAAGCTCGTTCTGGTCGTCCATCAACTGTCAGAATCGACGAAAATGTTGAAAAAATTGGAGAGCTGGTGCTATCAGACCGCCGAAAGACAATTGATCAACTGTCAGAAAATAGTGAGTTAACCTGGAGCACGGTTCACTGAATTTTAAGCGAAGAATTTGGAATGAAAAGGATTGCTGCCAAGTTTGTTCCTCGGGCTCTACCTGATAGTCAAAAAGAAAGTCGATTTGACACATGTCGTGCTTTGAAACAACAGCTTGAAATTGATACAGATTTTCTGTCTAAGGTCGTTAGTGGTGTTGAGTTATGCTGCTATGTTTACGAACCAGAAACAAAGCAACCATTCAAACTAATGTAAGCCGTCATTGTCACACTGTCAAGAAAGAATGTTGTCAAGTCAAGTCAAATCAAACATCGAAACAACGCTCATCTAATTTTGTGATGGCAAAAGCGTAATTCATTGAGTTTGTTCCCCCACATCAGACAGTCAATCAAACCTTTTATTTGGAAGTTTTAAGAAGATTACGCAACAGTGTTAGACAAAAAAGACCCGATTTGTGGCAGACAGGAGACTGGTTCTTCCACCACGACAATGCACCTGCACACACAGCTGTGTCTGTTAGGCAGTTTTTGGCAAAAAAAATGGCATGGGTCTGCTCCCTCACGCGTCTTACTCGCCTGACCTGGCCCCGTGCGACATTTTCTTATTTCCACGCATGAAAAGTGGTATCAAAGGACTCCACTTTTACAATATTGAAGAGGTAAAGAAAAAAACGAGGGAGGAGCTCTAAGTCATTTCTACAGATGACTACAGAAAAAAGTTTCGAACAGTGGAAGCACCGGTGGGACAAATGTATTAGTTGTAATGGAAACTAGTTTGAAGGGGATAAGGTTGTTTTGTAAACCAATAGAAAACATATACTAGTTTTTTTTTTTTTTTTTTTTAAATAATTCCAGTTTTTTTTTTGTTTTTTTTTTTTTTGTTGGCACCCTTTCGTATATAAGTTCTACGGTAAACTATAATTTTGTATTTGTTGTTCCACGCATTGAGTATTTCGTTTACTTGACGTAAGAACAAATATTGTCAGTGCAGAGCTACTCAGTTCTATGGGGAACAGAAAGTCACATATAGCCCTGAATTGTGGGTAGCAGATGGTCTGACACTGATAGAGGTAGACGAAAACGAAATCCGTATTTGTTGGTTACATAAAAACGAAATTCTAATGCGCACATTTCCAAGAGTTTTCATTATTTTAAAGCTTAGGATCTGAACTGAATCGTTTGGTGCATCTTTTGCTTCAAAGTTACTTAACGCCGGAGCAGTAAGTGAAAATCTGAACGAATAGCGTGAAACACCAAAGATGAAATAGCAACTAGATGCATACGTCATACTTTATAAAAAATAATAGCAAATATTAACGCATGTAACGTTTGCTTCCTTAAATTTTGCTTTCTAATCTTTAAGCCACATAGATGGCCGTACTGAATGCGAAGATGAAACTACGTTAAGATGAAAACATGCAGATAGATTTTAATAAAATAATGGAAACAAACCTTCTGAGAGCATCTTTACTCCTTGAAGTTACAATCTCAGGCTGCACAGCTATAATCTCTGATGTTTGAAAGTGAAATTATATTCGTTGTTAATATCAAGGAATGAATATCTCATGTGTTTAACGATGAAAGTGAACTGTTTAAAACCTATGATTTTGACGTTTCCGGTAATTTCATAATTTATTTTTGAACAATTTTGTATTTACCACATTTCGTGAAAACAATTAATTGTTTGTATTGCTGCACGAATGACTGTGATTATTTTGATGAAACATGGTACACATATTCCCGATAAGGTGGCTACAATATTGCAGCAATAAATCATCCCCTACCCCATCTGAAATACGTATAGAAAATGGAGTGATTGGCATAAAATTTGTTTTTCAAATGCAGAAAACTGAACACTGTTATGAACTTCAATACAGTATTTACTGTGTGAGCAAAAGAACCTAGATCATACCTGGCAAAGCCTGGAATGATGCTAGTAGTGTATTAAGTTGAGTGGTTGTATATAAACGTTAAATAATGTCATACGAATTGAATAAAACGGAATATAAAGTGAAAGGTCTATTCAGTGAGAATTACTATCGGCAGCATATCCTTAAATCAGATTAACGCTGGTACTACTACAAGGAAATGTTAAAATTTATGTTATGCAATCGTTAGTGGCAGAATTGCTTTGGCCAACAACGTGCAAAATAAACTGACGAAATCTATGGTTAACAACAAACAAACCCCTCACACACTGTATATTTTTTCGCACCGAAAGAGGATGGACATCACGATATGTGAAGGTATTCCTAAATATCCTTTTGAAGGAACCATCACGGCATTCACTTTGACCTATTTCAGAAAACCATAATCTATTTGAACTCCTTCCGTCTGAATGTATTATCACTTCCTGTGCTTCATCACCCGCTTCACAACTCTTCGTCGCAGAAGATGACCGGAATCATCACAGATAGTCATTTTCATAAAACGCGCACGTGTGTTCAACTTGAAACATGCAGCATTTGTTAAGTGATTTACCCAATATGACCAACCCATTACGATACTCTTCTTTAACGATGCTAAATTTTGAAACTTCTTAACGAACAGGTGGTACAATAATGCACATTGTGCCAATTGCTGGTTGGTTAAGGCATCGAGTACCCAAAAGGAAAATACATTGCTAACATGAAGATGGTGGTAAAGCGAATTCGTACGTTCTTATGACGTAGGGCATAGAGTTTAGGCTTTCCGCCTCTGTCATGCCTGGAAATACAGTTTAAGGAGGAATCCGAAGCACTGAACGATCTGTCGAATATAATGTTATCAACCAATTCTCTTAAAAATCCTGGTTACATTGGGCTATGATCCCTGAATCTTATTAAGATGACAATTGCCGGTGCAAGAATAACGAAACTCCTCTCAGTTTCACATCTTCCTCACATCAGCGATATTCTCCTCCGGGATGATTTCGGAATATTTTGCATGCTGAAATTCCGTTTTTGGAATTTCCTATTCCATCTTAATGTGGTGACAAGATGCGGGTAATCATCTTTCCGTGTAGGAGGCTATTCCTGTAAGCTCTGGTTAACAATAGAACCGCACCAAAGGTTTCAGCGCAAATTACGCTGTATTGCTATTTTGACCATCGCGACATTTTTACCCCAGCTCCACCACGCCATTTACGGTGTAGGTTAAAGCACAACAGAAATAATTATAACGTGAGACCGCTGTTGCTGCCACATTGCAAATCTTTCATAAATAACTTTTCACCTTGAGGTACAGTTATTTAAGACGAAAATGCATCTTGATACTTGGGATTTAAGTTACTTTAAATGAGTAATTTCAGTGTTTCAGTCTAGCTGTACTGGAATGTAAAGGGCCAACAACAAAATATAACAGTTGAACTCTACGAGGAACCGTGTCAGGACAAAACCGCGAAGTGACAAAACCGCGAGGACAAAACCGCGCAGACAGAACCGCGAACGGACAAAACCGCGAACGGACAAAACAGCGAAACGGACAAAACCGCGAAACGGACAAATCTACGAGTTATCCCCTCACTGTTTGATCTCTTATGCTCCAAAATATTATCCTAACGCAGTTTTTAAACGATTTGGGGATCGCAGCTAGGGTTACGTTATTATGGAAACTCATAGAAGCTTTCAAGAAGCAGCAAAATCTGACGGAGGTTAAATTGGTGCAATATGGAAGGGGAGATAGAAAAATACAGAAAATGACATATGCGAGAGTCATCAAGTCGATTTTCAATTTAGTTAGTGAATATGATTGTAGCGATGCACAGAAATTTCTTTCTGGTATAGTTCATAATTTCGATTATTAGATAGTGTGCTTGTGTATTTTGTTACAATTTATATTAACTTGTTAATGGTTTATTGATGTATATTTCGTATAATCCATCTATATTGTATTTTTATTTTCCATAATGTTCATGCTTTTGTGTAATTTTTTTAAATAAAAAAAAATAATGGGGTGTTATGTAGATCACCTCCTCGTGGTGCACCCTGGGTAACGCTAAGAATCTACGAACTCTTGTGGTTTTATGTATTCCTGGTTTTTCTGTATTCGCGGTTTTGTCCTTTCGCGGTTTTGTCCGTTCGCTGTTTTGTCCGTTCGCGGTTTTGTCCGTCGCGGTTTTGTCCGTCGCAGTTTTGTCCGTCGCGGTTTTGCCCTAGAACCCGAGGAACGTTTACAATCTCCAAAACTTTTAAACCTCCTGCTGATATAAAATTCTCCCTATGATTTTCGTGTTACTGTACCGAATGACTGTAGTAAATATGGCATTCGATAATTTTTCTTAGAGATTGTTGAACCTTAATGTTGATATGAATAACGATTACGCCTGATTGTTTTAGCGTCAGTAGTATAACGCAAAATTCCTACAAGTTATTTCTTTTACTTTTATTAATTTTATTTAAGATTAATTTCCTCGCCCACACACAGGTTGCCAAAGTAAAAACCTTACATAACAAAAGCAGAAGCAGGGGATTTTCACACCCGTTGGGAATATACCTGGCCAAGTATGAGAAAAAACTCCCGTATTAATGGTTCCGCACTTTAATTATCTAACACAGAGTCTCTCAAGAGAGCTGTTGACATTTTTAAAAATATAGGAGTTTCTATGTTTTAAAAAGTATCAATATCGGCTGTCGATATGACGGAAAAAAATATCGATATATCGGAAAAAAGTATCGATATATCGACACTTTAATAAATGCAATTTCTTAAAATCAAATTTTGTAAAAATAAGGCTGTCCACTGATAAATACGTGTGATATATTGTTCGGAATCAAGTTTTCACTTTCGAATGGTTTCTCTTGGTGTTGATGATTGTTGATTTTTTAAATTTGACCATTATGAATGTCATAATTTTAATAAAAATTTATAAAACTCGAAAGAGGCTCGAGACAAATTTTATTTTGTGTATTTTTAAGATTGATAAGCAATACAGTTGAGGCATTTATTTAGGTAAAAGTTTAGCTCTCATGCCATGCATGATGGCCAAGTTAAAAAAAAAAAAAAATTCATAAGATTTTTGTTTGTGGTATTTCATATAGTTTTGTATGTTGATAGCTTATTCTGAGTTGTCTTACTTTTCTTGATCTCTAATTAGCAACTATTTGTTATTTACACTTCCCACTATTCCTGCTTACACACTAATTTCAAGTGGCAATTCCCAGGACAATGCGCGCGCTCATTTGAAACAATCCTCTAGCGTTCGATTCGTGCTGGGCGAGCGATGACTTGCCTACACTGTTGTCATCATCCAGTGGTGCCATCCGCTTGGCTTTGAATTTCCGTAGATTGGGTACAAAAATCCGGAGAATCGATAACTGAAAGACTGGAACAATAATTATTGAAGAGAGAGTCAAAATTAAGAACACTTTTTATTTCCAGATCCTTAAAATTCCAAATACAAAATAATATTCTACATTGAAAGTAAGAAATATCTCTGAACATGTTTTATTCATCGTCACTTTCATCACTGCTGCTGCGCCTACTTTTTTTTTTTTTTTTTTTTTTTTTTTTTTTTTTTTTTTTTTTTTTTGGGGACCATACATTTTCTTTGTTCACATTAAATTTAGCCTATCTTATGCAACAGCAAATGTTAAAAACTGCGACTCCTTTGACTCTCTGATATTGGCTAAGCCTTATCGGAAGGCACTGCTTTGTAAGCCGTGACAACGAGCGTGTCACCATGCATAAACAGTGCACTGACAGTTCTGTATTACGGTATTTTAAGATCTATAATCAAACAAAACATGAGCTCTGTTCCAGTCGTTGGTTCACACGAGCGTTTGCAAGGAAACGATTAACAATTCTGTAATGCATTAACACTATACGCTAAAAGTTTAACAGAACACCAATATAAGGAAAACTCAACAAATAATAAAAAGTAGCAAAAATCCGTAGATATTTTAACAAACTACGAAAATCCTGACTTTTTATAAAAATCCGTGGAATCGGCAGCACTGTCATCATCTGAGTAGAGTTGGTACCTATAACTTCCAAATTAATTAAAGAAACGTAGTAAGCTTGATGATCTGTATGCGTAACAGAAATTTGAGGGTTATAGCGTCATTTAAGAGAAAGCGAAAAATGATGACTTTATTTTAAAAAATATCGACGCCAATATCCAGATTTCAGTATCGAAATATGGATATATCGTCCTAAAAAATATCACTCATAAATATCGATATTTTCGAAAAATAATATCGATATTTTCGAAAAATAATATCGATGTATTATCAACAGTCCTACTCTCAGCCCGTGTTTCGCAAAGATGGGGCAGTTCGTCCGCAGGTACAAATAATAATAATTTGCTTCTAACTGAACTGAAGATATTACTTCAAAAAAATTTAGTTAATATTTTCTCACAAAGTGGATTTCATACTACTGTATCAGGGTGTATAAGGTGTTAGACAAACTTTCTACAAGGGAGCGTTCATAAGCTACGTAATCATATTTTGGTCTCCTCCCCCCCACCACGTAGCCTGATGTGGCTTTTGCCTCCACTGTCACACCCCCACCCTTCCACCACATCCCGTGACAAGAAGCTTTTTTCCCTATCGATTCCAGAAACATTTTATAATGTTTTCTCTTGTCAGACTATCGTAATTTACGTACAGAGATAATTATATGAAGGAAATAAATATTCACAGTCTGTCGTGTATTCTGCAATATAACTGTGTCAAATGATGTGAATGGAAAGCTACGTGACTTGGCTTCGAAACAACCCTCCCCCTCTGTTCCATGTAGTCCACCGAAGCTTTTTACCCAACTGCCCCCTCCCCACTTGACCGAGCCACGTAGTTTATGGACGGTCCACAAGCCAATATTTTAACGAGTAGGCAAAATTATGGTCTTTCGCCACCAGGACAGTGGCTTTAGTTTTGAGGATTAAATTAATGGCCATTTTATGTGGACGTTGTTGCAAGGGCAGGTCATACCGGACATTTGTAGTTTTCTAAGAGTATAACAAGTGATTCCGTAGGTATGTAATATACGCTTTAAAAAAATCTTTTTAATGGTATTCGGTTTGAAAAACATTGAGATACGCTGATAAAGGCTACATCTTGTGTTTAGTAGGTCACAAAAAATAATGCATGACACATTTTCAAGACTCTGTTCCACAGCTCACCGACGCACTGCAATTGTTATCAATCAGTTACAGCAAAATTTATTATAAACACCTTCAGAATTGAATTAACTAAATATTCAGTACTTTTTAAATAAAATTATGTCATCATTTGGGAAAATAGCCTCAAAATAAAAACTTATCAAATATATGTCACAGTCCATATTCGAAACAAATTAAGTGTAATACCGCTTTTGAGACACAACTCGTGCCACAAAAATGTGCCAAAATTTAAAACTTTGATGGCTGCTTGCCACTTTACTTTCCATTAAAGAAATATCTGAAATGATATAGTATTCCTCTACTTGACGAGCTGTAAACATAAATATTCCCCTCCCCCCCTATTTCTGTTATGGAAATTTCTATTTTTTAGCTCTTCGTTAATTTCAATTTTACCCTTCTATAAT
The DNA here is from genome assembly GCA_031002005.1 of Vandiemenella viatica. Taxonomy (NCBI): domain Eukaryota; kingdom Metazoa; phylum Arthropoda; class Insecta; order Orthoptera; family Morabidae; genus Vandiemenella; species Vandiemenella viatica. The sequence goes on along the minus strand of CM061918.1, from coordinate 53,577,408 downwards.
ATATAAAATACAATATTTCGGTATAAAACCTTATTTATGCACTTGGGAATGAGACATTTGATTCAGGAGATTTTTTTAATTTTTTTAAATGGTTTTACGCCTTGTCGACGTTGAGGTCATTAAGGCGGAATGGGACTGGGGACAAGGAACGGGAAGGAATTCGGCCATGGACTTTTGAAAAGCATTCCGGCATTCGCTTGGAGTGATTTGGGGAAACCATGGAAAACCCAAATCTGGATGCCCGGATGTGTATTCAAACCGGCGTCCTCCCGAATGCGAAACCAGAGCGTAAACCGCTCACCCACCACTCTCGGTCCAGGAGATGTGCACACCCTGTGATAATATAAAGTTACAAACTTTTTTAAATGTGATACTTTGCTCTGGGTCCAGTGGGTTGAAGGCTCAAACATATTATGTTTCATTGCAAGAAGCCAGCAATACAGTTCCTTTTCTCTTTCTATATGAACTCTCATAAAGGGTAAGAAGGGAAAAAATCATAACTTGTTTCTCAGCTGACAAGTCACAACGGAAAGAAGGTGGATAATTTTTACGATCTTTAGTTGGATTCATGTGTTTCTATAGCCATTTGATTTTTACGGTCAGCAATAATGAAGACACTTTACAAATAAGCGTGCTATAATTTAACGTCAGATAATATGGGAAAGGTGGTGATGGCGCAAGATTCTTAATCACTAGATTGTCCATCAAAGTCTTAGATGAAATAAAAAAAAGTCTCCGCATTGCGTATGGAGTGAGAACGTACGATACTGTTGATTTTTTAAAAAAAATATTTTATTGACACTTGGCCCGTTGCTAATAAAGTCAAGATACATTATAGTTGGCGCTGTATCCTCGTATATATACATACTGTACATGCGGCCACATTTACATATACCAATTACACATACATACAAGTCACTGTTCATATTATGGGATCACATCATAGTTATCGAATTATATATAACAGAAACAGTAATTTACATAGCATTAAGAACGTAAACAAACATTAAGGGCATAAAATTATAAAGGAGGTTAAACGGCACTTCAAATGTTAAAACATTACAAAAGCATAAAATCACAGATTTCACAGTAAGATTTTGATAATCCATGTAAATAATACGTGTAAAAGTTAAATGTGTTATGGAACGTTTCCATTAAAACTTTTTAACAATAAAACAGTAACCATCTTGTGATCCGTAAACAATAAATGTTTGCTGAATTAAGGAGGAGAGATGGTTTCTTGTTATGAAGTGCACCATCGTCTGGTATAATGCGATATTGCAAGGAGGTGACCTTCATTAACTGGATAGTTTATGTCCCAATGTTTTAGGTCTTTCCAGAAAGTGTCTGTTTCTCCTTTGTAATTCTTGCATCCGTAGAACAGATGGTTTGTATCGGCCTGGCACTGACAAAGTGGGGAGTTTGCTAAGTTTATTTTGTACAAGTGGCTTCCGAATCCACCGTGATTGAATTTTAACCTCGATATTATAGTCACAGCTTTATTTGTGGCATATTGTTTCTGAAACCATTGTGTTGTCGAATGTGGACGTTAGGCTTGGTGGCCCTCGGTACCTTTCGGAAGTGTAGGACTGAGTGGCGCTCCAAAGGGTTTCCTCCTCTCCCTTGATTGCTTCTGGAGATAGACAGGTCCCCAGTGGAGACTTTCAAAGGCTGTCAACCCGACCTTCACCTCTGTGACGGTTTGCTGTGCAATGTGAAGTACACTGTAGTCCGCATCCTAGTTTAAAGTATAGGTCACTTTCATCCCGTAGGATTATCGAGTTAGGTTAAGGTAGCAATGACAGATGTGGCTGCTCGACAAATTGGAACTCTGTCAATCGGCAAACGAACTCTTTCAGTGTTATCCAGGCCAAAAATACCACACACACCATTAAAGCGTGGGATCCACCAATCACGCATAGTTTGCAAACGTTTTTGGCGTTTGCAAACGTTTGTGTGTTTGCAGTCGGGTGGTTTGGCTTGTTGTCTTCACCAACCAAATATTCGCAAACAACAGTTAGTGTGCGAACATTTGTCGTCGTTCCAACTGCTAGCTGCAATTCCAAATCGCTCCGTGAGGAAAACTTATTGCTAGCGCTACATTTTGTGTAATTATGTCTGTTTTAAGTGAAGAACAGTACATTATTAAGAAAAAGAGGAAACGATTTTGATATCGCAATTTTTAAAATTCCACGCAACTCCAGTATAACATAACAACAGATGATCGGAGTGGTTTAATAAGATAAAACTACTACTTCCCTACTTACTTTGAAACAATGTAATAATAGAAAAATCAAGCAAAATAATTTATAAATTACACACCTTCCCTGTCATCATCGTGTTCTGTTGTTTAACTTTTTCACTTGAATGAGGAGAGAAAAAACATCTATAGTGGTTCCCATATCTGTTGCAATTTCGCTCCAGGCATCGTGCTTTTTGATTTTGTTGTGGTAATATTTGTGACTGCTCTACCATATCTGTGGCTTTCATTAATACGATTCAATTAAAAGTTGACACTTTTCACTAACCTAGTTCATAGTTATATTATTTCTACATTTTAAAATGCACTTACAACTGAAACTGTTGGGAACACTCACCATTGTTGTTGAACCTATTTCCACTGAACGCCAACGAGCAACGAATTCCTTTGAAGTACCAACATCGGCCGGAAACCTGAAAAACACCCGCATATCTTTGTTCGTGCTTGATATCTCGTCTCCACCGGACAAATTCTGAATTCGCAAACTTTACAAACGTTTGAAAGCGTTTAGCGTGCTTGGTGGATCCCTACCTTAAAACATTCAGTAAGAAATATTTATTAAATTGTGTTTAAAACCTACTACAGAAAATAAAAGTGAAAAAATTTAAGTTGTAATAAAACTATTAATAACACAAATTATTTAAAAAATTTCAAGTTGAGGAAATTTAACAACAGATGAAATTTTTGTTGTTTTGTTGAAAAGTAATTATCTGCTCACGAATCAATTTTTCGAAATGACTCGTTTAGTTATTTCGAGAAAACCATAAACTCAAGTAACACTGATATTGTTTTTCTGTCATATTTAAGGTGCAAGAGGTCACTCTAAATAGCAGAAGAATTTTTAGACCACTTCTTTCAGAAATAGTCTCAGAAAATCTGGTAAGTGTATATTTTCGCCAAAACCTGATACTAATCGTGCAATAAAATAAAAATATCGCCAGAGTTGGCTTCGTTTGATATGAATAACAATTATTTTTCGAAAACTACTGTAATCCCACTATGAGTAGTTTCTGCTGAATGATTTTAAAATTCTTTAGATTATTCATGTTTGAGGCAGTAACAACGAAATTACTGCAAAATCAGATATTACTAAGTTTAAGGGCTCTGCTTTATTGATGCTATGACAGACGGTGAAGTTAATCATTTTGTAAGGGTTCTGTCTTTCATTCAGAAAATATCGATACATAAAAATTTACTTATTATCACTTCATGGTAGGTACAAGGAATGTTGAAAGCAAACAAGAACGATATAGCAAACTTGTTTACATTGGAAGGAAACATATTTTTTATTCAAATTCTGACATGCGATGATATATATATAGGCCCTATAACCGCGTGTGGTCGTAATTACATGGTGAAATGGTTTCTTACATGCTGCGCAATACGCCCCTACCATGCCCGTCTAGCCTAGTCCGTTAGTCCTACCGGGTATAGGAGACCTACAGTTTAACGTCAAATCAGAACCGCACAAGCGTTTTGGCGTACTTCACTTTACACAATTAGCTGTATTAGGGCCAAACCACCTAATTTTTTTTCTGTAATTAAAAATGACGAAAGTGCACACAGTTCATACAAGAACTAGTAGGGTTTCGGGCTATAACTGTCACTAAACGTAAACCGTCTCCTCGCTTTGGAAGATGTTGTCATCTGCAAAGCAATAATGAAATTCCGGGTAATTTCAAGATGGGGATACCGTCGCGGCCTCGCGTAGTAAACACATAGATCACGTAGTGTATATGACATGATTGTGACGTATTCATTCTGCACGTTCCAACACTGTAACAGCTTTAGATATGATCTGAAAATTTGGTATCTGCAATATCGTGCGTTATGGTGTCGTTTCACTTTGGTCCAGGCTGCATTACGACCGAAACGCATATTTATAAAATATGACTTCGTCAATCACCATTTGAGTTTATGTTGTAATGCAGCCTGGACCATACGTCACAATGATGTCATGTATACCACGTGATCTGTGGGTTTACTACGCGAAGCCGTAGCGGTTTTCCCATCTTGATATTATCCGAAATTCATGTAAGAAAACAATACAAGGATTTAATGTTTTATTATTTTTAGCTTTTTTATTTTCTCTAATGACTTAAGAATAGTAATGTATGTTAGTTTCTGCCATAACTCTCCCGAACAACCAGTATTCCTGCTCTCTGGCCTATGTTCACGTGATACCTTCAATAAAACTGAAAACTAAATCGTAACATATCCGGTAATTGACACCCAGTGGTAAAATGAAAATATGGTATCTTTGGTGAAAAATTATTTCTGCATCCTAATGCTGTTTTAACGTTAATGTCTATCATCCTTGATGTAAAACCATGTGTTCCAGGTTCAATGCCATGGTGCTGTTAACCTATATGTCCAATGATAGAAGATGGAATGATAGGTGATGGAAGAAATCCAAATGCCAGTAATAGAAAAATCAGCTCTTTGAATATTCAAGCTGAGACCGTGATTCCAAGTGGGGATCTTTTCATCTCGAGTCAGATGCCTTAAACACTGATCCATCATTGATGAACTACGAATACGTCACTTATCTCATGAAACTATGAGAAAAAATAGTCAACGGCGTGCAAGATATGAGGCAGCTTCATCGAAGAAAAAAACCCATTTGCCTGTTGGCAAGGATTTCTTTATCGTGCTTTCAGATGTTAGATTTTCTACCTGAAACTATTATCGTTACGTAAAACTATAGACTCTTGGGTAAGACTTGAGAGGCATGTGGGAACAGTTGCGTCATTATATCAACTGCAGAGGGTGTTCTGCAGAACAATCCACAAGCGTATCTAGCTGCTGAAAGACCACTGTATAATCAACAAAACATTTATTTTTCAGTGAACCTAATTCGTTTTTTGGGGTAGGGCCTTTGTAGAATAGTCATTGTGGTGTACAAGGCATATATTGATGATGAGGCGTGCGAGATAATGGGATAAGGATAAAAAGTAATGCATGGAAGGTAAGGAATGACTATGACCACAAACTGGTACTAGATTTCAGACATAAGGGTGTGAAAAGATTTTGTTTCGTAGATAACGGGGTCATGGATTGGAATATCAATAATTTACCAAAAATGGTGAAACAATTTAAAGTTGAAAATTGTAGAGTGCAAAAGTAAGTGGATACAGGAAAGGGGAAAAATAACGTGTGTAGGGATATTACCACCGGAGCGGGCGCTCCATCATAATTAAATTACATTAAAAACATAAACATTAGTACCAATAAAGTCACTAGCTTACCTTTGCAGATCAGCTCATAGGCATAACCGGTAGAGACAACTAAACATCAGAGCAGACAAATTCGAACTACCAACCACAAGTTGGTTTCACAAACACTAGAGTTGATTAAAACTCCCAGAGCAAACAATGGGTGCAACAAGGGGAACAATAGAGCAAGACATATGGAACGCCCCATTGGTGGAGCTCATAATAAAACCACCAATAGCGGCCATCAACTGACCGGCAACATATCAGATTGTAAAAAAAATCAAATAGTCAAAATGTAAACATTATTATTGCAATGAAATTCATTGAACCATGCGCTACGTTTAGTCGGAGATTTATCTCTAAAACAATTGCTTCGTCTCAGTGAGTCGTAACTAATAAAGTAGACGTCACATTTGCTAGATTTCTCGTTTAATTTTTTCCCAGTCATCAGTGCCTGGATTGTTTCTTTTTTTTAATCTGCATCTCTTCCAACCTTGAACTAAATTCATTACCTCGACATACCTTAAAAATATAACTCATCAGACATCTGTTTTATATAATCTAATCTTTGCCTTCCTCTGCTTATCTTACAATTAAATATTCCCTCCATTAACAAATTAACAAAATTTCCAAAATGTGACCATCCATCCTGCTTCGTCTTTCTCTCTTCCATAAACATTCTTCCTCATCTATCATTTCCAGAACACATTCATCTCGTATTTTATTTGTCCACATAGTAGTTAATATACCATTAAAACACATTTCTAATGCTTCAATTGTAATTTTTCTATTATTACTAGAGTCCAGGATTTACTTTCTGACTCTACTTCATGTATAACTTTGGATTTTTTTTTTTAAAGAATTATTTCTAAGTCAAGAATTGAACTAAAAAATATTATTTTTAAGAAGTCTCCTTTCGCTAGTGCTATTGTGATTTTAACATGATTTTTGTTACTATCATCAGTTCTAATTTAGAGCGGTCTTGTGGCTCAGTGTCTAAGGTCTCTGACTAGAAATCCGAAGGTCCGCGGATGGAATCCCTGCCTCTTAACCTGGCCTTTACCTCTGGCACAGTTTGCTGTGTAATGTGCAGTACTTCAGAACACTTCCGTGGTTCGGATTCCACTTTAAACTATAGGTCCCCTGCGCCCGGTAGGATTGCCGGGCTATGTTATGGTGGCTGTAACAGGGGCGGACTCCACAGTCCATAGAAAACTTGTCACCAGGGCATTATGACCACACGAAATTATTATTTTATACAGTTTCGATTTTAGTTACTTTTATATTTATATTATTAGTTTAGCATTATTGTTATGATTTCTGCTACACTTTCATTTTCGATAGATTGCCTTGAAATTGTCCTAAATTCTTCTTACACTCTTTTCTTGATCCAGTTTAGTAATTTCGCAGTATGCAGAAAATGTCAGCGTACTGATTATTTATTTTTGAACGCTTATACAACATGAAAGTTTTCCCTTAACTTCATCTGCATAGAAGTTAAACACGAATGGGTATACACTACAAGCTAGCTATCCGCCGTTTTTAAATGATGATCACCTCTCGTAATTATTAACTTTTATGGCTGTCACGACATAAATTTAGAGAATTACCTCCCTCCGAAGTTGTAAACATAGCAACAAAAATTCTTTCTTTTATTCGTCATCTAACTAAATTAGATGAATTTATAAACACAAAGGTTTTTTTTTTTTTCAAATTTATAAGCAACTTGAAGAAAGTTTCTTCAAAAGTCCATTTCTAGTATAAATTAATTCTTTTTTTTTCTTCTTCTTCTTTTTCCTTTCTTATGTATTATTGATGAGTAGGGTTCGGATCTTTAAGGCCATAGAAATAGAGAAATATACATGCAAATATGAACTTAAAAAGCGGTAAATATGTCCTAAACATAACCAGACATTTAAATTTCCTATACATTAAAACATCCTCATTTATTTTATCTAGTTGTGTCGCTTTCATACAGACAGCGTAATTTGCTTCGGTACACCCACGGCGCCATTAGGAAATTATTTTTTTAGAAAATTATTTTCATGTTCCTTTCCTGATTTTTACTTTTAAAATGAAAAATTATAACATATTTTGTTGTCAGCATGGTGGTACTCATCGATCCACTGCAGATTTAACTCTGATAATTATTTTCAAAAGTGTTAGCGGCAATGAGACATTGAATGACGCGGTTCGACCCAGGCTGCTGATATGTCGAGATTAAAGGCGGACGGAGCATTAACGTTTAGAATGTGACAGTAGTGTATAACTTTAATTCTTGACTGGTATTCTGATCTGTTCGGTGGCAATTGCTTTTGTTTTTCCTCTAATGTATAGTAGAAGTACATTTCTCTGAATAGGCCTTTTTATCTTAATTCCTTCTGATCTCTAACTTATAGTGAATTCCCGGTACTACTAAAAATTATCAGATATTCCCTCATAATATTGCCATATATATACTATCCTAATGAAACACAAACTGAGAAAAAAGCCGGAATAGTCATTTATAAGCTATACAAAATACAATGAAATACAACTAGAAACATTCAATCAGTGTTTAATTCAGCATTATAAATCAAAAATACTGGTCATAAAGATACGAATCCTTTTTATGAAGGAATTTTCCCTTTTATTTTTTTGAATTTGAAACTAAAATGACAATTAAAATAATCTGAAAGAAATATTTGTTCTGCCCAGTACAGAAAGAGTTAGAGAGATTCTGTGTATGCTGGAAAAGCAGGAAAATCTACTCATCACGCTAATTTATTCCAGCACCTCCAAATTGTCTCTATAGCTAAGTTTACATCGATGACAGTCAGAAATAATGATTTTCAGCTGCTAAAAAATTATTTTGTATATTGAGAAAACAACTCATAAGTTTTGCTATTTCATAAATAATGAGACAATCAGCGCCAACAAAACAAGTTGAAAAATGTTTTTCGAGAGAAAGGATGTAAGACATAATTTCCAAGAGCTGGGGAGTCAAATTTCAGAAACCTTGTCATTTTAAACATCCCCACCTAACGTTTCGAATAATAAATGTAGAGAAAATGTGTCATTGGTAGATTGCCAGATTCAACTTTTTTATATATATATATTTCGGGGTAACTACTTCAAATATCGATTGTTCTCGCTTATATCAGTGACTATATACCACTTATATTTAAATAATTTTGCTACCTATTATTCCACAAAGTAATCTAAGTGACACGTTTTTTTAAAGCTACAAAAATCTCTTCAGGTTTAGAATAGGACCACAAGTCGGTGTTTTTAAGACCAAAGTTATTTGTTTCATACGGAAAAGAAAACCAGATTATATTAAACAATGTAAAAAAAAAAAAAAAAAAAAAAAAAAAAATGTGTTGGGATATCTTAAAATAGTTAATTCTTCCTGCATAGACCTACATGACAAAATCTATAACAAATATTTCTCACTATATTGTTATGGGAGTGTATTGATAGAGGAATTAGTATTTTTGCATGGAAGGGAAGAGATGACCATGACCACAAGCAGGTATTCGATTTCAGGTATAAGGGAGTGGGATAATTATCCACCCATAATATGAATTTGGAGTCTAAGCAACAGTTGTACATTGAAAGCAGCGGTACTGTAGGTCAGAGGTTAATGCACCTACTTTCAGTCATAATCCACTCAGTAACTTATGAGCACTTAATGCTAATTTCTTCTGAGGCGCACGTAAACATTACAAGGTTCTGATTCGACATCAAACTGTATGCAGACGCGGAATAAGCGTCAATTTCAGACTGTGTCAATAGATTGTAAGCGAATTTTCTTTACAGATTAGATAATTTACAAGACGATGCGTATTAAACGTTTAATTTGTTGGGAAACCAAAACTTATGTAACCTACGCTACCGAGATGTGCCACGCAACTTAAAATTTATTTTTCTAGTATCCCTCAAATTTTTCGCGATTTTTAAATGGAACCTTTGGGGTACTACATTAGTGGCTTCGCATTTCCTATGACCACAGACTTCAAGGAGGGAATTACGTAGCTGTTTATAGGTGATGATGAACATTTTAGCCACGAGGCTTAGAATCAGGTTAGGAATTTCTGCCACATAACCTGGTAAACTAAATCATGTTAGCAATTTTTAAACATCATAATTTATGGTTGAGACTTCATTTACGTAGTGACAGACTGACAAATTGGTGATTACATAAGTGTTCCGTGTTTCAGTGCAGAACGTAGTTTTTTTAAGGTCTCATCAAATTTCACTTAATAATCTCACGTCAATTATTTAGAATATTTGTTTCCGCTTATTTCTCAGAAAAAATGATGATATCAGTATTACGGCTTAGATATTTAGTGGCGTCAACCTACCTGAATATACAACATAAATTTAATTATTTAAAAGTTAAAATTATATGGTAAATCTCACATGAGAGTTAATCTCACCATATCTTACCAACTCTCTGCAAGGAGGAAAGGGAGATTCCAAATTTAAGAAAAAAACACTTATTGCAATTAAAGGACGTCATTTGCAAAGACACGTTTGGATACTTCATAGATAGAATAATAATATTAAAACTGCGAGAATGTATTTATTTCCAGCTGCAAAAGTTGTACCTTACAATGACGGTCCGGGTAAGCTGATATTAAATGGCAAAAAGAGACCATTTGCTCTAACAATTTTATTTTATTTCATTTACTGAGAGGGACAGATGAATAACTCATAAACTAGTCTTCGAAAATTTAATTACTTTACTTCCGAAAAAAATACCACTTTTTGAGACTAGAAGCCCAATTCCTTTCTCATGTTTTATTGATGAGTGAACTTAGCCTATCGTATTTGGAAACTGTACCTAAAATTACCAATAAAAAATATCTGGCAGAAATATGGAAATAGAGTACTGTGTTTCTGCGTTTCCTGGAAGAGAATGACCGAGAGTGGTGGGGTAACGGCTAGCGTTCTGGCCACGCATTTGGGAGGACCGTGGTACGAATCCCCGTCCGGGCATCCGGATATGGGTTTTCCATGGTTTCCCAAATCACCCCAGGCAAATCCCAGGATGCTTCCTTCAAAATGCCATAGCCGAATTCCTTCCAATTCCTTGCCCCCCATCCTTTCCCGTCTCTAAAGACCTCGCTGTTAGACAGAAGTTAAGCAGATAAATAATTAAAAGAAAGGAAGAGAATGAAAATCGATTCTCTAACAATTTCCCAACTGTGCGAGTTATCGGCTCAGAACAAGTAGGAACATTGAGACGAAATCCTGATGCTTAACATAGTCTAAGTTAGTGGCGGCACACGCTAGTTCAAGCAGTGCAAATCTTCAGTTTGTAATGAACAGTATGTTATCTGTTATTCCATCGAATTTGTGGAGTAAAGTGCTAAGCCCACGTGTGTTGCAGCAGACCTACCTGGGAAGAACGGCGTCAGGGGTACCAACTATCAGCAGACGTCCATCTCCTTGTCCAGCCTTATCGCGAGTCCATCTGGAGCTGTTCCAGAACAGGCATGGCGCTAAATACCACGAGGGCTGGCCAGGTGCTGGAGACGACTCCAGACGGCAGATGTTCCAGTCCTAAAGACGGGTCTGTCTGTGTCTTCCGGACACGTGCGACTCGCTGCCAACTGTCTGCCACTAAAGACGCAAATCAGCCTCCATTACTGCCAATACAACACACAAATCAGATGATGCTACTGCAATTATGAGATCTAATATCTACTCCGAAGATGCCGAGGAGAGGTAGGATAGAATCTAAAATGCAGGACTGATGAGGATGATATTTTCCTGATTTTGTTTGTTTGTTTTTGTTTGTTTGTTTGTTTTTGTTTGTTTGTTTGTTTTTGTTTGTTTGTTTGTTTGTTTTGTTTGTTTGTTTTTTTTTTTTTTTTTTGCTCTTTTCCGTTTTGGCCTCTATGGACCACGTGATTCTTGACTCTGGTGAGCTTTCTTTTTGGCCCAAAATGCTTTCATCCTTGCGCTGTGGTTGTCTTTTCTTTCTTGGGTCCATTTCCCCCCCACCCCCCGATCCAGGACGCAATGTTTTGGCTGTTAGTGTCTAGCGAAAATCGGATGTTTTAATCAACGTTCTGTAATTATCCCTGTTGTAAATTTCATTGAGGTCAATTTCCAGTTGCTCGAGATCTTTTCTGACAATCCTTCAGCATTTAGCGTTAGTCACTTTCCGTCTAGGGACGGTGTTGAATATTGATTTTGGAGGTGAGCCTATGATTGTACATCCGAACTATGTGACCAAAGAAAATTAATCTCCTTTTTCTCAAAGCTGTCCTAAAGATTGGTCCATCTGTTTTTAACTTAATTTTATTCATAATTCACTGTGTTGTACGTGACTGTATAGATCAGAAAAATGGTAGACTGAAAAAACGCCTTCAGTCACTAGAATACAAATTTTATTGCATTACACAGTGCATTTCGGACACTGTTGATCCATCGTCAGTTGTCTACTGTACTTACATTGTTTTTAAATTTTTCCTTAAGCGAGATTCGTGCCTAGCAAAGTTTATTCCTGTGCTGAAAAACAGAAGGTAGCGTAAACAATAAGCGAATGGAAACTTTTATACTTAGTTGCTCCTCTTCGTTATTTTCTATACTAGCAGAGTATCCGGCGTTGCTTGACGGATGGAAATGGATGTTCTATGTTATATCTAGTTATCTAGTTTTTTCTGACAGCATCATCCACGTTTGCCTACCGTTTTAGAAATATTATCAAAACACAGAAATATTGTATACGCAAATTTGTCTTAAAGGGGTTGAAAGATGAAAGTGGGCGCAGTTTAGTAATCCAAATGCAAACATTATTTATACACTTATTTTAAAGCATTCGTGTGCAAAGTTGTATAAAGAGATCCGAAGAAACTAAATTTTTGCGTAGCCTCATCAAATTTAAAACCATTTTTAAATTTCAAGTTTGAATTTATCGGCCACTAAGTGTCAGAGCTGAATTGATCCAATGACAATAAGCAGGAAAATTTATGCGTTTTCAGATAATCACCATCCACTTTTATCGATTTCCCTATCGTTTTTGAGATATTTACAAAGAAAGTTGACCGTTGCAGCGTGAATTTTCTATGAGGAGGGGCAGAGGGGTGATGGGAGAGAGGAGGGTTTGTTTTTGCTAGCAAAATTATACAGTATTCTATTTATTTTGAAGTATACGTATGAAAACTTCCTTCGGAATTGGAAAAAAAAGTGTGGGTTTATATAAAGTACAAAAAATAGTAAAATAAAAGAAACCGAATATTTACAGATATAAATTTTGCTCATAGTCGGTAAAAGGGGAGAAGAATTGTATTAAATTTTAAAAGAATACAGACATTATATTCCCCCTTGTTTTAAAGTAAACGTGTGTAAACTTTTATGAAAGCTATACAGGGTGTTTGGTAAATAAAAAGAAATAGGCTGTTAAATGACCAATTGAAATATAATACGGGGATGCTTAAACGATATAGAACGTAATAATAAATTTTCTAGTTTCGAAATGAAAGCAAAAAACATACCAAAATATAGAAAAAGGTACATATGAGAAGCAATGACAAACAACAGCTCTACAAGAAGACAAATAGCAGTAGGTGAAATTTAAGATACGACTTGAACAAAAAAATAAAAAGAAACGTCAGCATTGCTGTATTATGCGAAATATGTTCCTTTACATATTTATTACTTCTCAAAGATGAAATCATATCGACGCACGTGTGATGATTGAGTAGTTAAGAACGTTTTAGGCAGAAGAATAATTGGACATTGTAAATGAAAAGGACGAACACCAAACATTGAGGGAAAGACTAATTTTTCTTAATATAAAAATAAAGAAAAATAAGAATATGATCTGCTAAGCTGAAGAATGAGAAAGCAATAGTTCGCCTAGTAGTAGAGGTAGCTAACACATATCAACTGTGGACGTCTGTTGACACTTCTGGGTGCTTAGAGCCCCGACGGTAGAAGAAAATCTTACCACCTGGTTCCTTATCACTAGCCTCTGTACTGAAGCCCTAGGTCATGCCCCAAACCATCTGCGTTGCGTATGGTATGTCGGTCGGACAGGGACTTTAAAGGCCGCCACACACGTGCGGGAAACCCACGGGATTTGGACGCAATGGTCACGGCCTTGCGGGATCCCACCACGTGTGTGGGCACTTCCTAGAGGCCGTGGCCGCACCCCAGTGCGGCCAAATCCCCACCGAAAAACAATTCTTATTTCCTGGAAGGCCGGGAGGGAGGGTGAGAATCTCAGCGTGTGTGTCCTGCGGTCAGTCGGCCTTCGAGAATTTCTTGCGAGTGCCTGCGTGTGTTGCGATTTTGTTGCTCTGTTTTGTTTCTAATGTTCCGTTTCGTGATGTTCCGTGTATATAAATATGTATGATAGTGAGCCATGTCTATAGGAATTGAAGTACCAGGAATACAACGACACAAACAAACGAGAAGCTACCTACGCCAAGCTGGCATAAATATTGAAGGAGAATGAACCAAATGCAAAAAAATAAAATAAAAAAAAAAAAAATCAGCAACATTAAACCATCAGGAAATGAATCTTTGCGAAGTGATGTGCTGAAGAATATTATAAAAAAACCGGCTGCAAGAAGATCACTTTGACGTTGTTAGCAAAACCGTTGCCATAAAATTACGTGGCCTTCCGACCAATCAAATGCTAATAACATAAAAAATAATTAATGACACCCTGTTTCAAGTCGAAATGGGCTGTTTAGGAATGTCTTACAGTGAGTAACGGTTACCTACTTCTGGCCTGGACTATTCTGCGGGCAGCAGTTCTGGATTTTTTTTTTTTTTTAATCCAGGAACCTCATCGAATAGTCTCAGCCCACAACCTTTTCAAGCAACAACCGCAGGATCATTATAAACCACCAGCAGATTTTGATAAATTACCTCAAAACAACGACACAGCAGCAGTTGTTCTATCAAATTATAATGCAAATGATGTCATGTGATTTGAATTTGAGTTTACATCACATGATCAACAATATTAATTACAACATGATTTTAAACTAATGTTATTTTAATTTAGTTTTTATGTCATTTAAACTTAATTTTATGTTGTTGATGTATTTACGAATGGGGATAAATCAATTAGAGTAAAAGTCCGGTTATCCGAGTTCCGATTATCCGAGCCACCTGGTTAACCGAGGCAAATTTTTGAAATATGATAGGAAGCTTTTATGAAGATATGGAACTACAGAAAAAGGCTGCTTCAAGTTTTACTAGGCAACTTAGAGAGAGGTAGCACTGTGACAGATTCAATAAAGAAAATAGTAACAGCAGCCAACGCGTGCACATCATCGGATGCTGCCATCGTGAAGCCAACTCTGAGACTGAGAAACCGTGTGTGTGCAGCGCCACTTCGATGAAATCCCTGCGGTCCGGCCCGCGGACTGTTTCCCTGCGGCCCGGCCTCCGCGTGTGTGGCTACCTTTAAGACTGACATGCCCACTGGCATTTATGGAGGAGAATACCTCACCGATATTCGTACCGTTCAAGCTTAAAAGGGCCTATCATAAAAATTATATGAACTGGAAGAAATGTTATTTTTATATTATTTTGCCTTTTGCCAAATGATAAAAAGGAATAAAAAATTAGAAACATTTGCGAAAAACAAATACTTAAACATTACACTGTTGAGGCAGCGTTGTCTCTCCTGTCAACAGAATCTTTTGATTGAAGGTAAAATGTGAAACGTGAAGTCACTCTTGGGAAACAGTATCGATTATAGACGACCAAGTATCTATCTCTCAGCTGATACTTTTTTCACGAATTCGGAAAATGAATCTACGAAATACAATAGAGATTATTCATTAACAATTCGAGTAGCAAGCAAAGATAACTATAAAATTCCTGATCTCTAAAGATGGTGTGTTTTCTTTACTAAAAGAAAACAGTACTCTTAGACCACAACATTAAAGCAATTAGAAACACCTTTGCTGTTGCATTGTAAAATACTGGAAGAAGACACGACTAATAACATTTACGTTTTTTGTTGGTTAATGGTAGCCTATATTAATCAGTATAAAAGACGTAATTATTCCCAAATATGCGCGGAGTTTCCCTTCCATCAGTATCTTTCTATAATAAAGCAAATTCTCGATGTCAGTTCTTCACAGCTTTTTGTTACAGACATACTTATCCTTGAGTGATTGCATAGACTTCCTGGATCGTTGTTTATGTTGTGTTGTTTCTTTAGATGGAGCCACGATTATTTTCTAAACTTGACGTTTCAGCAATTTTTCTGTGGCTATCTTCAGTGTAGAGCCTAAGAATAAAGCCACGGTAAGGTGACTGAAACCTAACATTTCGAAAACTTGACACGGCTCCAACCGGAGAATTAAAAAAAAAAGAGATATTTCCTTTTATGTGATTACGCTACATTCCAAAATGCACCATGTGTAGTAACATTTCCGTCCTCTTTTTGGTCGTCGGGTGTCAGAAAAAGCTGTTCTTGCAAGCCTGTCCTATAGAAAGCCTTTTCATTTCAGTGTTGATGAATACGTGGTCTGTCTCACTGGAATCTTGTCTCTAAGTTAATCAGTAGACATTACTTCAGTATTGTGACTTAACAATCAACATACTCTTTTCACACACACTTCTCTTTATTACTAAGTCTGTAATCACCAGATATAAAATCCGATCAATTCACTTAACCCACAGTAATCTTTTGTAACGCCATAAATCAGAAGCTATCAGTAAATTACTTTCCAGTCTTTAAAAAAGTAACTTTCGATTCCATCGAACTTCTGCTCTCAACTAACTGCCAGAAATAACATCCTGGAAATCATATCTGGTTTAAGAAATTTCTTCCATTTGTTAGAAGCTTTTCATCCTTGTGCTAACCTAGTTCGATTCCATCTGCGATGAAAGTTCAATATTAATTTGGTCGACTGAAGATATGGATCCCTTATCTTCTACACGATGCGATTTCTCGCTTCCTGAAACCTTTTTCAGTTGTCCTTCTCGTATTACTGTTAAAGTTACATTGGAAAAGACATTCAGCGTGTCAGTCAAATCATTTTCTTACACCGATAACATCTGAAAGCCATTAGAAAACATTAAAGACTCTTCTTTTCCTTATCTCTCTAGTAAATTTTTTCGATATTATAACCACTGGGATGAAACAAGACATGCTCTTCATTGTCTTAAATATTGAATTCCATCTGTTTTTCGTGTTCTTCAATACGTATCGTTGGGGAAATTATAGAATATAGTGAGATTCTCATCCACTTTCCAACCTCAGATGTTATTGCAATAAAAGTTAATTCATTTTAATAATTACATTCACTACCGTAAATTTTTGTAATTTTTTGTAATTACTGGTTGTTAATAAGAAAATTATCAGTGTCTCGATGTTTTGGCTGTTCCTTCGTGCGATTTTAGAAACTCTAGTTGTTCAGATGAAAATTGTTTGTCTTTCCCTTACAAGTTCTGCAATTTTCGATTCTGGTAGAATTTTGTGTTGTCGGTCTCATATATCAATTCACGAGATTATTGTAGACCATTTCTTCTGCAGTTGTTTGTTAAATAATATTAATAAATCGGGTTCGGTTTTTTTTCATTAATTGTGCCACATGGGTAATGAATTTAACTTTGATCGTGAAAAAATTTGGATGATTGTTGTCCAGCAGTAGAATAAAATTTAAATTAAATGCGTTTATTGGCTTCTTATTTCTATGAAGTTTGCGCTTCTTTTGTATGAGGAGTAAAATGAGGCTTCAAAAAGAAGTCTTCCAGTTAATCAACAATCAACTAATCAAACATCAAGAGTAGTAATTTATTTTGTTGCAACGTCTTACAAGTCTTTAAAATTATGTTTCGATGTTACTTTTTTATGGCTCTTCTTAAGTTCCAGACCAAATTTTCAAAAAATTTCTTTGCTCTATATACACAATTTCGCATATTTCTTTCTGAGACGTATATCGAGTGCTTAGACCGAAAGGTTCCTTCCATTTAGGAACGTTCTATAATTCAATCGTGTTTCTCTTGTGTATATTGTTTTAACTAATCACTTCTAATATTTCCTTGGAAGTAACAGAACTATATTAATTGCTACACTACAGCTAATGCAATTTTCGTCAACACTGTTGTTTTTAACAACCTCTGCTACAATTGATGATCTTTATCTTATTACCAAAGTTCTTCGCCCATACTTTTTTTATAATATAACAATGCATTAATATTCTCCCTCATATCTGATACCATGACAATATCGTCAGCATGTTCATGGTTTCTGTTTGAATACTTATACCACAAACACATTTTCTTTCACTTCCTCTATATTAATTTCGTATTTTAAGTGTGTTCCTACTTTTAATCGACCCTCTAATGCGCTCAGTTGAACTGCTCCATATTTCTTCACTTTTATCACCAATAATACTGACAGCTCTACACCAAATCCTGGGCCTAAGAAGACAAGTTCAGGAAATTGTTTCCGACTCTTAGGATACAAAAGCACTATAGTGAGTTTAACAACCCGATACCTTGTTAATTTGCCATATTTAGAACGATTTAATGTATTTGGCAAAAAGTCACATATTGATCCACTAAAGTACCTGATATGCTACCATCTGGACCATTTCCGCTTGTTGTTCCTCTATCTACCAGTGGCTCACCTACGTTGACTAATCTCCTTCCAGTAGGTTTCCTTGACATTTAGCCAACCATTGTCGTAATCCATGTCTTTTCTTTGTACAGCTCCATGTTTCCCTTTGATATGGAATTTTAGGTGATAAATGTCATTCTATTTTCGTTCATTCATCTAACACTCGAAATTTTTCGAATGAACTAACACACTGTATTTCCGTACAGAAAACATTTATTCCGTGCAGGGACTGCAGACACCATAGTTTTCTAGTTAGGAGGACCTAAGTAGCTACTGAATAAATAAACAATAATTTTATTTGAAATATGTGCCACAAGTCTTCTTTATAGTCGAATACATCTTACATCCTGATTAGCTGAGAACTGAGATTCATTCGTTGCTAATTTCATTGCCTCAATGCAAATTTTTCCGATTTGCGCTAACTACTTCATCCAACATACCCCTTATACCCTGCGTCCATAATTATCTGCTATATATATACTAATCCCTGTCTTCCTCTACAGTTCTTACCTTCCACTGTTCCCTCCGCTAACACATTAACTAATGCTGCGAGTCTCAAAATACGACCTACCAATCTGTCTTTTATTTCTGTAAGGCTCTTCGACAAACTTCTTTCCTCACCCATCAATTCCAACTTGCTATGTAATGTGAAGTACGCCAGAACGCCTCCGTGATTCGGATTCCACGTTAAATTGTAGGCCCCCTGTATCGGGTAGAATCACAGGGTTAGGTTCTGGGGCGCAATGCCCAGCCAAACGAAACCCTGTCACCAAGTCATTACGACAACATGAAATTATTATTATTTTCTGACTATGAAATGGGTGACATATGGAAACTTTGAAAATAGGGGGACGTCCATGGCTTCTCATTCGGGAGGAAGCGTATTCGAATTTCCGTCCTAGCATCTAGAATCGCGTTTCCCATGCTTTCCACAAATCACTGCAGTTGAAAGCCAGGATGCTTCCTTCGTGGCCGAATTTCTTTCCGTTCCTTGACCCCAATATAACACAAACATTTAATAATAGAACATATGTCAGACTACTTCATTCAGATTAAAAGCTCAGTTTATTTCTTCTCAACATCTGTAGAAAAATGAAGGTTATGTTGTAGTGTCCACTGCCTTAAATGATAACATGCCTATAATTTAGTTCCATTTTCCTTAATATTCATTCAGGCAGGTTAATCTATGGAAGTGGCTCTGAAATACTTTCCCCTACGCTGCATATATTAGAGAGGAAAGTGGAGGACGTTTAGTAAAAGTAGTTGAACTGGATTACAATACCTGGATAAATTTCTTCGCTGAGTATGCTGGATAAGTAGGTACTGGGCTACATTACAGGTGCGGAATACTGCAGATAGAGGGAATACAAAATACATCAACGAGATAATCTGCGTAATATTGTTACACACAATAACAAATAACGTCAACATCTTCAGAGGTCATCGACAAATCAACGTGTTTCAACAAATACTGGGACTATGGGCTGTGTCAAAGGTGGAATTGTGAGTCGCAGGCAAACAAATTGCGACAACAACACCCAGGTCGCTTTAACTCATGGCGCAAATCTCGATTATACCGTCTAAGGACAGCGGAAACTATAGAAAATCAAAACAGTCTATTCAGAGTGCTGGAAAACGACGAAGGACATGTAACCAGACATTCATGGCGGATACATTGAGCTGAAGGAAAACAGGCAATTCTGTGCTAACCACGCAAAGTAAGTGAATTTTAAATGTTACACACACAAAAAATATTATTATTGTTATTATTATGTCCCAAAACGGAGAACGATAAGCAATCCTCACTGGATGCGTTCAGTTCCTCTTTGGGATATTCTTCTTGTTCGAAAAATATTTTTTTCATTCTTTCGCAGACGGTTTTCTTTTCTTCAGCAGTCCAGATTTTTCCTTTTTTCTCTCTGAAATAACTTTCCATGAGTTATTAAAAACTCTCGGTCTGTGACGTCATCCTTAATACTGCCTGCATACATCAGGTCTCTCCAACTCCTCCATCCATGTAGTTATTGTTTTTACTGTTTGTGTGTATTCTAAAATTTGTCTTGTGATTCTTTCCTACGGAAGTCTACTCAGGTGTCCATAAAATTTCAGCCTTTTTTCCTTCATGTCCGAATCTATGTTTGATATTTCCTCTGCAGTTTTAAGTATATACTGTCCATCTGCATTCACTCTTGGTCCTAGGACTTTTCTGATAATTTTTCTTTCTTCTTTCCTGATTTTTTTCTGCTGCTTTTTTGTGTTCATTGCTAATGATTCACTAGCGTATGTAACTGCTGTCTTAATTACCATGTTATAATGTCTTATCTTGGTGCTTTCTGAAATACATTTTTTGTTATAAATATTTTATACTAACCCTATTGCTTTCCTCATCTTCTGTACTCTTGCATCCTGTGCTTTTCCTTCTAGTCCTATTGGTTGTATGATTTCGCCTAGGTATTTAGACTGTTTTACGATTTTGATTTCACCATATTTTGTCCTTAATTTTTTGCGTTTCTATTTTGTTCCCTATGAATTCTGATTTTCAAAATGAAATTTGTAATCCTGTTTTTTTTTTCTGCGCATTCCTTGAGAATTTATATTTATCTAATGGCCACTTCTTCTTTGTCTGTGATGATTGCTAGGTCGTCATCAAATGCCAGATATGGTATGTACAGGTATAGTCCTTTTGTCTCGATTTTTAAGGGTGTCCACAAGTTTTCTCAGCTTTTTTTCCTAATTCTGTCATTATTTTATCTAGTACAATGTTGAAGAGTATTGGTGACAATCCATCCCCCTGTCTTACTCCTGTTCTAATTTCGAATGGTTCAGATATTTCACCAATGAATTTGACTTTGGAAGTGGTTTCGGGTAATGTCTGTTCTATCAAACTTCTCGTTTTGTCGTCTAAATTCCTTTCTTTTAAGATAGAAAATAAGGATTGCCTATCCATGGAGTCATATGCTTTTTTAAAGTCAACGAACATGCACACTATGGGTCTACTTCTAAGTGCCATCAATTTCAGCACACTTTTCAGATTGTGTATCTGTTCTGTGCACGATCTTCCAGGTCTGAACCCTGCTTATAGGTCAGTAATATTGTTTTTTCTTACAGTTGCCCTTGAGTTCTTTTGAGTAGACATGCGGATAATATCTCGTACGTGACTGGTAGTAGAGAAATTATAATTTATTTTATATATTATGATATGTTTTTAAAAAAGATTGTTGTCACGACAATGAAATAGGAGCTACAATCACAGTGTTTTACATAAAAAGCATATCACACAGGTTTGATCGCAGATAACACCAAAAATATTCAGCTAGAAGACTCAGACTAACTATCAAGTATTTTATTATTATTATTATGGCTTTACGCCTCGTCGACGGCGAGGTCATTAGAGGCGGGAAAGAATGGGGGGGGGGGGGAAGAACGGAAAGGAATTCGACCATGGCCTTTTCATAGAAGAATCCCGGTATTCAGCTGGAGTGATTTGGGGTAATCTTGGAAAACCAAAATCTGGATGCCCAGACGTAGATTCGAACCTACGTCCTCCCCAATGCGTGGCCAGAGCGTTAACAACTCAGCCAGCAGGCTCGGTAACTACCAAATAACAAGAGAATGGGAAGTGAATATCTATAAATAGATCCAAAATTTGTGATCGCTAGTCCAATTACTATACGATGGAACAAGATGGAGCAAACAGTAAAAAAAATAGAAACACCCCATTTCTTCTATGACTAATTATCTAAATACCAATGTGAAAGCAAAGATAGGACCACCACAAAAAGTTTGATGTGTTAGTTTTTGGCAAATTGTCAACGTCGTATTGGCTCATGAGGATTAATAATAAAATGTTTCTGGCAGTGGAAAAGGAATGAAATACCAGCACTCTGTAGCTAGCCCCTACCCTGTACCCCCACCACGCCTCTCCCACCCTCCCGGCAGTTAGCCCACTCTGTGGCGCTGAGTGGGGGTATCATATCTTTGCGGCTAGCTCTCTGGACGGCGGCCGGGCCAATCAGACGGTTGCGCCTGGGAGGCCCGCCGGCAGCGCCACTGGCTCGCGTGCATACGTCACGTGACAGCCTACGCACCAATCAGCGCCCGTGAAGGCGGGGCTTCGCTCCCCGAACAGGTAAACACTTCTGAGCCACGTGGCATACCCTTTCAACACACAGAAAAAATTAAAAAAAAGGGTCACCTTAAAAGTCGTGACCGTGTGTTTAGCACCATGAGGGGTGATACAATGCGTCCTGATTTCTCGCTAACAACTTTAGGTCTGTTTACAATGCCTTCATTCTCGCAGTCAAGTGCGGGCGTTGAATTCTCTTTTTGTCTGCAACCAAGCTGAGCGTAGCGGAAATTGCTACGGTAATGTTGGTACCGAAGGTGCTAGGGTTGAACATAAAGAAGGGAAGTAAGTTGCACGATTTTTAATGACCAGGTACGGTAGCTCCAGAAAATATTATTGTTCTCCATGCGTTGAAGTTGTGTCTATCACGCAGTCATTGTTTTCCCTGTTGACTGAGGCTGTACAGAAATTACTGAGCAAGCGAGAACCTGGATTAGAAGTGATGATATATTGCACTACAAGCCGGATTTGACGTAAGGCATTTTCGCTGATGGTGGCCTTCAAATATATTCCTAGCAGGCATTTTCTGAGCCACAATGCAGTCATTGTAGTGTAAAGTATTAGAGGGCGATGGAACGTTTCTTTTCGTGTCTCTTTTCCTGAAATTGTATCATTGTTTGGCGACAGTTGATTGGATAGCAGAACTGCGAAGCTATTGGAAGAAACAAGTATGCAGAATATTGTATGTTCCATTGCTGCAGGGTTATTTGCCGTTTCCGTTTCTGCCAGAAAGCGATTTTTCATTTGGGATGTCGCAAAATTTCTTTGATATATATTCGCAGCTGTTCCAATGATTATGTATTCGACGTTGACTGCCAGAAGGGAAGTCATTTTGGGAAATATTTGGGAAACGTGTGAATATACCGAATGTTGAAACAACACGGCTGTAAGAAAAGATAACTTTCCTGTAATTAATGTTGTATAACATGTTAAAATTTTTATTGTTAAGACCTCCAGGGATTAGGTAAATAACATTCTTCAGGGATCAGTTCCTGGACCGATGTTACACCTCACAAACACAGTCGTTTGGTAAACAATAACAATGATAGAACAATTTAATATTTAGAATATAATTAAACATGTCTCTGATTTTAAACTGTAAAAACCTCGTCAAAATCAGTTCAACAGTTTTCAAGAGATTGTAGGCAAAAGAATTTGATGTTAAAGATACCAGTTTTAACTAACCCTATATTCTTTCAAACTTCTAAAATCATATCAATGTTGTAATTTTCACGTGACTGTGGAACAAAGAGACAAGGCGCACTTGCAGATTTCTAATAAAATATATTATAGGAGTTTGCTCTATCTTCGCCTACTGTAGAGACCGGGCACAGTTGATACACTTTTTACTTTCTGATTTTTAAATTGTTGTACTGCAATTATTTTGAAACAAATCGAATGTAATTCATAACTATAACTATTTGGGCATAACTTAAGATACTTCCATTATTTATAAAATTAAATCTCCTTTGTTGATAAAAAGTTTTAAAAACTTTGCAAGATGTATCAACTTAACCCGCGTCGGGTGAAGTTGATACGGTGACAGGAATTAATGAAAAAATAACAAATGAAACGTAAACAAGATTTATTGTTACCACAAATAATACAAAAATATTTTAAGAACAATGTTAAGAAACAAACGTATTTTTGAAGACCCTAAAAATCAACCTTTTTTATCTTTGTCTTCTTTTCTTGGTTTGTCTATCTCTTTGCTTAGCTTACCATCAAATGATTTAACCAGGTATCTGGCACTTTTACTTGATTTGCTAGTGCCAATTCCTATGCCAGCTCGCAAACATTTTTAGGAGTTAAACCATAGCAAATTTTAGAGCTAGTTAAAATGTATTTACTAAGCTCCTCCTCTAATTCATCATTTCATATTTGTCGATGTTTAGCGTATCCCATTTGTACACCTTTCTCAAGAGCTTCTGGTGTTTCAAGAATTTTTTCTTTTTTCACCTTGTACCGATGAAGGGTCATTTTGTCTATATTAAAGGTTTTGGCCGCTTCTTTAATAGACATCCCTGCCATACCTAATTTCTTCATATGCTCTTTCAAAAATATCAATGGGTATTTCGCCCCTTGTTTTTTTTTTTTTTTTTTTTTTTTTTTTTTTTTTTTTTTTTTTTTTTTTTTTTTTAGTTTCTAGGCATCTGAAAACAAATACAACAAATGATTATACCTATGGGTCAAGTTGATACACCCCTAAGAAACGTATCAACTTGACCCCTAAGAAACCTATCAACTTGACCAAAACGTCACCATTACACAAAACTCTAAATCACGTAAACCAGTAACATTTAAAACTATGTCCAACAGGTGAAATTCTTACCTTTATAACAAATAACAATGTGATGAAATCAATAGCAGAGTTCACTAAGAAATAAACTTGCAATACTACTTGAAAATGTGTAGTGAAAATTTACTTTTGGTGATCAAAAACAGTTTTTAGTTCACAACACACAACATAAACCAACTTTCTCCTCGAGCACAGTTGTGGTTACTGAGTATCATTCTGTTGTCCAGGCAAGCTAGTCACACTTGTCTGCGTCTGCGCATTAGCAAGTTACGTATTTGTCCTGTATCAACTTAACCCTGTATCAACTAGACCCGATCTCCCCTACAGTTACAGGAGAGTAGGTATTTGAATTTCAAGCAGTGGTGTTAGCGGAGACTGTAGATATCTTGAAATGGAACCTTGACTATAGTCTGTTCACTCATACTGGCGCCTCAAGGTGATTGTCCCCTGCCCCGCTCCTCATCTCTCTTCCTGAGTCCTGCAGTTGCCTACCCCTCCAGGAACACCACTGTTCTCAGGTAGACATGTAGAAAATCGCTCTTCCATTGAACAGCATATTATTTGCCTACAATCCTAAATTGTCCATTAATTCTAGGCTGTGTTCACTTCCTAGATTAGGTTACAATAAATTACATATGTCCGGTTATACCCCGTGAGACTGTTTCGGACGTTGAACAGTAAATATTGCCGCATGAACGCCAGTGTACCGTCTGCCAGCATGGCGCAGCGGGTAGCGTCACGAATTGCGGTACCGAAGGTCGCCGGTTCAATCCCGCCCACTGACAAAAATTATTTAATTCTGTTTATTATTTCCAGAAGATTCTACATGTTTCCTAAGGTCACTTGTAACTTCTACTTGTTAACTACTCTTGTAATCTCTAGTACGTTCTATCTGTGTATAAATAGAAGAGCATTCTGCCCAAGAGGCAGTCAGTGCTGCGTGTATGTTTGAGTTCTCAATAAACCTGTTCTCAGTTTAAGTGCTGTGTTCATTGACAAGTAACCTTCGAATTCACACCTGCCCCGGTTGCAACGCGACATAGTTTGGTGGAGGCGCCGGGTACCCTGTGCAACAGCTGCATCATCGTGGCTCCGATTAGGCAACGTAAAAGTCGCCGCCTACACGGACTGGAACCGGACTACAAAGGATATACTCAGTACGTCCTTCCGAAAGTCCGCGTCATTAGGAAACCCATGCCGGCAAGCCAGCTGCACATTCGACACCCATCGGTGTTCTCTGGAGACGCTGGACAGGACCCTAACAAATGGCTAAAAGGGTTCGAACGAGTCGCCAAGTACAACAGGTGGGATCATACCATGTGCTTGGCAAATGTTTATTTCTATCTGGACGGAACCGCCCAGCAGTGGTTCGAGAACAACGAAGATAAACTGAATAACTGGGAAATGTTCCAGACGGAACTTAAGAAAACGTTTGGGGACCACCAGCGACAAATCCGCTCGGCGGAAGAACAACTGAAGAACCGGGCCCAACGACATGGGGAGCCGACGCAATCTTACATACAGGATGTTTTGGCCCTATGCAACGTAGTCAACCCGAATATGACTGAAGCCGACAAAATCACGCACCTAATGAAAGGTATTGCAGAAGACATGTACCAAGCTCTTCTGAT
>CM061918.1:53515981-53550285 GCA_031002005.1 Vandiemenella viatica | reverse complement strand
TCTATAGGCATTCAATCAGAACATTGTAGGAGGAAAACTGAGGCATAAAATTGAAATTCAGTGCGGGAATGTCAGTGTGGCAAGGAACAAGGAAACCAGTATTATACGCTTTGTAAACACTACGTTTCCGTCTACTATGATATTTTAGAATTACACTCTAGCTGCGGAGAGTAGTACTGCCGATTTATAAAATTTTGTAACAATTAGCTGTGTTATTGCTCAGCGTGATAATTTCATTCCAACTACCTCTTAATCTTTACTGAAAGACATACTTGAAAAAAAATGAGAAAATATTATAGAGAATTACATCATAACTACATTGAAATTTCTTATTTTACCAAATTTTATTTAGACTGCAAATTTCTGTAGTTTTAGCATCCGGTCTGGGTCTTTGCTCAATTAGAATGTGAATTGAATTTTTTTTTTTTTAACATTTCTACGAAAAGACTGAAATGTTATCTACACAGACGGAAAAAAAAATCCCAACACCAAGAAAAAATTATTGTAGAGTAATGAAATTTGGACAATGCATTTGTCAAGTTAACATGTTTAATTGATTAAATTTTCAAGATCACAGGTTAATTTAAGCTCAAGAAAATGCATTTCAAATGTGAAATACTGTTAAATTAATAGCCGGTGTAACCTCCAGAATTTTGAATGCAAGCCTGCAAACGTGAATGCATTGTGTCATACAGGTTTCGAATGTCACTTTGTGGTATGGAGTTCCATGCTTGTTGTACTTGTGCTGTCAATACTGGGACGGTCAGTGCTGGCTGTGGATGATGCTGGAGTTGTCGTCCAATGATATCCCATACGTGTTCAATTGGAGACAGATCTGGTGATCTCGCAGGCCAAGGTAACATGTCGACACTCTGTAGAGCACGTTGCGAGACAACAGCGGTATGAGGGCGAGCGTTATCCTGTTGAAAAACTCCCCCTTGAATGCTGTTCATGAATGGCAGCACTACAGGTTGAATTACCAGACTGACGTACAAATTTGCAGTCAGTGTGTTTGGTATAACCACAAGAGTGCTCCTGCTGTCATAGGAAATTGCTCCCCAGACCATGACTCCAGCCCTGTAGCGTGCATTCCACTGACTACAAGCCATCGCCGTTTGCGACTCCAGTGGTGTCAAGCCAGAGCTCATTGGAGGACGGAGTGGAGATCTGTTGTGTTTTCTGATGAAAGCAGGTTCTGCCTTGGTGCCAGTGATGGCCGAGTGTTGGTCAGAAGGAGGCCAGGGGAACGCCTGCAACCAAACTGTCTGCGGCCTAGACACACTGGACCTACACCTGGAGTCATGGTCTGGGGAGCAATTTCCTATGACAGCAGGAGCACTCTTGTGGTTATACCAAACACACTGACTGCAAATTTGTACGTCAGTCTGGTAATTCAACCTGTAGTGCTGCCATTCATGAACAGCATTCAAGGGGGAGTTTTTCAACAGGATAACGCTCGCCCTCATACCGCTGTTGTCTCGCAACGTGCTCTACAGAGTGTCGACATGTTACCTTGGCCTGCGAGATCACCAGATCTGTCTCCAATTGAACACGTATGGGATATCATTGGACGACAACTCCAGCATCATCCACAGCCAGCACTGACCGTCCCAGTATTGACAGCACAAGTACAACAAGCATGGAACTCCATACCACAAAGTGACATTCGAAACCTGTATGACACAATGCATTCACGTTTGCAGGCTTGCATTCAAAATTCTGGAGGTTACACCGGCTATTAATTTAACAGTATTTCACATTTGAAATGCATTTTCTTGAGCTTAAATTAACCTGTGATCTTGAAAATTTAATCAATTAAACATGTTAACTTGACAAATGCATTGTCCAAATTTCATTACTCTACAATAATTTTTTCTTGGTGTTGGGATTTTTTTTTCCGTCTGTGTATTTGGTTACTAGCAAACCGATCAATTTTGCTCGTCATTTTTGGTTTAATACTACTTCATTAAACAACGGGATTAATATGACAATATCTTCCATATAAGAGGGAGCTTATATTCACTTTGAATTTGATAGCTGCTAAAAATTAAAAAAAAGTACCGGGTGTGGTGCGTGAACGGTTAACGTTCTGGCCTCGTATTCCGGAGGGCGCGGGTTTGAATCCGCGTCCGGGCATCCAGATCTGGGTTTTCCATGGTTTCCCCAAGTCACTCCAGGCGAACGCCCGGATGCTTCCTTGAAAAGGCCATGGCCGAGTTCCTGCCCGTTTCTTGCGCCAATCCGATCCCGCCTCTAATGACCTTTCTGTCGCCGAGCCGTAAAGCCCTAGCAAAAAAAATTAAAAAAAAGAGAGAGGGGCGAAAAGAGTAGAGAGAGAGAAAATGAAATTTGAATTGCGTTTCTGATTTCAGAGATTTTTTTGATATCCCCGCTCTCATCAGATGAACTCACTTCTGCACATATATTTTAATTTACGATTTTTAACTTTTCAATAGATTTTTTAAATAATTTTATGGACGGCATCATAGATCAAATACGAAAGATATTGAAAAACTGAACCTAATGGCTGAGCGTTAACGCTATGGCTCCGCATTCGAGAGGAAGCTTGTTTGAATTCCTATCCGGCTATCCAGATTTGGATTTTCCTTCGTTTCTCCAAGTCACTTCGTGTGAATGGCGGGATTATTTCTTCCAAAACCCATGGTCCGAATTCCTTCCCATTCCTTGTCTCCATTCCCTTTCCACCTTTAATGACTTAGAAGTCGACGAATCGTAAA
The DNA here is from genome assembly GCA_031002005.1 of Vandiemenella viatica. Classification (NCBI taxonomy): domain Eukaryota; kingdom Metazoa; phylum Arthropoda; class Insecta; order Orthoptera; family Morabidae; genus Vandiemenella; species Vandiemenella viatica. Next base: position 53,547,547 of record CM061918.1, on the reverse strand, counting down.
TCCAGACGCATAATAAGAAATTGGTATAGTAATATTATTTAGTTTTTCGTCTCCTTGAAGATGGTGCGAACTCGTTATAGTCCACCTAACGTAACCACACGACACTATTTCTACGATGTTGAAGCCCGAGAAGATTTCTTTCAGTGTTACCTCTGTGAAAGCTTTCATAGTTACGTGTGCAGTTTATTAAGAAGCACTCAGTTACGAGTCTTTCCTTAAGTATGTTATGTCCTGACGCAAACAGGTAAGAGTCGATGTTATATTTTACGAATAACGCAGTTGTAGGTTCGACTTGTTTAAAATAAATGCAAAAAAATAATTGGAAAAACTAGACTCGAACCGAGGACCACGCGTTTACAAGACTAAATGGTTAGCAACAAGCAAACGGAGCTCATGTTCACAGACGACTCGTGCAGTGGGTAAACAACCTTATCCTGCCTCGGAAGTCAGTTACATTCAACTGGCATTAGACAATTATCCGAAATAATCTCTTTATAATCGTTTCAATAGTTTTGTAGAACTAAAAACTCTGGATCTTTGAACATTTACACCCACTTCTCGGACCACACACCCCATTATGTGTTGCATTATTGCAACTAATTAGCCACATCAATATATAAATAAATATCGTTATAATTTTACGCTAATTATTTGGAATAAAATGTATAACTGAACCTCATTTTTACTGCGCTTTATTGCAATCTTGTTAATTACAACTTTAACGATATGTTTCACGATCAGAATTGAAGAAAAGTGTAGCTGGAACCGAATTTCGTCCGATTGAGGTATGGTCGGCGATATCTTGGCTAATATTATAGTCAATGCAGGGACAGGAAAATGCGTTACCTGTTTCGAGATCGGTCAATAGCTTTTTACTGAAATGTGGGGAATGATAAATGGACTACCAAGAAGAATCGTCAATGGGCGGGCGGAGTCTTCCTGCTTTGTTCGAGGCTTGACTTAAGGAAATGAATAACAGATGGCGCTGAGTTGAATACGCGCAATGATGCCACATTGTGCGAAATAAGGGACTTAGACTCAGGCGCGGACAGTCAATTTTTTTGCCAAAGAGTGTACATCCATTGTTATATATGTAGAGGTATTACGTCTGGCTTTCGGCAAGGAATATTAATAAGAGCATGAAGGCTTACTGTCGATTTTATTTTTGCTTCCGGTTTTACAACTGGTCCATGTCAATGCAAGCAGGAGAACCTTAGAAAGAAGCAACAAGAAGGAATTCGACCATGACTTTTTGAAGCGACCACCCCGCTATTCGCCTGGAGTTATTTCGACAAACTATGGAAAACCGAAATCGTAACGATCGGATGAGGATTCGAATCTGTGTACTGCAGGATACCAGGCCCGAACTTTGCTGCTCATACGTCAGGATCGGTATTTTATTGGAGACAACGTCGATAGAAGTGTTAAATCGTTCACTGATATTTGCATGAAAGTAAGGATTTCTGCTCATTAATCGATGTTCAACATGATCCCGTCGTAATTTCATCTTGATGACATAAATGGAAATTGAATTAAGTTGCAAAAAGTACAAAGTAGCCTAATTCGTTCAAACAACAAAAGGTAGTTAATTTACTGAAGCGATTAGGATTAGCAGTTCAAAAGCAAGATGAACTGATGTCAACACATAGTTTTGGTCGCGATAAAGCTGAATTCTGAAAAGTAGTAAAGCTTATACAAACAAGATACAGTGTAATTCTCACACTGAGAATTGTTGATCACTATAACATCCAATTAATAGTATAGAGAGATCAAAGAGAATGTTCATTTTACGAATACTTTACATAGATGAAGAGGTTGGTTTTGAATTTTCTGGCAGACAGAATACATAGTTTCCATTTCAAGATATTGATTAACATGCCAACAATCTCTTCCATTTACTACTGTAACCAATGTATTTCAGTTGCAATGACAGGAGACATTATATCAGGAACATTACATTTCCTACTGATGCTTACTTGTTTTTGCTTCCGTTAAAACCGCTAGGAATTGGAATCGACAGAGAAAACACTAGTTTTAGTTCAAAGCTCTGGCTATCAATCACTTTTTGTGAACTTTCGAGAATTATAAATCCCCATCCGATATTAATAGTGTTACGATACTTCATGTTACACTAAAATCCAAAGATAAATTCATTTTTTCTGCGGACAAATATGCTTATTGCGTTTGCAAGCAGTGATAACAGGTTCTTTAAAAATTTTACGCTGGAAATTATAATTTTTGGGCGAAGATTCTCAAAATAACAGGAACTTTTAACACCTTTAAACTGAGTATTTGCACAAACAAGTTATTTCTCAAAAATCTTTTTCCATGAAACACAATTTCCACTTTCTCAGAATTTTTTGATGTAAATTTTAATTTGGGAAAGAAATTTCTCAAATGATGGGAATGGCCTGCTGATTAAACAAAAATTTTCTTCAAATTGTTCTTTCTATCTTTTCTCAGGACAAATATTTTACAATTTTTTCCGCGAAAACATTTTTTGTATATTGTACTTTTTTTGCGACAAGAAATTATCAGTTAGGCTTAGCGTAATGAAAACTGCAGTCAGTGGAATATCTATACAAACCCCTTGAAGCTTTGTAAGGCACTTAAAACGGGAAACTAAATATACTATCTACAGAATGGAGTAAAAATCTGCCAAGCGAAATAATCAACCACAAGAAGCTGGATGCATTAGCTTGCAGTACTTCATACTTAATTGGCAATATCGAGTGGAAAAGAAACAATGAAATTTTCACTTCACACAGTGAAATAAAAATCTCAAATTTTAGTCAACAGTAACACCTTCAAAAATCATTAAAATCCTATGTGGTCACTCTTCCCTGTTAGTTTCTTCGCACTAATAGGCGAAGCAATAAAAGCCTTGAAAGCATCTAACATGCGGAATTCTATGTTCGTCGTCAGTCGAAAGGAAGAGCACGTAAAACATTAAAAGCCATGATTTCTGATGTCCAATAAAAACGAGAATAAAAAAATGGACTAAATAATAAAATTCCTCTATGCTCGGAAAAAATTAACCCTATATTGTTTGGTAAATAAAAAGAAATAGGCTGTTAAATGACCAATTGAAATATAATACGGGGATGCTTAAACTATATAGAACGTAATAATAAATTTTCTAGTTTCGAAATGAAAGCAAAAAATATAGAAAAAGGTACATATGAGAAGCAATGACAAACAACAGCTCTACAAGAAGACAAATAGCAGTAGGTGAAATTTAAGATACGACTTGAACAAAAAAATAAAAAGAAACGTCAGCATGCTGTATTATGCGAAATATGTTCCTTTACATATTTATTACTTCTCAAAGATGAAATCATATCGACACACGTGTGATGATTGAGTAGTTAAGAACGTTTTAGGCAGAAGAATAATTGGACATTGTAAATGATAAGGACGAACATCAAACATTAAGGTAAGGACTGAGTTTTCTTAATATAAAAATAAAGAAAAATAAGAATATGATCTGCTAAACTGAAGAATGAGAAAGCAATAGTTCGCCTAGTAGTAGAGGTAGCTAACACATATCAACTGTGGACGTCTGTTGACACTTCTGGGTGCTTAGAGCTCCGACGGTAGAAGAAAATCTCACCACCTGGTTTCTTGTCATTAGCCTCTGTACTAAAGTCCTAGGTCATGCCCCAAACCATCTGCGTTGCGTATGGTAGGTCGCACGAATAGGGACTTTAAGACTGACATGCCCACTGGCATTTATGGAGGAGAATACCTCACCGATATTCGTACTGTTCAAGCTTAAAAGGGCCTATCATAAAAATTATATGAACTGGAAGAAATGTTATTTTTATATTATTTTGCCTTTGGCCAAATGATAAAAAGGAACAAAAAATTAGAAACATTTGCGAAAAACAAATATTTAAACATTGCACTGTTGAGGCAGCGTTGTCTCTCCTGTCAACAGAATCTTTTGATTGAAGGTAAAATCTGAAACGTGAAGTCACTCTTCACCTCATACTTTTTTCACGAATTCCGAAAATGAATATACGAAATACAATAGAGATTATTCATTAACAATTAGAGTAGCAAGCAAAAATAACTGTATAAAATTTCTGATCTATCAAAATGGTGTGTTTTCTTTACTAAAATAAAACAGTACTCTGAGACCACAACATTAAACAATCAGAGGCATCTTCACTGTTTCAGAGATGATGTTGCATTGCAAAATACTCCAAAAAGATACGATTAATAACATTTTTTTTTTTTTTTTGTAAATGGTAGACTGTATTAAGTAATATAAAAGACGTAATTATTCCCAAAAATGCGCGTAATTTCCCTTCCATCAGTATCTTTCTATAATGGAGCAAATTCTCGACGTCAGCTTTTTGTTACAGACAGACTTATCCTTGTGTGATTGCGTAGACTTGCTGGATCGTTGTCTATGTTTTGTTGTTTCTTCGGATGGAGCCACAATTATTTTCTAAACTTGACGTTTCAGCAATTTTTCTGTGGCTATCTTCAGTGTAGAGCCTAAGAATAAAGCCACAGTAAGGTGATTGAAACTTAACATTTCGAAAACTTGACACGGCTCCAACCGGAGAATTAAGAAAACAACTGATATTTCCTTTTATGCGATTACGCTACATTCCAAAATGCACCATGTGTAGTAACATTTCCGTCCTATTTTTGGTCGTCGGGTGTCAGAAAAAGCTGTTCTTGCAAGCCTGTCCTATAGAGAGCCTTTTCATTTCAGTGCTGATGAATACCTGAGCTGTCTCACTGGAATCTTGTCTCTAAGTTAATCAGTCCACAGAACTTCAGTATTGTGACTTAACAATCAACATACTCTTTTCACACACACTTCTCTTTATTACTAAGTCTGTAATCACCAGATTTAAAATCCGATCAATTCATTTAACCCACAGTAATCTTTTGTAACGCCATACATCAGAAGCTATCAGTAAATTACTTTCCAGCCTTTAAAAAAATTAACTTTCGATTCCATCCAACTTCTACTCTCGACTAACTGCCAGAAATAATATCCTGGAATTCATATCTGGTTTAAGAAATTTCTTCCATTTGTTAGAAGCTTTTCATCCTTGTGTTAACCTAGTCCGATTCCATCTGCGATGAAAGTTTAATATTAATTTGGTCAACTGATGATATGGATCCCTTATCTTCTACACGATGCGATTTCTCGCTTCCTGAAACCTTATTCAGTTGTCTTTCTTGTATTACTGTGACTTATACTTAATTTAAAGTTACATTGGAAAAGACATTCAGCGTGTCAGTCAAATCATTTTCTTACACCGATAACATCTGAAAGCCATTAGAAAACATTAAAGACTCTTCTTTTCCTTATCTCTCTAGTAAATTTTTTCGATATTATAACCACTGGGATGAAACAAGATAGGCTCTTCATTCTCTTAATTATTGAATTCCGTCTGTTTTTGGTGTTCTTCAATACGTATCGTTGGGGAAATTATAGAATATAGTGAGATTCTCATCCACTTTCCGCCCTCAGATGTTAATACAATAAAAGTTAATTCATTTTAATAATTACATTCACTACCGTAAATTTTTGTAATTTTTTGTAATTACTGGTTGTTAATAAGAAAATTATCAGTATCTCGATGTTTTGGCTGTTCCTTCGTGCGATTTTAGAAGCTCTAGTTGTTCAGATGAAAATTGTTTGTCTTTCCCGTACAAGTTCTGTATTTTTCGATTCTGGTAGAATTTTGTGTTGTCGGTCTCATATATCAATTCACGAGATTATTGTAGACCATTTCTTTTGCAGTTGTTTGTTAAATAATATTAATAAATCTGGTTCAGCTTTTTAATTAATTGTGCCACATGTGTAATTAATTTAACTTTGATCGTGAAAAAATTTGTATGATTGTTGTCCGACAGTAGAATAAACTTTAAATTAAATAGTTTATTGGCTCCTTTGTTTCTATGAAGTTTGCACTTCTTTCGTATGAGGAGAAAATTGAGGCATCAAAAACAAGTCTTCGATTCAATCTGCATTCAACTAATCAAACATCTGGAGCAGACGTTTATTTTGTTACAACGTCTTAAAAGTCTTTAAAATTATGTTTCGATTCTACTTTTTTATGGTTCTTCTGAAGTTCCAGACCAAATTTTCAAAATATTTCTTTGCTCTATATACACAATTTCGCACGTATATCGAGTGATTAGACCGAAAGGTTTCTTCCATTAAGGAACGTTCTATAATTCAATCGTGTTTCTGTTGTGTATATTGCTCTAACTAATCACTTCTAATATTTCCTTGGAAGTAACAGAACTATATTAATTGCTACACTACAACTAATGCAATTTTCGTCAACACTGTTGTTTTTAATAACCTCTGTTACAATTGATGATCTTTATCATATTACCTAAGTTCTTCGATCACACTTTTTTTAAAAAATAACAATGCATTAATATTCTCCCTCATATCTGATACCATGACAATATCGTCAGCATGTTAATGGTTTCTGTTTGAATACTTATACCACAAACACATTTTCTATCACTTCCTCTATATTAATTTCGTATTTTAAGTGTGTTCCTACTTTTAATCGACCCTCTAATGCGCTCAGTTGAACTGCTCCATATTTCTTCACCTTGATCACCAATAATACTGACAGCGCTACACGAAATCCTGGGCCTAAGAAGACAAGTTCAGGAAATTGTTTCCGACTCTTATGATACAAAAGCACTATAGAGAGTTTAACAACCCGATACCTTGTTTATTTGCCATATTTGGAACGATGTATTTGGCAAAAAGTCACATATTGATCCACTGAAGTACCTGATATGCTGCCATCTGGACCATTTTCCGCTTGTTGTTCCTCTATCTACCAGTGGCTAACCTACCTTGACTAATCTCCTTCCAGTAGGTTTCCTTGACATTTAGCCAACCACTGTCGTAATCCATGTCTTTTTTGTACAGCTCCATGTTTCCCTTTGATATGGAATTTTAGGTGATAAATGTCATTCTATTTTCGTTCATTCATCAAATACTCGAAATTTTTCCAATGAACTAACACACTGTATTTCCGTACAGAAAACATTTATTCCGTGCAGGGACTGCAGACACCATAGTTTTCTAGTTAGGAGGACTAAGTAGCTACTGAATAAATAAACAATAATTTTATTTGAAATATGTGCCACAAGTCTTCTTTATAGTCGAATACATCTTACATCCTGATTAGCTGAGAACTGAGATTCATTCGTTGCTAATTTCATTGCCTCAATGCAAATTTTTCCGATTGCGCTAACTACTTCATCTCAACATACCCCTTTATACCCTGCGTCCATAATTATCTGCTATATATACTAATCCCTGTCTTCCTCTACAGTTCTTCCCTTCCACTGTTCTCTCCGCTAACACATTAACTAATGCTGCGAGTCTCAAAATACGACCTACCAATCTGTCTTTTATTTCTGTAAGACTCTTCGACAAACTTCTTTCCTCACCCATCAATTCCAACTTGCTATGTAATGTGAAGTACGCCAGAACGCCTCCGTGATTCGGATTCCACGTTAAATTGTAGGCCCCTCTGTATCTGGTAGAATCACAGGGTTAGGTTCTGGGGCGCAATGCCCAGCCAAACGAAACCCTGTCACCAAGTCATTACGACAACATGAAATTATTATTATTTTCTGACAATGAAATGGGTGACATATGGAAACTTTGAAAATAGGGGGACGTCCATGGCTTCTCATTCGGGAGGAAGCGTGTTCGAATTTCCGTCCTAGCATCTAGAATCGCGTTTCCCATGCTTTCCACAAATCACTGCTGTTGAAAGCCAGGATGCTTCCTTCGTGGCCGAATTTCTTTCCGTTCCTTGACCCCAATATAACACAAACATTTAATAATAGAACATATGTCACACTACTTCATTCAGATTAAAAGCTCAGTTTATTTCTTCTCAACATCTGTAGCAAAATGAAATGTTGTAGTGTCCACTGCCTAAAATGATAACATGCATATAATTTAGTTCAATTTTCCTTAATATTCATTCAGGCAGGTTAATCTGTGGAAGTGGCTCTGAAATACTTTTCCCTACGCTGCATATATTAGAGAGGAAAGTGGAGGACGTTTAGTAAAAGTAGTTGAACTGGATTACAATACCTGAATAAATTTCTTCGCTGAGTATGCTGGATAAGTAGGTACTGGGCACATTCTACAGGTGCTGAATACTGCAGATAGAGGGAATACAAAATACATCAACGTGATATATCTGCGCTAATATTGCTACACACAATAACAAATAACGTCAACATCTTCAGAGGTCACGACAAATCAACGTGTTTCAACAAATACTGGGACTATGGGCTGTGTCAAAGGTGGAATTGTGAGTTCGCAGGCAAACAAATTGCGACAACAACACCCAGGTCGCTTTAACTCATGGCGCGAATCTCGATTATACCGTCTAAGGACTGCGGAAACTATAGAAAATCAAAACAGTCTATTCAGAGTGCTGGAAAACGACGAAGGACATGTAACCAGACATTCATGGCGGATACATTAGCTGAAGAAAAACGGGCAATTCCGTGCTAACCACGCAAAGTAAGTGAAATTTTTAAAGTTACACACAAAAAATATATTATTATTGTTATTATTATGTCCCAAAACGGAGAACGATAAGAAATGCTGACTGGATGCGTTCAGTTCCTCTTTGGGATATTCTTCTTGTTCGACCAATATTTTTTTAATTCTTTCGCAGACGGTTTTCTTTTCTTCAGCAGTCCAGATTCGTTTAGATTTTTCTTTTTTTTTTCTCTCTGAAATAACTTTTCACGAGTTATTAAAAACTATCGGTCTGTGACGTCATCTATAACAATGCCTGCATACTTCAGGTCTCTCTCCAACTCCTCCATCCATTGAGTTATTGTTTTTACTGTTTGTGTGTATTCTAAAATTTGTCTTGAGATTCTTTCCTTCGGAAGTCTACTCACGTGTCCATAAAATTTCAGCCTTTGTTTCTTCATGTCTGATTCTATGTTTGACATTTCCTCTGCAGTTTCATTCACTCTGGGTCCCAGGATTTTTCTGATAATGTTTCTTTCTTCATTCCTGATATGTTCTGCTGCTTTTTTGTGTTCATTGCTAATGTTTCACTTGCGTATGTAACTGCTGTCTTAATCACCATGTTATAATGTCTTATCTTGTCTGAAATACATTTCTTGTTGTAAATATTTTGTAATAACCCCATTGCTTTCTTCAGCTTCCGTACTTTTGCTTCCAGTGCTTTCCCTTCTAGTCCTGTTGGTTCTATGATTTCGCCTAGATATTTAGACTGTTTGACGCTGTTGATTTCACCATATGTTGTCCTTAATTTTTGCGATTCCGTTTTGTTACCTAAGAAATTCTGATATTTAAAATGAAATTTGTAATCATGCTTTTTTCTGCGCATTCCTTGAGAATTTCTGTTTGCCTGATGGCCACTTCTTCTTTGTCTGTGATGATTGCTAGGTCGTCAGCAAATGCCAGATATGGTATGTATAGTCCTTTAGTCCCGAATTTTATGGGTGCCTACAAGTTTTTTGCTTTCAGCTGTTTTTCCCATTCTGTCATTACTTTATCTAGTACAATGTTGAAGAGTAGTGGTTACAATCCATCCCCCTGCCTTACTCCTGTTCTAATTTTGAATGATTCAGATATTTCACCCATGAATTTATCTTTGGATTTGGTTTCGGTTAGTGTCTGTTCTATCAAACTTCTCGTTTTGTCGTCTAAATTCCTTTATTTTAAGATAGTAAATAAGGATTGCCTATCTACGGAGTCATCTGCTTTTTTAAAGTCAACGACCATGCACACTATGGGTCTACTTCTAAGTGCCATCAATTTCAGCCCACTTTTCAGATTGTGTATCTGTTCTGTGCACGATCTTCCAGGTCTGAACCCTGCTTGTAGGTAACTAATGTTATGTTTTCTTCCAGTTGTCCTTGAGTTGTTTTGAGTAGACTTGCGGATAATATCTTATACGTGACTGGTAGTAGCTAAATTATAATTTATTTTACATATTTTGATATTTTTTAAAATAGATTGTTGTGACGACATTGAAATAGGAGCTACAATCACAGTGTTTTACATAAAAAGCATATTACACAGGTTTGATCGCAGATAACACCAAAAATATTCAGCTAGAAGACTCAGACTAACTATAAAGTATTTTATTATTATGGCTTTACGCCTCGTCGACGTCGAGGTCATTAGAGGCGGGAAAGAATGGGGGGGGGGAAAGAACGGAAAGGAATTCGACCATGGCCTTTTCATAGAAGAATCCCGGTATTCAGCTGGAGTGATTTTGGGTAATCTTGGAAAACCGAAATCTGGATGCCCAGACGAAGATTCGAACCTACGTCCTCCCCAATGCGTGGCCAGAGCGTTAACAACTCAGCCAGCAGGCTCGGTAACTACCAAATAACAAGAGAATGGGAAGTGAATATCTATAAATAGATCCAAAATTTGTGATCGCTAGTCCAATTACTATACGATGGAACAAGATGGAGCAAACAGTAAAAAAATTAGAAACACCCCTTTTCTTCTATGACTAATTATCTAAATACCAATGTGAAAGCAAAGATAGGACCACCACAAAAAGTTTGATGTGTTAGTTTTTGGCAAATTGTCAACGTCGTATTGGCTCATGAGGATTAATAATAAAATGTTTCTGGCAGTGGAAAAGGAATGAAATACCAGCACTCTGTAGCTAGCCCCTACCCTGTACCCCCACCGCGCCTCTCCCACCCTCCCGGCAGTTAGCCCACTCTGTGGCGCTGACTGGGGGTATCATATCTTTGCGGCTAGCTCTCTGGACGGCGGCCGGGCCAATCAGACGGTTGCGCCTGGGAGGCCCGCCGGCAGCGCCACTGGCTCGCGTGCATACGTCACGTGACAGCCTACGCACCAATCAGCACCCGCGAAGGCGGGGCTTCGCGCCCCGGACAGGTAAACACTTCTGAACCACGTGGCGTAGCTTTTCAACACACGGAAAAAATAAAAAAAAAGGGTCACCTTAAAAGTCGTGACTGTGTGTTTAGCACCATGAGGGGTGATACAATGCGTCCTGATTTCTCGCTAACAACTTTAGGTCTGTTTACAATGCCTTCATTCTCGCAGTCAAGTGCGGGCGATGAATTTTCTTTTTGTCTGCAACCAAGATGAGCGTAGCGGAAATTGCTACGGTAATGTTGGTACCGAAGGTGTTAGGGTTGAACATAAAGCAGTTGCACGATTTTTAATGAGCAGGTACGGTAGCTCCAGAAAATATTATTGTTCTCCATGCGTTGAAGTTGTGTCTATCACGCAGTCATTGTTTTCCCTGTTGACTGAGGCTGTACAGAAATTACTGAGCAAGCGAGAACCTGGATTAGAAGTGATGATATATTGCACTACGAGCCGGATTTGACGTAAGGCATTTTCGCTGATGGTGGCCTTCAAATATATTCCTAGCAGGCATTTTCTGAGCCACAATGCAGTCATTGTAGTGTAAAGTATTAGCGGGCGATGGAACTTTTATTTTCGTGTCTCTTTTCCTGAAATTGTATCATTGTTTGGCGACAGTTGATTGGATAGCAGAACTGCGAAGCTATTGGAAGAAACAAGTATGCAGAATATTGTATGTCCCATTGCCGCAGGGTTATTTGCCGTTTCCGTTTCTGCCAGAAAGCGATTTTTCATTTGGGATGTCGCAAAATTTCTTTGATATATATTCGCAGCTGTTCCAGTGATTATATATTCGACGTTGACAGCCAGAAGGGAAGTCATTTTGGGAAATATTTGGGAAATCTGTGAATATACCGAATGTTGAAACCACAAGGCTATAAAAAAAGATAAACTTTCCTATAATTAATGTTGTATAACATGTTAAAATTTTTATTGTTAAGACCTTCAGGGATTAGGTAAACAACGTTTTTCAGGAATCAGTTCTTGAACCGATGTTACACCTCATAATCACAGTCGTTTGGTAAACAATAACAAGTGATAAAGCAATTTAATATTTAGAATATAATTAAACATGTCTCTGATTTTAAACTGTAAAAACTTCGTCAAAATCAGTTCAACAGTTTTCAAGAGATTGTAGGCAAAAGAATTTGATGTTAAAGATACCAGTTTTAACTAAACCTATATTCTTTCAAACCGCTAAAATCACATCAAAGTTGTAATGTTCACGTGACGGTGGAACAAAGAGACAAGGCGCACTTGCATATTTCTAATAAAATATATTATGGGAGATTGCCCTATCTTCGCCTACTGTACAGTTACAAGAGAGTAGGTATTTGAATTTCAAGCAGTGGTATTAGCGGAGACTGTAGATATCTTGAAATGCGACCTTGACTATTGTCTGTTCACTCATAACTGACGCCTCAAGGTCATTGTCCCTGCCCCGCTCCTCATCTCTCTTCCTGAGTCCTGCAGTTGCCTACCCCTCCAGGAAAACCACTGTTCTCAGGTAGACGTGTAAAAAACGCTCTTCCATTGAACAGCATATTATTTGCCTACAATCCTAAATTGTCCATTAATTCCAGGCTGTGTTCACTTCCTAGATTATGTTACCATAAATTACATATGTCCGCTTATACCCCGTGAGAGTGTTTCGGACGTTGAACAGTAAATACTATCTCAAAATCAATAATGTTACCACCCCGAAGGAATGGATTGTAGGTCACTAGAAGATATGTGAAGACAGTGTTGTGTGTGTATAAGGCGCATATTGCCCATTAAACATAGCTGCATATTACGAGTAGAAAATTTTTTAGCATATGGAGTGGAAGAAACAGATGACAACGGCGAAACGGTAGAACTTGATTTCAAGAGTAAAAAAGTGACATAATTTTCTTTCGTAGGTAAGGGAGTTGTAGACCTGAAGTACCACAATAATTTCAGGCTAAAAGTAGTGAATCCAAAACCAGGTACGTCGCGACTACATCTGAACACACCTAGGAACTGAATTTTTAATATTATACAGATTTAATATAATCTTATGAATAATAAAATTGGGAGGACAACCGTAGATGTGCTATGCGATCATCTGTTTTCTCTGTCTGACATCTGTTGATCTAAAGTTTTTCAAGTGGTGACTGTGGGTTTTATCTGTATTCTAATCATATTTCGTTTTCTAGTTTCGTCAATTTTGAATAGAATTTTATAGTGATATTCTGTTTCAATTACAGCCTACATAGTCACATTAAATATTTATTTTTTGGCTCATCGTTACTCACTTTAACTAGAGATATGGATAGGAATACGTAAATATCTAGATCACGGCAGCATCCTGGAAGGAACGTATAATTTTGACGTGTAATAAAATAGTTTCTGATACTATGATGGGCGTATGTCATGAATTAATAAAGTTTGAACGAGGAATTGTAGTAGGCGCTAGACTCATGTAGCTTTCGATTCCGAAAATTGTTTATAAATTCAGTATTTTCTCAGTCCACTGTGTCAATGCAATTTCCGGCTTTAGCTGCAGCGATATAATTTAATTTAATTGCAATGGAGCACAGGCTCCGGTGGCAATTTTACCTACACACCCATCTTCCCCCTATCCTGCACCTACCTACATTTGCCCTCTACAAATTTTATCTTTTAAATTCTTTCAAAGTTTTCGGTAAATTATCATCATTTCTCTCCGTAACTCATTCCAATCCCTGACACCCCTTACCTAAAAAAGAGAATCTTCCCACACCCTTGTGCCTAAATCGAGTGCCAGCTTGTGGTCATGGTCATCTTTTCCCTTCCATGCACTACTTTTCATACCTATTCCAATATCTTTCCATGCCTCATCGCCAGTATATGCCCTGTACACTCCCATGACCCTCCTCATCCTCCTCCTGTCTTGCAATGAATCCCATTCCAGCTCCTTTATCATATCCGTCACTGATTGCATTTTGCGATAATTTCCAGAAACAACTCTAGCAGCCCTTTTTTGCACCCTCTCCAACTCATGTATTTGATACGTAAAATGAGGGTCCCACACTACACTACCATATTCGAGCAATGGTCTGACCAAAGTTTTGTAACCCAATTCCTTGACTTCTCTCGTACATCCCTCATCACTCTCTCCAACAAGTGCAGAACTTTGGAACTTTTTCCTACCACCTGTCCTATGTGTCCTGCACAGTTAAGTTTGTTATCAAAAGTAATTCCAAGATATTTACGTTTCAAGTCTTCAGCAAGCAATTCTTTCCACAGCGATGGACAACACATCAGCAGACCATATCAACATAACGACAGCGACCAGCGACATATGCGTTGAGTAATATTAGAGATGCAACCCTCACTGTAGAACGTACGGCAGAAATGGGGGCAGTGAAGTTAAATTTGGCAACAGAAAACCTACACGAGTGACTCTGCCCACAAAATTCCATCAGCTGCACCACCTCTCCTGTGCTCGTCAACGTAAGGTTACGACCCTAGATGACTGGATAAATGTTTCATGTTCTGCTGACTCACGCTTCCGATTGGTAAGAGCTGATGGTAAGGTTTCGAGTGTGGCGCAGACCCCAGCAGGCTATGGACCCAGGTAGTCAGAAAGATACTGTGCAAGCTGGTGGAGTTTCCATCAGGGGCGTAGCTACCATAGGGCTATTCGGTGCAGTGCAACGGGGCCCTCACGCTCAGGGGGCACCTGAGCGCTTATGAGGGGGCCCCAAGCGTATCTGAGGGCGACTTAGCTCAGCTCAGGGGCCCCCAAGCTAAGCTACTTGCAGAGCTAAAAAAAATTAGTAATAATAAAGGTCACCCATCTGGCCTGAGGGCCCACCAAAATAATTTTATTTTGCACCGGGGCCTTGTTGACCTAGCTACGCCACTGGTTTCCATCCTGGTAAGAGACATGTTTAATGGCATGGACTGGGTCCTATGGTTAAACTGAATCGCCCATTGACTGGAAACGACTATGTTTAGCTATATCTAGACCATTTGCAGCCCATTTACGGCCATCATTTTCCCATAAAACGATGGACTTTTCAAGGGGCCTCTATACTCCATGACACTGAGCCAAAATCGTTAAAAACTGTTTTGAAAAATATTCAGGACAGTTCCAGCGAATAATTTAAACACCTAGATCCCCAGACATGAGTGAACATCACACGTGATATAAAGGACAATTCGAGCACAACTTCCTGCAACTGCAGCACTTTCGTAACGGGAAGAATGGCTGAATAATTCGTTTTTTTTTTCTTATGGTTTTACGGCTCGTCGACGTCGAGGTCATTAGAGGCGGGATAGGACTGGGGACAAGGAACGGGGAGCAATTCGGCCATTGCCTTTTTGAAGGAAGCATTCCGGCATTCGCCTGGAGTGATTTGGGGAAACCATGGAAACCAAAATCTGGATTTCCGGACGGGGAATCAAACCCGCGTGCTTCCCGAATGCGAGGCCAGAGCGCTAACCGTTCACCCACCACCCTCGGTGAACAATTCGTTTGGGGATTTCTGACGACTTGGTTGATCAGTGTTACATAGGGTTACTGCATTTCGCCGGTCAAAAAATCATTCAAACTATAACCCGAGGTGATTCACAACTTTTTGCACTCAGTGTGTTATTATATTCAGGAAATTGTTATTTTAAATTATTGATTACTAGCAGAGTCACCGGAATTGCCTGGTAGAGTTAGCGTTGATTTACCCATACACGATTTTTATTCATGAAGTGAGAAACGTGTAGGCTACCAAGTTTCATACAATTTGCGCCATCCATTCCCGGAATTAAAACAAAGCTAGATTCACCAGCACCTTACTATGAAAGGAGTGATTTGAAGTTGATTTACCCTTACGCTGTTTTTAATAGTCCAAAAAGATTTATGCATACCAAGCTTCACTGATTTCGTATCGACCATTTCCGGTACTAAACTAAACGGTTATTTAGCAGCACAGTTCTAAGAATGGGGTGGTTTGGATGCTTTGATAGGAAACGTCATATTTCATTTTAGTCCAGGGTACAATTCAACCTAATTACAGGTAATGTTGCTGCTCGAAAATCCAAACAAGGACAGTACGCGCATTAACACTTGCCACATACATAATAATTAGAAATGTGTCTGTTTATCCCGGCTTCGCGCAGAAAATACAGATTTTGAATGGATTTTCAGAATCTGAAAGCTTTGAGTAAAAGTTAAAAATTAATGTATGTCTTAAAGACGTTACGACAATTTTAATTTACAAATAATCCAGCATTACTTAGAAACTGTGGAATCGATTGTGACCGAGATTTCACAGCATAAAACATTAGATATGTCTCATTATGCTTACTCATCTGCCACTGCAGCTGAAATTTTATTATTATTTTTCTTCAACTGGCACTGGAACTCAAAATTAAAATATATTCCGTACCTGTAAAAATATTGTTTACTTTCTATTTGTTTAAGGGATTTACAAATTGCGGCGCCATTTTATTGTGAACAGTTACCAGAGACATTGTAGTTGTGCTGACAGAGATTCTGATCAAAGAAAATCTCTGCTGTTTTTTGGTTATTAGTTTCTCGCATTCCATGCGGCCATCTATGGCGTTTATAAACTGAATATCCTAAATTAAAGCAAAGAATACTTCAAGTTTTGTTTAGTGTTCAACATAGATATTATTTTAAAGTTATCTTACTGCATTCATTAAATTCTATCGTCAAAGACATTGTAGTTGTGTATTTAGTGAGAAGTTTTCAACATCTAATCCACCAAATAACTTAATTGAGATTCGAAGCTTTAAAACGGTGAAAACCCCATCGAAATCTGTTCAGTGTATCACAAATTTATTCAGTTTTCGTTTTATTTATATATGTAGATTATATTTGGGATTTTAATATGTTATTATCGAACGTGGTGATGGGTTGGAAATGAATAACAAACCACATACCTGTATAATGTGATTGTTATACTTGAAAACATAGTATTCCACTAAGGTTAAATTTACAGTTTATGTTCAGTTGAACATGAAATGACCTTAAAACTTAATCGCTTAGGGTTTGACTGGTAACTGACTGCTTTGAGGGAAATGTGACAAGTTAAAGTATGCTTTTACTCTGGAAGCGACGAAGCTTCACCAATGTTGCCGGCGGTGATCTGAGGCAGTCTGGGTAGAAAAGCAAAAGAGTGACAGACCCAAAACTATCACGTATTCGATTTTATACTGCCTCACCGATTTTCTATCCTGATGCACTCCTGGGAGCTTGATCTGCTGTCTAGGAGTTCCTTTGCTTTTGAATGGGTAGACTACTTTGTCACGTTTCCGACGACTATGGAGAGGTGAGGTATTATGAATGCAGAAAATGACGAATCATATGATTACCTAAAACGACACGCAGAGGGCGTGTTTATTACACAAGCAGATGATGAACCAGTTTATGAGTGGCATCAACCCTAGGAGAATCTGGGACCACTGTCAGCAATACATCTGCAGATGCCGACTTGATTATGTGTGGATAATCCCGAAATGTTTCTTGGGGCACGTATCTTTCTTCGCCTACCCCCCTGGTGGTTAACTGCCGAGGACCGTTCAAGCTGCCACTGTCTGAAATATCTGACTGGTAAATACTCCATACAACAAGCATTTCTGAGCGACTGTATTAACGTGATTCGAAAAAGTTGTAATTCGACACGTATTGAATTGGGAGGCAAGCGAATACTGTCGACGGCCCTTCAGATTGCTGGGCATTCTGAAAATTCTGTCTGTATTTACTGGCTGTTCAAACACCTCAAATAATTACAGGACATCCACCCAGCGTCTTAGAGTATAGTCAGTGGCGTAGCTATGTTAACAAGGGCCCTGGTGCAAAAAAAAAAAAAAAAAAAAAATGCCCTTTGTGTTCATACTGGCACACAACAGTAGCTTCGAATCAACAAATACACGGAATACTAATTGTACTTGAATTAATTTAACAATAGTTGTACAGAAACTTATGGAGGATTCGTAGGAAAAAATTTGACTTAGAAGATACTCACTGTTATGTGAGACATCAACGTAAATTTGTACTGAAGTCGATATGAACGATAACAAACGTTTTTCCGTAAACACTATTACGTTGTTTTTTTTTTGTTTTACTTTTTTAAACTGCTTAACGTCTCTTAACAGCGAGGTCTTCAGAGACGAGAGAGGATGGGGGGCAAGGAAGGAATTTGGCCATGGCCTTTTGAAGGAAGCATCCCGGCATTTGCCTGGAGTGATTTGGAAAACCATGGAAAACCCAAATCTGGATGTCCGGAAGTGGATTCGAACCGGCGTCCTCCCGAATGCTCGGCAAGAACGCTAACCGTTACACCACCATCCTCGGTTCACACTATTACCCCCCCCCCAAAAATTACCTGTTTATCTCAGGTAACGGGTAAGGAATAATGTAAAAATCAAAATTTACTTGTCAAAATATTTTAAGCAAAACAACTTTCCTTTAAACACCTTGATCAGTGCTAGCAATCACATTTTCCAAATGATATGGTTGGAGGTTAAATTGTGCGGAAGGATGGAAGCTCATGTCTCGCAAAAACAAACTGCAAAATAAAGATGTCTGGGAGAAACAGCGTCTTACAAAGATATAAAATAAAAATGAAATCGTTTTTACTTAAAACTGATGTCTTTCTTCTTAATAAGGGATCTTTATCGGTTCATCATTTATTTTGGACATCAGGAAAAAAGACATAGGATAATATAAAATCCATTTAAATCACATCGTGTGTGGTAGTAAGAGTGAAATCTTTCTAAGCGTTGTATTTGAGTAAAACTTTCTCGGGAGTCTGGCCGAAAGGGTCCGTTGATAAAATACGAAATTTTGTCGATAAAAACTCTGTCGCCTTTATCATGTGTGTATTTTTCTTTGAAAATTCAGCACAAAGTGCAGCTACTGATATATGTGCGATGTGTAGATGTAGTATGACAACCGCACGAACTTTGATTCTCAGGTAGGAAGCGTATAAAGCGTTGTTACAAACTGGTGTAGTGTTAACGTGTTTGTAATAATACTGTTAAATTTTATGTAGGTCTATATATGAAAATGAAGGACAGAGGGTAAAACGCGGTTCCAGCTTACTCGAGCCTAATCTTCCGAAAGACACTTTGACTGTAGCCAAGTCCCTAACAGACGGACGAATCACTAAGAACAGTGTAGTATGCTACTTTTTTTCCTATTTTTTTTAAAATTATTCCTTTATGCCTTGTCGACGCCTAACGTCATTAGAGGCGGGATGGGACTGGGGACAGGGAACGGGAATGAATTCGGCCATGGCTTTTTTGAAGGAAACATCCCGGAATTCGCCTGGAGTGATTTGGGGAAACTAAGGAAAATCCAAATCCAGATGCCCGGACGGGGATTCGAACCCGTGTCTTCCAGAATGCGAGGCCAGAACGTTAACCATTCACCCACGACGCTCGATCATGTCGTATGCCCTCATGCTGTACCTACTGCGGGGAGATTAAGGATTTTCCACAAGATTTTGGTACCTAGTGTAGTGTTCGTGAATCGTACATATCTATATCTCCTGCTCGACCAAAGGAGCTGATGTCATACATGTGTCGGTGAAATATGTTTCATTAAGTTCCAAAGTTCGTAATTCAAAGTACATAGCCCCTATAGCTTTAAAGCAAAACGGGTTTAGTGAACGATAATACATTAACCGAATAAACGGATAATCAAGATTATGAAACGGGCGTGTACACTGAGAACGTACAGGTTTCGATAATAGTACAATTCAACAGAAAATAGTGAATAGGACGCAGAATAAACGGAAATAAGCCCTAAACAGAAAAAAAGTTGACAGTGTTTAGTATTCTTGCGTATCACAAATAACCCTTCCACAGGTTCGAGAGTGTTCCTATAAAAAATTTAATATAAAATTGAATTTTAATATAAAATTGAATTTACAAACAATAACTAATTCTGAAACAGAGTTCATTATCGTTTAGTAAAACTTTCTTTTAAATGGAGTTAATAAAATAAAACTATATTGGAGCTGAATAAATTATAGTTCATCCAAAAAAAAATGGAAAAAAGTTAAGAATTTTTACGATATACTCCTTATTGAATTTGGTTGATAATTGAATACAGCGACCAGTCACAGTTTATGGTGTTGCTTTATTTTATTTTACCATTACCGGTTTCAAGCATGCATTGCTAATCTTCAGATCGTTTTAACAATACAGATGCGAATTGCAGGCGTGTTTTTGTGTCATTAGGTGTCTGCTTATATCCGAGAACAAAGACTTGTTAGATGTTTGTTTGTAAATATAGTAGCAAGTGTGCAGCGTGTTTATTCCACATATATTTGTGCAATATAATGGTGATAGTGCATAGTGTTACACAAAAATGTGCCTCCTCAACTGTGTTCCATACAAGTCTTTGTTCTCGGATATAAGCAGACACCTAATGACACAAAAACACGCCTGCAATTCGCATCTGTATTGTTAAAACTATCTGATGATGAGCAATGTATGCTTGAAACTGGTAATGGTAAAATAAAATAAAGCAACACCATAAACTGTGACTGGTCGCTGTATTCAATTATCAACCAAATTTGATATCACAGTCGCTTATTCCACAAGTACACCGGAGGCATTCCATACTTACCCACTACTTTCGCATTCTGCTATAACCTATGGTTTGTTATTGTTTGATAGATACCGGTCGAATGTGATATTCGGGGGGATGCGGATTTGAATCCCAGTAATCTACCGGCAAGGAAATATTTCTGTGATGGGAAACAAATCGTGGGTAATCTACGCAAATATCTGTGATTGACAAAACAATTATATGTTACATACAAACTAATTTAAGAACTAAAATTTACCACTGTATTTTTAGGAGTCATATCAGACGCTATTAATTGTTTAGCTGAAATTATGTAACATAGTAGTTATGCTCCACCACAATCATCCTCAGTTCTTCGTATTTCTCTAAATTGTATTACGGAACTTATAACAAAAGTCTATTTGTTCACCAAAAGACTGCTGTCAAGATATTTTCCTTAGCTTATATACGTCCGTTTTTTTGATGATATCTCCCTTCAAGAATAAGCTGACAGGGAACGAAAAGAAGGCACAGGTGTTGTCTGAGGATGTCGAGTTGTGATTGGCCGCCAGACAGGACTACAAAGGGCTCGCGTGTCCTTCCTTCCGGCCACGTGCCAAGGAAGCTGTCTGCCCAGAAATATAATGGGAATCCTTACACATGATTTTAAAGCAACCCTCACTCATTAATATGTGACCCTGAGATTTATATTATACCCTAAAATAATGTGAAAAACAAGTGAGTGGATAACACACACAATCATAGTTATATACATAGCACCATTATCAAAATTTCAACTCCTCAAATATCTATAGCAGTTGTTGCCTGTTTCAGAACTAGGTATAACCCCGTGGATGGTTTTGGGTAGGAATAGTTCACTTTTATCGATAAAAGTCCGTTCAAGTTTATATGAATTGACTGAATTGTGAAGGTAAATTCTATTTTCCCCTAAGGATTCGCTCTGCAAAATTTGAAGTATTTACATTGAGTTTGAAAGAAGTTATGGGAGAGAAAAATCTTAGAGGGAAAGCAGGATAAGTGCCATGGAGAATGCAAAATTTAGCAATCAGTCTGGAAGAAAGGACTGAACAGATACATAAAACAAAGACGCAAATTAAAAACAGATATTCCTTTTCTGTAATTGTGTATATATTATTATTATTAATCATTATTGCCCTTGAGGACAGTGTTTAAACTCAAATTATTCATGATTATTCAGTTTTTGTTTGTATTTGTCTTCTTCCTCTTCTCTTCCCAAAACCTCTTCATACGCTCACTGTGTTCCTGTTTCCTTTGTTCAGTCCATTTTGTTCCTTTTTTCTTCTGTATTTTAAATTTTGTGTTCATAATTTTGTTCTTGAATTGTCCCCTTTCCCATGTCATTTCCTTGCTGATCCCTGCATGATATACATATATGTGTGTGTGTGTGTGTGTGTGTGTGTGATAACATTATTTTACTTTATCCAGGTTTGCAGAACTTCAACTCACATCACCCATACAAATATTTCAACGCTGAGTTCCTTTGGAAACGTAGCTATGAGAAACTCTGATTTCGTTTACAAAAGTGATTAAACATTTTCTATTCCTCGTTGAAAGACGAAGAAGATAGCGGCATACCACAAAAGATGAAATTTATAAATCGTCTTGATCATTGTTGATCACAAACATTTTACCCATACACCTATGAAATAGCTCTTTTCACAAGAGATTATTTCCTTTGTAGTAATGAACTATTAAGAAATGACACGGCACACCATTGCTATGCTGAAAGACATAACTTTTTTCAGGACTTCAGCTTGCTAAACAAGTATTTTAACTTCAGGACTAATACTCTACAATAAACATCGAAAGGAATAAAAAATACTTCATGTAGCTCAGTTAAGTCCACAACAAGTGAGGTTTATCTTTCGTTATATTAATGAATTGGCGAAATAATAATAATAATAAAAATAATAGTTTAAGAGTTCTGAGCTTTCTTTATCTCTAATATTATCTTCTAACTAAAGTTTCTTCATGTATTTTTCTGTCGTTAAAAATCCTATAGTTTCACTTTTTATAAGCATCATGATACTATTCATAACGACTTATCCAGTGCCGTATGTGTAAACTATTTTACCAATTAACTAACTGGATTAATGAATATCTAAGACATAATTTTTCCGATACACTGTGTGAAGGCGAATTCATTGGACAATTATTCGTAGCCTATTTAAGCTAAGATGGTTACGTGTGTGGTATTGAGTAGTGTGATTTAAAGCTACATACAAGCTTTGGGGTTATTACCTTTGACGGTTTCCTTTTGACGTGTAAATTCACTACCCAGGACTTATAACTTCTGCTACTTGGCACACTTCTTACAAATCCCACCTAAGCTACTCATTAATCTCCTGGTAATAAACGTGAAGTGGTAACTGCTTCAAATATTTTTTCAACACGATTATTTCAACACTGTTAATGCATTGGAAATTGATATTTCTAAGTTAAAACTCATCTGCTATTCCTGATAGGGTTGTCCTGTTTAATATTCTTCCTTCAGTTCTTAATTCGTTTGTTATCCTCTAACTGGTTTCATAAAGTCATTCAGTATTTCTATCTTCACATAATATTAATATCGTTATCTTGGCAAGCCAATTACAGCTTATGTACAGAGTTATTATTTTCCCAGTTTCCAATCTTTGTTATCTCGACAGTTTTTTGTTTATTCTGTTCCCTTCACTGATAAATCAACGATTCTCGAATGTCGTAAAATTCAGAATACCAACTCTCTCCTTTCCTCAACACCTATGCTTTCTATTTCTTTCAAAATATTTTCATTTTCTACTTTGTTTGTCCACGGAATTTTAACACCCTTCTGCAGCACCACATTTCCAATACGTAAAAATTTCTCCATATTTGACAGTTTTCCCAATAGTTTGATCTTAAATATCTACCACGAATTCTGCATTCCTATAAAGTTTGTACGTGTTAATTAGAATACCAAATCTCATGGCAATAGCGAAGCAACAAGTTTTAGATTTCTTACTAGCATGGAAGTTGAGTTAAATAACACCCATAGTTACAAAATTGTTTGTCAGACTGATTTGCACGGATATATGTCACTTATGCAGGCAGAAATTCAAAGGAATAAGAAAAGAAAATAGGCTGAATATACAGGATGTGTTGTAAAGGTTTCATAATACAAAAACTTTATAAAAAATTATACTTGAGGTGACTGTGATTAATTGAAGATTGAGACAGCATGTATCCAAGTCGATAAAAACCCAAAACCAAACTTACAAATAAATTTAGAGGAGATGGCACAAAAATTCGGAACAACACTCAGCAGGAAAGATTCTGTGTTAAGAACGAAATTAGACACTTTTGATCGAATGGAGCTGATTTCGTGATCCTACAGTTTGAAAGAGAAAAACTAATTAAAATATTTCTGAAATCAATATTTAAATTTCTAAACATTTCTAGGGATTTCTTTAAATTAGCATTGAAAGTGTTTACTGAAAATGTCGAACTGCCTTTCCCTGAATTTCACATCAAATGCTTCAGAATTGTTAGCTAGGAAGGTACAGAAAACAGACAGCAAGAAGTATTACATGGAACTAATTAGGATTTAATCAGATACAATGTAAAAGAGACCCAATTATCATACTGATAATAGCCTACTATTGGAGGAAAAGAAGATTACATTTATGCCATTTTTCAAAGTAACAAAAAACTTTGGGAACGTGGGTTGGTTCTGGCTGTTTTACTAGCGTAAATGTCGAAACCACGTGAAACATTCTTAATTTTAAAAAAAAATTTTTTTACTAATGTATCTCCACAAATATTCGAGTTGTGTGTATCGTTAGAGTAAGCAATCAAGGAAGCGAAATACAAATATTAGGCGTACTGTTGTATAGGGGTACAAGAAGAGTTAAAAGTAGAGGGCTGGTTGTATCGTCCTATTAATACACAGGAAAAAGGATGCTAACATATCGTTGATAAGCGCAAACCAAACATTGACATAAAAAATCAGACTAACTATAGACGGAAGAAAGACAATAGACATGAAATGTTGTAGAAATAATTTCCGTGGTAATAGTATAAACGTAAAAATATCATCAGATATTGCAGAAAAAATAAAATTCTGAGATTTAAAAATAAAATCGCAGCTGATTGTTTGAAAGAAGAACTCACTGAAAAGCGGAGAAGCGTCAAGAAAAGCAGCATTTTTTTAGGACGAGAGGTCTTTGAACAGAATAATTGCCATACGATTTTGAAAACAAATTGCATGTGCACACCAGATCACTTTAAGGAAGGGAAAACAGCAAGACTGAATTCATTGGACAGATGGGAGTAACGGTTCAACTGTCGGAGGATGTAATGTGATTTTTACATTATCAACGAATTCGTTTACTGAATCTGAAAACGGTAATGAGTCCTATCCCCTTCGCTACATAATTTCCCATTTTTGCTGATGATAATTTGCGTGCAATTTTTTTCTCCGCTGAGTCAACCCAGACTTGTTACCCGGTAAGAGTCCTGCGGATCTTGCCGCAATTATCCAGCCCCGCCTCGTAATCCTGCTGGAGAACCTCCCAAACAAGTCTTTGTCTCGAATCTGGCAAAGAGGATGAAGAGAAAGACGCGGAAAACAACAAAGTCAGAACTGGTTATTAATTAATTAATTTAATTTGTAATTAAAAGTAACCAGTAAAGGTATAAAAATTTCTTTTCTCCGTAACTGTTTACAATAACCCAACGTTTTATGAACTTCCTGGAACAATGCGCATTATTCTGACATAGTGTATTATTTTTTTCTGCTTTTAATATTTCAATCCTAAAAATGAAGATTCTGTTTCAACATGCCCTAAAGTGGCAAAAAATGCTTAAAACACAAACACCGAGGATAGTGGTGTAACGGTTAGGGTTCTCGCCTAGCATTCGGGAGGAAGTCGGTTCGAATCCCCGTCCGGGCATCCAGATTTGGGTTTTCAATGGTTTCCCAGATCACTCCAGGCAAATTCCGGGATGCTTCCTTCAAAAAGGCCATGGCCGATTTGCTTCCCATTCCTTTCCCCTCCATTCTTTCCCGTCTCTGTTAAGAGACGTTAAACAGTAAAAAAAAAAAAAAAAAAAAAAAAAAAAAAAAAACTTGTTCTGCGTTTTTTTTATGTTCTATTTGATGCCAGAACGTGAACAGGAGACAAAGAAATGTGATAAAAACATTTTAAAAATGACATTAATTATAATGGTATGTATTCCTCCAATACTGCCTGTATCTCAGTGCGACATTGAACTACAATCACTTTTAGCTTCTGGAACACTATTCATCACGTTTGAAGACGGGAAATTAAGTGTTACAAACTATAAAATTATACATGCTGAATGTACGGTAACAGAGAAGCCTAAGAAGCCAATAGACGGCGTCCTATTACCATAACTAGGTGATTCCAGTAAACATCCAACGTTGATCGTATAAGAGTTCCAAGGCAACAATCAGTACGCTGCGATTTGGTGAGGACATTGTTCTATTAGTAGAACAGACTGAAGTTACTGAGAAAATAATAAGTGACATGAAGAAAATACCCAAGCAAGCGTTTAGCCTAAATATAAGCGAAAACAATTCTGCTACTTTGGAAGTAAAATTACAAATGGTGGTAGAAGTAGGAATGATGTTAAAATCCAAATAACGCTAACGTAAGATAAATATTTCAAATGTTGATCTAGGACTCGACAATATACAGGGTGATCCTCAACCGCGGATAGTTCATATTATTTCCTACTATATAACAAAATTTTATTTTAGCAATAGTCTTACCATTTTCGAGATACTGATTTTTTTAAAATATTTTTTCGAAACATATGACTTTATTGGTTTATTCCATGTCATTTTTACAAATTAAAACCCCTTAAACCTTTGTTTTTTTTAATTTACTCAAAGACATACGAGTCATCTAAAACAATGTACTTTTTTCTTCAAATGTTAAAAAAAAAAAGCTTATAAATATCTTAAATGGTATAATTATTTTATACTTCTTTTAAAATGATTGTTTTATGGTAGTTCAATTTGCTAAAGAGACCATTGCACATTTTAAACATGATGTAACAAAATGATGATATGATTTTTAAAAACATTAAAGAATTTTAATATAAAGGACATTGCAAGATACTGGCAGACTATTTCAAGGAACTCCTAAATTGCGAAGAACCACTCCAAAAGATGGTGTTCGATGATGGAAAGAAGTCTTCCACCAACCCTGACTCTAAACCCCCATCTATAAATGAGATCCAGACAATTCTGACTCACATGGAAAATTTTAAGGCATCAGGGGAAAATCAAATAACAGCCGAATTATGGAAATATGCTAGCAAAAATGCAATTATCTCACTCCAGAATTTTTTTGAGGAGATATGGAAGAAAGAAGTGATTCCAGAGGAATGGAAAATGGCCCTGATACACCCTCTACATAAAAGAGGCTCTAAATCTGATCCGAACAACTACAGAGGGATTTCTTTGGTGGATGTGACCTATAAGATATTGTCCAGAGCATTACTTGAACGAGCAGAATCCCAGCTGGACTGCCAAATCGGGGAGTATCAAGCAGGGTTCAGGAAAGGAAGGTCTTGCCCTGAACAGATCCTAAACCTCAGAAACATTTTAGCATACCAGAAACAGAGGGCGAAACCATATATAGTGACTTTTGTGGACTTCCAAAAAGCTTACGATTCCATAGACAGAGGGTCGCTATTCAATATTTTGGAGGAATTTGGCTTGGACAGGAAAACCCTGAATATCATCAAAGAAACCCTCACAAATACGACCTCAAAAGTTAGATTCATGGGTGAACTGTCAGAACCTTTTGAGATCAGAACAGGGGTCCGGCAAGGGGATGGCCTCTCCCCCCTGTTGTTCAATTGTGCACTCGAAAAAGTTGTGAGAGAATGGAATGCAAGAACCAGAGGAGGAATTAGACTTGGAACAAAAAATAAAGGAGTTACGATTAAGTGTTTGGCATTCGCTGACGATATGGCGATGCTCGCAGAAACATGGGAGGAAGCCAAAGAACAAATCGCCGAATTACAAGAGCAGGCAGGGAAGTTAGGACTTAAGATTTCTTTCGAAAAAACAAAGATTATGACAAATATACCAGACACTCCTACGAGAGTCCGAGTAGGAGCTCATAAAATAGAGGTGGTTAGGAGTTTCAAGTACCTAGGGGAATGGATTGAATGGAACAACCTTGAAGGTAAAACAATGGAAGCGAGAAGGACCAAAATGGAATTAGCCTTCCAGAAGACCAAAAACACTTACAATAAGAAAAGCCTCTCTTGGAACACAAAGATAAGACATTACAACACAGTAATTAAGCCGGAAGCACTCTATGCAGCAGAGACACTAGTCATGGGGAGGAAAGGACAAATGGAGAAATTGGAAATCAAAGAGAGGAAAATTTTGAGGAAGATCATGGGTCCCAAATTCCAGAATAACAAACAAGTTTTCTACAGAAACGAAGCCCTCTACGCAAAGTCTGAGAGACTCTCCGAAACCATGAGAAAAAAAAGGATTGATTTCTATGGACACATATTCCGAATGAATCCTAACAGATTAACAAAAAAAATCTTTGACTTCTTTTATAAAAAAAAGACTAAGCCCAACTGGTTTAAGGAAGTGGAAAAGGATTTGAGAGAACTCCAGATTACCGAAGTGATGTTAAAGAATGGTACAGCCAAGACCGTGACCAAAGACAAAAGTAAGAGGTTCCAAGTTGCGATAAACACCAGAAAACCGATTCAAATTTCAGAAGAGGAAAGAAGGAAGAGATCAGATAGAATGAAGAAATACTGGGAGAAGAAGAAAACGCAAGCATCCAAGAAGTGATTGATCTGACGTACCCCAAAGATGGGTGATTCGAAAAAAAAAAAAAAAAAAAAAAAGGACATTGTTTTAGATGACTCAGACATCCTTGAGTAATTAAAAAAACAGGTCTTACAAGTCTTAATTTTTATAAATAGTGTGGATTAAACTGAATAGAGTAACATGTTAAAAAAAAAAAAAATCAATATCTCGAAAATGGTGAGACTTTCACTAAAATAAAATTTTGTCATATAGTAGGACATCATCTATTTGCTGTTGCAGGATTATCTTTTCATTCCTGGAAATCCTGTATATATATATATGTGTGTGTGTGTGTGTGTGTACTATACGTGTGGAGCAAAGCATTTTATGATAATGAAGCGTGGATTTTAGGAATACCACAAATGAGGAAAAATGAAGCATTTAAAATACGATGCTATAGAATGATGCCGAGAATTATGTGGACAGATAAATTACGAACAACCTTTACAGGTAGACAAAGATAATTTTTTTACCCTCTGTCCTGCTAAGTAACGTCCACCGGTCTCCTGTTTGACACAGTTGGCCAGTGAGAATAATTAGGGGGGAGGACTTTGACCCGATGTACTTAACCAAAGGATTAAAGCTGGCCTTGTCATCTGTCTGCAAAACTTATAACTTTCCGTTTCTATAAGATAACGGTTATTTTTTTGTTTTCTTTTTTTTTTTTCGTGCAAAGTATGTAGTTTATGAAGTGGAAATTTCAAACCAACTAGATCGTCATGACTTCGTAATTAATTGGAAAAGAAATAAATCTAAGTACTATCAACTCAAAACTTTAAATTTCCAGCCAGAAATATACATTTTTTTTTTTTTTTTTTAGAGTAAGCAATTGTAATACCAACAGTTTTTGTGTTTATACACTTAGGTGAAACTAGTGTAACTTCTGTTGTTAGAAATTAGATGCCAAATAACTTATATTAGTTTCATACTTTGTTACTTGTAGCAACATGCGAGCTAAGTGGAGTCATCTAACAAAACTGTTTCGAAGGGAGTCTTTAGTATAATTCTGGCCTGTTTTTTTGACAAAGAGATTTGTTTCATAGTGCCGTTTTACAGACGATGTTCTACTTATCACTGTTCCAGCACACACCTCTTTATCAGCATCATCAATCATGCCATATTTCTCAGTCCACCAACATTGAAATTCTCTATTAAGCTTATCTTGCACATTTTTTAAAATCAAATCACCAATGTTGAATAGTTGTACGTACATATAACTCAAACACAGCTGTGCTAACGAAATTAGTTCAAAAAATGCAAGAACTATGTGTAATTGGTGAAAGCAGTCGGCGACGTCAACAAAGCCAAACTAGTGAATAAGTTATAGTTAAGCGACCATCTCGCTGTTCACCGCCGGCGATTGCTCATTCCTTTTGGTCAGAAATTTTCTCGCAATATACCTCTTTTGCGCAATCTGTAGTCGTTCCGGAATCGGTAGTTTCGTTCACATTGTACTTTGTCACTGTGATCTTAAATAATGTAGACGAAAAAATAAATTACTGATATCGATTAGGTGCCTACTTAATTAATACCGTGCCTGAGTCATATGAGAAAGGGGTTATATGAATCTAATCTGGCTAGTTCGAGCTTTTGCCATACCTCATCTTTAGCATAAATATCATTAACAATATCTCTCAGTCTACTTATTTGCAATATATATATATATACGCCTCGTCGGCAGCTAAGGTCATTAGAGGCGGGATAGGACTGGGGGCAACGAAGGAGGAAGGAATTCGGCCATGGCCTTTTTGAAGGAAGCATCCCGGAATTCGCCTGGAGTTATTTGGGGAAACCATGGAAAACCCATATCTGGATGCCCGGACGGGGATTCGAACCCGCTTCCTCCCGAATGCGAGGCCAGAACGTTAACCGTTCACCCACCAAGCTCGGTTTATTTGCATAAACTCTATCAGAATATGAGCTTCTCTCCTTACATAACGGTGTTATAGTGGAACAAATGTTTATTCAGTAGTTTGGTCCTATGAAGAGATGTCGTTCTGAGATGCCATCCAACCATCAGTAGCGCCGCTCACTGGATGCAAATCCAGTTTTGAGAGGTTTTACTTGGATGCGGATTCATATAGGAACATACGGTAATCCGTTCTGCTTCTCCAATTCTTCGGTAGTTGTTGCTAAGTGTTCTGGGGTCCACCCCTGTTTCATTGGCGCCAAAGCTTTTAGGCAGATAATACCAGCTAAAGATGATTGCTTTAGATATTCGATGTGTTTTCCCCAGTCTACCTACATGTCCAAGACCTCTTTAACCACATTTGCGGTAAACCCGATTATAGTTGTTACAAAATTAATTTTCTGATATTGCGTTTTAGTAAAGAGACATGGTTGGTTTTTCCGAGAAGATATTTTTAGTTCTCTGTTTATCAGACATCTTTCCATCTCATTCAATTGATCTTCGATCAATTTCCCTGCTTTTTTGCTGTGGGGATGAAAAATTTTAAAGTCATCACCACATTCAAGAAACTTAACCAATCCTCTCATTTTCTTTAAAATACCTGAGATATGCATATATATTGAACAGTCCTTAGCTCATCGGGTCACCATGGCCAAATTCCGAGAAAACTGATTTTGTCTCGTGCTCAGTAAAGGCAGAATTTATTATAAGTGTAAAACATCGATGGCACCATCAATTCAGCCTGCTGGAGAGGTCATTGCGTCCTAAATTTCAAACAAGATGTTAATTTTGACATTGATGTAATCAATATTACTATCGAGGAAGGCATCCAGAAAAATTATAAGATCGAAGTTTTTATAGGCGTTGAGAATTAATATAGTCCTCTCGCGTGACTATCGGAGTCGGCAGGCTATTTTCATACGATATTTCAGCGATCGGAAATTCTGTCGCCATCTTCATCAGAAGCCGGAAGTCCATGGTTCACGTGTCCAGTGAGTTGTGGTGTTCCACGTGTCATTAAAACTTATTCTTTACCATCGTTCACAATTACTTTGTCAAGCATGGTATGGCCGACCCCGGCAGCGTAGGGGTAGCATGCCTGCTTCGCGATACAGGGGTCGCCGGTTCGAGTCCGGCCGAGGGCATGGGTGGTTTTAATTAAATGTTGTGTTTGTCTTGTGTCGTCCTTACAGAAGATGGAAAATATTCATTCTGAAATGTATACATTGTAAGAGAAACATACACGTTGAGCTGGCTGTATGGCTGACATAGCCAAATACCATTTTACCAAAAAAAAAACACCA
>CM061918.1:53473486-53514981 GCA_031002005.1 Vandiemenella viatica | reverse complement strand
ATTTTCAATATATTAATGTATTAATGTTATGCAACCGGCGGATATTATTCTGCGTTCTTCTCTTCATACTTAAATATAATCGATGAATGCGGTATCATTTAAAAAATTAAGGTTCCCGCTAGGGATGACGATTCTTCCCAAAAAAGATCGATTCTTGAATCGATTCGAATCGAAATTTGATAAATCGATTCACAAAACAATCGAAGTCTAAAATATCGATTTTTCTAAAAATCGAACTTTTTAGATTTGGTTTTAATGTTCCTAATTCGTATTTTCAATATAATTACAAACATGGAAAACAAAAAGGACACCATAATAATCGATCATTTATCATTTTTAAGATAATTAAAGTTTTTTACAACTAAATAAAAATATCAGGGATACAATAAGACATTTATTTCACAAATTTGTTAGTTACATAAAACAGTTTTGAAAAGATATAGTTTACACTTCCCAGTGCTTAATGTCCATGCTTTTCAGGAACAGCAATCTGTCTGTGCAGTCTACTAGGATCCAAGCGGTTCCGTACATCACTTGCGATGTTGCCGGCAGTAAAAAAAAAGGCGCTCGCAAGGTATAGATGATCCCACTATATACCGGTACTAGGTACCGCACAACACCTCAATCGTATCTGTAGATCAAACAGTTGTATTCGTGTCAGATCTGCCACAGATCACCGCCTATCACGCTTTACAGACCAGGAAAGCCTCCGACTTCCACGTTTTGTGATGAGGCGTGGACGTCCACCACTTTGTACCCCAGTTTCATCGTCCTTCAACCACTCTGCATAGATGTTCACTACAGTTTCATGCGAACAGCCGACCAGCCTCGCCGATTCCCAGATACCTGTTCCCAGGTGCCACGGCCACAAACCACCGCCCGTAATTTAAGGGTAATGCGTGAGCTGTGCTTAGGTATCTGGTACCAGACAACTCCGGAACCCTAACAAGGATTTTAATAGTACTTTCCACGCCGTAGCCCTGCTGTATTACAACTTACTAATAATCATGTGGTCATAATGTTTTGGCTGATCAGTGTACATTTTATTAATGAAAAGGGATTCCACAAATACACTCCGTAATGCATCAATACGCCACGCTTTTTATAGACTGCACTAGACTCTAAGCCCATAAAAAAATGGCGGATGAAAGAAATGTGCTTCCAATTCATTTCTTTGTGGTTGCCTAAATAAATAGAATTACCTCATTTTGTAAAATTGTTTGTTTTTCGGTAATAGCTTACATCGCGATACAGTTGCAACTTCTCCTGGATCCATGATGTCATAACTGGGAACCAGTGCGAATTAAAATAAATTATAAATCACCTTACCATATTGGATAGCACGTGATATTGTTCTTATTCGTGGTAGAGGTCTCATGCTGTACCATAAATAGGGAACTACTTCCATCCGTTTAA
The DNA here is from genome assembly GCA_031002005.1 of Vandiemenella viatica. Classification (NCBI taxonomy): domain Eukaryota; kingdom Metazoa; phylum Arthropoda; class Insecta; order Orthoptera; family Morabidae; genus Vandiemenella; species Vandiemenella viatica. The sequence goes on along the minus strand of CM061918.1, from coordinate 53,513,565 downwards.
AAAGTATTAACTTCGGTAACTCAGTGCTTATGAAAGCAGCTTAAATTGTTTATAAAACTAAATTCAAGGACAATTATACGTAAAAAAAACTGTTTCAGTTGTCACTCTGGTCTTGCCTTCATTTCGGCTTAACATGCAGCTTCCGATAATATTGTTGATCAAAAATCAATCCCATTCACTCCAAACTCTAACATGTTTGAACCGTAGACCCCAAAGCAAATGAAAATACACTGGAATTTTGATGGTACTATGGTCTGTAGGTCCATCCTCTGGTCTGTCTTACCGGTCATGCGGATCACAATTTTCAGGTGGTTTTCTGCAATATGCTAAGTGGGAGCATTCTTCAAATTACACACTAAATTGCCGGCTATCTTTCTGATTAACGCATACATTGTCGTCGTCATAGCACCTTAACTGCCTCTTCTTAACAGGCAGGGGATTGCGGAGTATGTTGTCCGTGGTCATTGCCTCCAGAAGTATTTGGGCAATGCAAATCTTTTCTGTTGGTGTGGCTTCTCGGTGGTGTTTGTTTGAAATTAGATGATTAGACTTCATGATCTCTTATGACGGCCAGTGGTGATGTCATAACGACTGATGTTGTTTACTTCCGGGTTGTTGCTTCTATTTGAACTTGTGTAGAATACTTAAGCCTGTTGTCTAAATCTGCCGTGAAGATATGGAACTCCAGTAGCTTCATGGAGTACATGGGTGGGAAATCTGGCTGGAAGGTGCAGGACTCTTTTCAATGTCCTGTTTTGTATTGTTTGTAGTCTGAGTATATAGCTGTCAGTAGCGTGTACCCACACTCGACAGGCATACTAAATAATAGGTCCTACTAGGGTCGTGTAGATCTTAATGCCAGTGCTTGGGGCTAAATTGTTGTCTCTGTTGAGAAGCGAGTAGAGGCTGTGAAGCCTCGCACTTGCTCTCTTGTGGACGTCATTTATATGAGCTTTCCAGGTTAGTCTCCGGTCTAGCAGCACTCCCAGGTAACGGGCAGTATCTAACCAAGGTATGTCTTTCCGTGAAGGTGAAGAACGGGGTCCGGTTGACGTGGTCGACGGGGCCCTAGCCTTTTACTGATCATTATTGCCTAGGCTGGGTTAATGTGAATCCTCTATCACAGGACCCAGGCCTCCGTTACCTGGAGGGCTTCCTGAAGGCAGCGAGTGGCTAAAATTCTGCTGCGGCTGGCTGCGAGGTAAGCTGTATCGTTAGCCTATGTTGCCACCAAAACTCCATTGGATGTTGAGACATCTGCTGTATATAATGAATATAAAGTCGGACTCAGAACTGAGCCTTGGGGAACTGCTGCTTTCATTTTTCTGACACTAGAGAAAGCTCTGTCGACTCGAACACTGAATGTGCGGTCGATCAGGTATGATTTTATTAACGTCGCGTATGGACCTGGAATACCCTGCTTATAGAGCTTAAGTAGGAGGCCAGAATGCCATACGGAATCAAATGCTCGGGAGATGTCGAGCATCACCATGGCACAGAATTGTTTGTGGTTGAACGCTTTAGTCACAGCTTCTGTTACCCTCATCAGCTGATCTGTAGTTGAGTGGCCGCGACGAAATCCCAGCTGGTGATTAGGTAATGCATTTGTGTCCTCGATATGGGTGGACAGTCGTTTTACCAGTAGCCTTTCAAATACCTTGCTGATAGCTGGAAGGTCTGGTCTGTAGTTTTGCGGTTGGTGTAGGTCCTTCCCACTCTTATGCATTAACGTATACAAGTAGACCGAGTAATATTTATGTATACTGCCCCTCTTATGATGTAAGTGCCGATTCCAGTGGAAGGTCGTTACGATGGAAGGTGTAGTACTGTGAGGGACAGAGCTGGATCAACGGGGGATGGGGAGGGAAGTAAATTCTCCCAGATATTTTTTTATTATTTTCCTTGCCACTAAGTAAGACACCAGGCCAAAATTTCCATCCCCCACACCTAAAAAAAAAAAAAAATTAAAACTAAAGAGGTTACCGAAGAAAAAAATAAAAGATAAATATTTCTCGCAGACATATTGTATACTACTTGTTTTATAAATCAATCATATGTTTGTTTACTAATTTGTAACTAATGTCTCAAATAGTGGCACGCTTATGTTATGAGAAGATTTGTTATTGGTACTTAAGACGACGAATAATTGATTTTTTTCAATTAAATGGTTGATTGAATTGGTGAACATAAATCTACGTTGTTTCGTCCATAATTAAATAAAATGGCATTTTAAAAAATATATCCATAAATATCGAAACGATATTTACAAACACTATCGATATACATCGGAAAAAATATCGATATTTTTGCCTAAAGGGAGTAATTATCTAAAAAAAAATCATAAAATACATCAAAATATTTACGAAAATTCTGAAAATTAAAGACACAGGTAGAAATTATACAATCTTTCATTAATTTATTATTTTTCTCATTCAAACAAACCAGTATTCGTCTGATTTTATTTTTCTTTGCTGTCGTCAGTCTTTCGACTGGTTTGATGCAATCCTCCATCCCTTCCTATCCTGTGCTAACCTCTTAATTTCTACATACCCCTTACAACCCACGTCCTCAATTATCTGCTTCATATATTCTAATCTCTGTCTTCCTCTACAGTTCTTACCTTCGACTGTTCCCTCCACTAACAAATTAACCAATCTAGCATGTCCCAAAATATGACCTACCAGCCTGTCTCTTCTTCCTGTAAGCTTCTTCCATAAACTTCTTTTGTCGCCCATCATTTCCAAAGCTCTTTCATTTCTTACTTTGTCTGTCCACCTAATTTTCAGCATTCTTCTGTAGCACCTCATTTCAAATGCTTCAATATTCTTTCTTTCCGGTATTCCTAAAGTCCATGTTTCGCTACCGTAAAGTGCTGTGCTCCACACATGAGTTTTAAAAAGTTGTTTCTAATTCCTAGATCAATATTTGAAAAAAAGGTTTCTCTTTTTCAAGAAGGCTCTTTTTGCTAGTGCTATTCTGCTTTTAACATCATTCCTGCATCGACCTTCAGTTGTAATTTTGCTTCCCAAGTAACAGAACTCACTTACTTCTCCTATTGCATCCGATCCTATTTTTATATTTAATCTACTAGTATTGGTATCATTTCTGCTACATTTCATCATTCTTTTTAACTGATGCTTGTCTCTCATGAGTATCTACTTTTATTACAGCAACTTTATTCTTATATAGTTTATAAAGTATTCTTCTATCTCGATACTTTAGACCTGACTTCTTTAAAATTTTGAACATCTTGTCCTACCAAACATTATCAAAAACTTTTTCTAAATCAACAAATGCCATAAAAGTATCTTTGTTTTTCTTGATCCGCCTTTCAAGTATTAATTTTAAATCCAGAATTGCTTCCCTTGTACCGCGATTTTTTCTAATCCCAAATAGACCTTCACCTACTATCTCTTCTACTACTCTTTCAATTCTTGTGTATATTATTGTAGTCAGTAATTTTGAAGCATGTGATTTTAGACTAATGGTGCGATAATTCTAACATTTGTCGGCTTGTGCTTTATTGGGAAGTATGAAGATGAAATCTTTATTAAAATCGGTTTGAATTTCTCCTGTTTCATAACTTTTTGATATCAGCTTGAATAATCTTTCAATTCCTTCTTCTCCTAGGGATTTAAGAAGTTCTGCAGGGATCTCATCAATTCCATCTGTCTTATTTGCTTTCAACTCATTCAGAGCTTTATTAAATTCTGTCCTCAAAACAGGATCTCCTAAGTCATCAATGTCGACATCGCCTTCCTTTTCTATTACTCTATTGTTCATGTCATCCCCATCATACAGTTTCTCAATGTATTCATTCCATCGGTTACCTCTATCGTCTGAGCTTAAAAGAGAATCACATAGGCGGCTTTAATGTTCACACCACTTTTCTTCATTTCTCCAAAATTCTGTTTAATCTTGCTGTATGCAACATCTACTGTACCTACAACCTTTTCCTTTCCTACTTCTTCACACTTTTCTTCTAGCCATTTTTCTTTTGCTATTTTGCATTTCCTGTTTGTTTGATTTTTAAGTTGCCTGTATTGATCTCTTCTTGCTTCATCCTGAGCATTTTTGTACCTTTTCCTCTGATCCATCAGCTCCAATATTTCTTCTGTGAACCAAGGTTTTCGGGCAGCTTTCTCCCTAAAGCCTAATGTTTCTTTACCAGCTTTCATTATTTCGGTCTTCCATTCGTCCTCCGTTGAGTTCCTTTCACAGTTACTTCTTAGACCTAAGTCTACCATTTCTGCAAATTTTCCCCTCGTGCTAGATTGTTTCATTTTATTCACTTCCAGTCTGTTCTGCTTATACTGCTTCCTTATTAGCTTAAATTTCAGCCTGCAATTCTTTACTATCAAATTATGGTCAGAGTCTATGTCTGCTCCTGGGTACGCTTTACAGTCTAGAACTTGATTCCTGAATCTCTGTTTGACCATGATATAATCTAGCTGATATCTGCCTGTATCCCCAGGACGATTCCAGGTGTATATTCTTCTTGCATGGTTCTTAAACAGTGTGTTTGCCACAACTAGCTTATATCTTTCACAAAAATCTAGCAATCTGCATCCTCCCTCATTTCTTTCTCCTGGGCCAAAATTTCCTACAGTATTCACCACGTTTGTGGACATCAAAAGAACTCTGTTTTATGTGCTCCCCCGTCAAGCTACTCCTGTTGTTCGGTACAGCTAAGGGGGCATCCATAAATCTGGTCCGTGAGCCTCATCCTCCCCCCTCCCCCTCCCCCCTCCCCCTAGAAATCGCCCTGGCAACTTTTTGAGACCTACTGGTTTTTTTTTTTTTTTTTTTTTTTTTTCCCCGGCGAAAATTCCCGCTACAATCGACTTTAGCGTCAGATTCACCGGACCCGCCCCCCATTTCACCTCACGTAATTTAAGGACGCCCCCTAAGTTGACTGCTGAAGCTACTCTTTCGGACGACACTGATACTGCTTAAGGTCATTAGGAACTGAGCCCGAGCTTGGAATCTTATGGAGAACAGTAGTGCTAAGTGATTACATCTTTTCATGTGTGGACCAAATTGATGTGTTATCTGCTATATATCTTGTGTTGGTATCACAGTAATTGAAAAACTAAAAACCGCTCTCACTACATCAATCGAAGACAGCAATCACAAGAAAGAATTCTTTAGTGGGGCTGTAATTCACGAGAAAGCTATATGTCTTTATGCATAGTTTAAAGATCATTACAATGAACATTAGGATAGAGGATTTAAAGCAATCCGGAATTAGTTTATTAAGTTCAAAGTGTGACAATCGCTCCATTACATCAACATTTGTCTGTAAACTTGGAACGTATTCCCTATAAACGTATATAAACTAGCATTCCGTATTCAAGGTTTCCGTAATCAAGATTTCCGTATTCAAGGTTTTGGTATTTGCGGCATATTTACGGAACGTATTCCTTGCGATTAATGATTTTTGACTGTAGACTAGATTGTAGATATTTAAATGAATTAACGGTCATTCATAATGACTTGTCGTTCATCAACCCATTACGGACCGTGCACAAACTACGTGGCTCGGTTCAGGGGGGGGGGGGGGAGGTTGGCTGGAAGGGTACGCTAGGCTACGTGGGGGAAGGGGAGGTTTCGAGCCAGGCCACGTAGCTTTCCTTTCATAACATTTTTCGCAGTTAAAATGAGGAATAGAATTCAAAACATCATGTGAATATTTTTTCCCTCAGTTAATTATCTCCGTATGTAATTTACAATGGTCCGACAAGAGAAAACAATACAAAATGTCTACTGGAATCAAAAGGGAAAAAAGTTAGAGCGTAGTGGCAAAAGCCACGTAGGGCTATGGGGGGAGGGGGGGGGAGTTCACAGGCTGCCAAAATTGAGCTACGTGGTTTATGCACGCTCCCGTATTTGTTATTCGTAAATAAAAAAAAAAACGGTAGAAAAGAGAATATTTAAACTACAAAGATAAAATAACCGCTTACATGCCAACATAAAAATGACGTTAACGTAAAGTTGATAAAATTTAACAGCTCTTTTTAACCACTCAACCGCTGATGAAGCTGTTGTATTTCGACGAATTAACTTTTTAAGACACTTTCAGAAGATTGGATATGTACGTATATTTATCCTATATACGTGTAACGATTAAATTGTATACTAAATTGCGTTCGCAGAAAAATATCGAATTGGTGCTTAAAATCGATACACCAAATACAATATCGATATATACAAAATAATAATATCACTGATAAATATTGATTATATTTAGAAAAAATATCGATATATTTTGCCCATCCCTAAAATACGTTACCATTTTAAAAATTGAGGTCCCTCTTTGGTAGTATCGAGTTTTAAGACAGGAATATTCTGGAATTCGGCTGTTGAAGGGAAAAAGTATTTCTGTTCCTAGAACGTGTTTTTTATGTAACGAGCTTTTCATCTACCATGATACCTAAACGAGATAGGTAAATAAGCTATCATTTTAAAGATTAAGTTCTAAGAATCCATATAGTCAACAATAAAGAAAGAAATTTTTCGAAGTTCAATTTGTACATTAGGAAATTACGATCAATCAGAGTCACAGATACGCGCCAGTTCAGAGTCAGGCAGTTAGGCTTCACTGACGATGATAATGACTGATCTGATGACCTCTAGATAGCAGCTCACATTACACTGAGCTATTGATAAACTGAATGTTTTTTCTAGATTAAGGAGGTTAACGGAAATGACTATTTCTTTTAGGGAAACATGTCATCATTTCTAATTGTTACGCTAGACGTTGTAAGTGTTTTACTACGTACAGTACCTATTTGAGTTGACAAGAAAGTGCTACAAACCATCAGATCGTAATTTCGCCCAGGACACCTAGTAATCAGTAAATGGTAAAACCCATAAGAGAACAGTTAAATAGAGACCACCTAGCAAGAGTGCATAATGGAAGGCTTGAGAGTACAAACGGCGTTTTAAAAACCAATAGGCAGAACGGCAGTGGAACAAAGTATTTTCATGTGTTCTTTATGACCTGGTCATGGAGTTCATATCAGACTATATCATAACCACTTGTCATAAAGTGTTAATTCTACGTGGTATAGGCTACTAGACATAACTTGTAATGTGAAAACCGAGACAGGGAAAGGTTATGACGAGCTTAAAACAAATTTCAATTTTTCCTTCCCCTCCGTCCCTTTCGAATGAACACCTAATCACCGTCGATTTTATTATAGATGGTTATCTTTTGTACTTATGGATCTACGCCTAGTCAACATGGAGATCATTAGAGGCGGGATGGAAATGGGTATAAGGAGGGAAAAGGAATCCTACCCTAGCTCTTGAAGGAAGCATCCCGGTATTTGCAGAAAAACCATGAAACATCCGAATCTGGATGCCCGGACGGGGATTTGAACAGGAGTCCTCCCGAATCGGAGACCAACGCGTTAACCGTTCACCCACCAAGCCCGGTGGTAAACGAAGAGCAGTAAGGATATTGGCCATTGTCTTTTGAAGAAACGACCCTGCCATTACCTTGGAGTGATGTTGGGAAACGTTAGAAAATCAAAATCTGGGTGGCTCGACTTAGATTAAAACTGCATCCTTCAAAAGCAAGACTGAGCTTTATGCAGGGTGTTACAAAAAGGTACGGCCAAACTTTCAGGAAACATTCCTCACACACAAATAAAGAAAATATGTTATGTGGACATGTGTCCGGAAACGCTTACTTTCCATGTTAGAGCTCATTTTATTACTTCTCTTCAAATCACATTAAACATAGAATGGAAACACACAGCAACAGAAGGTACCAGCGTGACTTCAAACACTTTGTTACAGGAAATGTTCAAAATGTCCTCCGTTAGCGAGGATACATGCATCCACCCTCCGTCGCATGGAATCCCTGACGCGCTGATGCAGCCCTGTAGAATGGCGTACTGAAACGTGCAGGAGCTCCATGGTGCATGAACCACGTGTTGTGTCGTACTTGTAAAGGCACATCTTCTAGCAGCACAGGTAGAGTATCCTGTATGAAATCATTATAACGTGCTCCATTGAGCGTAGGTGGAAGAACATGGGGTACATACTAACGAAACTAAAATGAGCTCTAACATGGAAAGTAAGCGTTTCCGGACACATGTCCACATAACATATTTTCTTTGTGTGTGAGGAATGTTTCCTGAAAGTTTGGCCGTACCTTTTTGTAACACACTGTATACTCACTATCCGTGGCCAATTCATTTACGTAACGGAAGCTATGGCCGAAAGTACACGTAAACGACAAGTCAGAATTTAAACCAGCGAACTTTTGACCGGCACTGCGTGATCTTAATTGACCTAACACGATGGAGTATTTTTCTGGAATTTTAATAGTCCTACACATAACAAGATCTTAGATTTTTTTTTTTTTTTTCTTCAAGTAAATGTTCTGCAGACGACATGCGGTTTTTGGTTTGTGACCCCGTGATGGAAAAATGTTCCATCATGAGGACTACTGGTTGGGGACCGTGCACAAACTACGTGGCTCGGTCCAGGGGGGGAGGGGTTGGCTGGAAGGCTACGCTAGGCTACGTGGAGGGAGGGGGGGTTCCGAGCCTGGCCACGTAGCTTTCCTTTCATAACATTTTTCACAGTTAAAATGAGGAATAGAACTCACAACAGCATGTGAATATTTATTTCCCTCAGTAATTTATCGCTGTATGTAATTTACAATAGTCTGACAAGAGAAAACAGTGCAAAATGTCTTCTGGAATCAAACGTGAAAAAAGCTACGTGCTACGTGGGGAGGGGGGGGGGGTTACAGCAAAAGCCACGTCGGGTTACGTGGGGGGGAGGGGGGTTCACAGAGGCCAAAATGGAGCTACGTGGTTTATGCACGCTCCCTTGCGCCGTATGATTCCTAAGTAACTGCCCGTGCACCAGGATCGTTAATTAAATAATGGCGGTGGAGTTTGTAATCCTTATTGATACAGTATACAGTAAACGGAACTGTGGCTTTTCCTTGTCCTCCCCATTCTTTCGTATCTGCTACTTTAGCCGTGCAGTTTTGAAGGGCCACGATAATGAAATCTCGGAGATACAATTATTCATAGTTGAAACCTTTACAAAAATGCTGGTTATCACAAAAAACAATGTACAAGAAACAATTGTGATACTTACGTTCTACCCTTTATTGAAAACTGAATCAGGCCGACGGGAATATATTTGCGGGTTATCAGCTTATTCCTTTGAAAACTAAACTGGAAAAAAATCTTTGCAGTGTCAGCGGCAACGACATAGACTGCGATACGATATCTTCCCTCCTCACGAAAGAGGGAGAAATCCTTTCCTTCTGACACTCAAGAGTCTCCCATTAGACTTACCTATCAGTGGTACACGGAAGCAAGATTTTAAGTTTGCTGCGTATGTATCGTTGGCCTAGTCTATCTCTTCAGTTTGCTCATTTTAATTGTCTCCATCACTGTACAGGGATGATGCGGTATTACCAGAGGGGCGAACGCGTCCACTATGGTAAGACGTGGCTAGCATCCACTTGAGCTCAAGTCGCGAGGGAGGATGTAAGAATGACCCATATTGTGTTGACGGAAAGACGTATTGTATTGCCTCGGTGAGACTCGAAGCAGGATGTCGTGGTTGTTGACAGGTAGGATCTCAGCGGCCAGAAACTAACCAGCTGATTGGCTAGAGAGCGGGCAAGTATTCTCCACGAATGGTCTAGTGTTATCAGGTAGTCTCGACTTTATCCCGATGGCGAGTTTACTGCGTGGTGGTAATGAAGGTCAAAGCCGTGGAAGGTTAGTAGAGTTCCTCTAATTAAAAGGAGAATTTGGCAATTTCGGTTCACTTACTGAAATATTTCACTTACAGTGGGGCTTTTATAAGAAGAGAAAACTCAATTAATTTGAAAACATTAACACCGCTGTCTTCACAGAGTGAAGATAATTTCGAAGAAATGATTGAGCTCAAGTTCGTGGATATCTCAGAAAGCACAATAAATTTTATTTATAATTTTTTTATCAAATTCTATGTTTGATGGTTTTCCGCAACCGTGCTAATACCTCAAAACATGCTAGGAAATTAAAAGTTGAGTAAAACATTAAAAAACCAAACACGTGTGATGCTATCCTGACTTCATTTATGGTTCCCTGCTTTAAGTTTTAGATATATCGCCTTAATTCTGGAACATGACAACTACCGTCTGAATAGAATATGTATGGTAGGTGCACACCAGGTAAATACTAAAACGAAATGATAGTTACAAAGTAGATATAAATGCTTATGCAGAGATAAGTCTTACTGGTACCCGCCAGTGTGGCTCAGTGCACTGAGGCGACGCACTCTGATTGTGGTGATACAACAGGGCCGGGAACAGGCCCTCGCGTAGCGACCGTCATGAACGCGCTACTTAGACGGGTTTCCTCAGCCATCCAGGCGAATGCGGGGACGGTCTCCATTCTAAACGTTTCAAGATCCAAAAATAAACTTATCGTATACAAAACATATTTACACAATCCGCAGACTGGTGGTAACTCTTCATTTTGTCCATTAGTACATAGTGCGTCCTGGTAGTAGGTCTTCAAATGCTTTGCATCAGCATGGGTATGTAGGCCTGAAATCAAAGCCCCGAGTTTGTAGATGCCAACGATGAATAAAATTCATGAAGACCACCTTACACCAGATGTTTAAAAAAAATGATAAAGAATAAGATGTTGTGTTTGGTTTTAGTGGTGCACCAGTACATGAGTCTCGTCGACTCTTCAGTTTCTGAATATGACGGCTACCTGGAAGACATAATACATTTTTTCCCATAAATAGATGAACAAAATTTAAGTGAAGGTTTTGAGCGGTATAAGAGGTGATCTGTATCAGGCATAAGTCTTTCGGAGCACACTCTGCTGTCAGATCTGCCACAGATCACCTCCTATCCCGCTTTACAGAGAGGGCAAGCCTCTGACCTCCACGTTCTGTGACGAGGCGTGGACGTCCACCATCTTGTCGCCGATTCGTGGTTTCACCATCATTCAACCAATCTTCGTAGATCCTCACCACAGTAGCATACGAACAGCCAACAACTCTCGCCGTTACAAAGATGCTCGTTCCCAGGTGCCGCGCCCACAAACAACGGCCCTTAGTTTAATGGAATTGCGTGAGTTGTACTTAGGTATGTGGTGCCAGACAACTCCGAAAACCTAACAAGGATTTTTTCTAATCCCTACTGTATTGCAACACATTAATAAGCATGTGGTCATAATGTGTTGGCTGATCAGTGTACATTTTAGTAATGAAAATGAGATTCCCCAAATACACACCGTAATACACCAACACACTACGCTCTTAATAGACTGCACTAGACTCTAAATCCGTAAAAAATGACGGATGAAAGGAAGGTTCTGCTAACTCATTTTTTTAATTTTTTTTTGCGGTTGCCTCAATAAATAGATTTGCCTTATTTTGTAGTTTTGTTGTGGGTATCTTACATAGCAGTTCAGTTGCTACTTATTTCGGATTTATGATGTCACAATTGGGAGCCAATAAGATTTAAAATAAATTAGAAATCACCAACCCTTATGGTATATCACGTAACATTGGTTTTATTGGTGGTACAAGTCACATTCAGCACCATAAATAGGGAACTACTTGCATCTGTATAAACTAATAACTTCGGCAACTCAGCGCTTATGAAAGCAGCTTAAATTGTTTATAAAAATAATTTTAACGTGAATTATTTCGTAAAAAAATTGTTTCAGTTGTTCAGCTTCCAATAATATTGCTGATCATAAACGAAACCTATCCACTCCCAACACTAACTAGTTCGAACCGTAGACTACAAATCAAATGAAAATTGCTGGTAGTTTGGAAGTACTACTATCTGTAGTTTTATCCTCTTGTTTTTCTTACTAGTCGTCCGGATCACAATTCTCAGGCGGTTTTCGGTGATATTATATGTGGATGCACACTAAATTCACGACTATCTTAATTGATAACGCATACCGTGTACACATAAAAATATTTATGTATACTACTCCTTCTTATGATGTCACAGCCGATTTCAGTCGGATTCCAGTAGGTCGTTACCATTGAGGGTGTTGTACTGCGTGGGACAGAGCGGGATCAACGGGGAGGGGAAGGGAGCAAACCAGAGCTTTTACTCCGGATGGCAACTTAAGAGGGGCGCAATTTATTTCACGGTGCTCAATTATTATTATTATTTTTAGTTACGTAATACTGCCTCAGGCGTTGACAATAAATGATGGCGATTGCGGCGAATGTTCTGAGGGGCCGCGATCTCACATTTTTGCGCTGGTTTTGAAAAATCATAGCTCCACCACTTCCGTGAGAAGTGCTTGCGGCGACGAACTGCATACCTCGGTGTATGATCGTGTGCGTTATTAAAATTGTGAATGACTCTGTGTTGAATATAGAATGTTATTTGTGTTGTATTAATTGTGAGATGAAGGGTGAAAGCAATTAACGGCCCAATCAGGCCTACGCGACGGAAAGATACATAAGGTGCCGCGAGGATTAACGTCCCCATCCGACGAGAGAATCACTATCAACCGCTCACTCAATACGCACAGCGAAGAGGTTTGGGATTTAAACCAGGACTTTGGCAAACAGTATGGTGACTAGGAATGGTGCACCACTCCCCCTCTCTTACCATGCCAGCCAAGTACACGACCAGGACACAAACCAGCTAACCATATGTCAGCGCCGGACTCTATCACGGTGACACAACCAACTAAGCCAACGGGACGAGCTTAATGTATACCAACCTCCACTACTTGACAACTGACCACAGTAGGCTAACGAGAATGAATTTCGGTTTAATCTTACCCTTTCCATAGCATCACATTATCGAAAGTGCTTTATACAGTCAACACCAACGTTAGATAAATGCGTTTCGATTATGAAATTCTTTCCTATTGATACTTACTGTTACCTTATAGGAATCATGTACCCTAGAACCACGAAAGGAAAGAACTATATACGTTATCTCGTTCTTTGCCGTTCTGCTACTTCAAATCTTGTATCATGACTTTGCAAATAGCGTATCTTCACCCGCTTCATCTTTAAGGGATGGATCAATTAACGATAAATAATAGAAGGATGATCCAGTACTACCCATACTGCAATGTCACCCACTTTGTTAAGACTTGCCAAGCATATACTAGTGCTGAAGCCGCTAGGAGGAACGCGATGATCACCTCTATAGTGTTGACTGAAAAACAATGCAGAGACCTTCTAGATTTGCTTCAGGCGGGACTCGTAGCAGGATGTAACGTTTTGACAAGGAGAATCTTAGCTGCAGAAACTGGCCAGCTGATTGGCCAGAGTGTCTGCAAGTATTGTACCGTGTCTTGGGGTCGACGTGACTTAATCCTTGAGAGCGAGCTACTTCTGGGGTGGCCTTGAGAGTCTCAGCAGTGGAGGGCCGAAGGGGATCATTAATAAAGTGGACGTGAAGGAGCATTTAGCAACTCGGGTTCACACACTGACATGTATGTAAGCTTGGGCCAAATAAGAGCATGTTAAACCGTTGTTTTGCTACAATTTGCTACGGATGCGTACACATCAGAGTTACAACTAAGACTGTAGGCATAAAGGCGACCTACTGTTTAACGTAAAAACTGAACCACAGAAGCGTTGTGGCGAACACAATACTCAGTGAGCTGTGTCAGAGGCGAAGGTCGGGTTAAGGGCTCATCAGATCCCTCAACCACTGAACCCCCAGGCAGCTACACTTACTGACATACTTTGACACTTTTAGAAAACAAGAAAAAATCGATAAAAGCGAAAGCAGTGTTGAGGGAAATTGAAGATATCTTCTTAGAAACGAATAAGATCAGCAGTCTAGTTTTCTCAGAATCAAAAATATTATCTTTCAGAACGTTTATCTAGCTATTTGTGTGTCCTGTTTTTCCGCAACTATGTCTAACTATCTTTGAACAGTCTAGAAAATAAAAAACTGGAATAAACTGTAGATAGTAAAAACATATGCCGCTAGCCTAATGCCAATTTTAAATTATTTCTATAAGTTATTGCATACGTCGCGTTCGATCTGTAACATGTCATCTTACTAGTATGTGCAACGAGAAAGGCAGCTACACCTTTAAATTCGAGAGAAAAACAGTAATTAAAAGAAGCAAAGAAATTTAAGTGTTTCCCTTGCTTATCTTGAGTTAAAAACGTGTTTTTCCATTGATTAAAACCTAACTTCGCCTTCGTGACAGGGATTCCTTATTGGTCCATTATTTAGGTATGAATCAGAGACTATGCAAATGCATTCCTATTTTTCTCATACAATTGTTTGTTTTACTGATGCGAAAATAAATTATGGAAGGCATAGTTTTGTCGAAAATAACGGCCACCTAGAAGATAGAATACACGGTGTCCCATGAATAAAGGTACAAACTTTAAGAAGAGGCGATGGAGCAACAAAACGATTCGGAACTGCACAGGCAGCCATGACAGGAAACGTCACTGCTGGTCGCTAGGCGGCGCTGTTCATGGGAGTGCGTGGGCGTGGTGGATCAGGTGGTCTGCCCCCCTCTCTCTCCGGAGTTAAGCAGCCTGGATACCCTTCTCAGGAAGAAATTAGATCTTTTGTGTCTGAATCACTTGTAGAATTCTGAGATGAATGTGTCTACAAGAAGTATAAGAGTGCTTCAAATATCGATAAAGAAAAGACACATATTTTCTACCATGTTCACCAATCTACGATTTTGTGACGAAACGCATGCATTATATATATATCCGGTTAGAGACGATGCACATCATCTAGGACGAAGCAACTTGTTTACTGTGGAGGCTATGCTTCAATTGCAATCGTTTAATTTAGCCCCATTCACTGTGCAGTAATTGCTTTTGTACCAGTAGACATTGTAGTACCTCACATTAAATATAGCTACGGGACATACAAACAGCAAGATGACGGGGCGAACGGATCTTCAGCATTATCTTTCGGGCAATATGGCACGTAATTGTTAACATTCTCTTTTAAATGACTTCTATGAACGTCTGGCATTGTGTCTGATTGTGGTTTAGTCCACTAAGAATTGTCGTTACGAAACCGGTATTTCTTGTATTAATAATAAATCGTATAGCAGTAGATAAAAATCTAAGGATTTAGAATTCAGTTTGTAAAGGAATGCTTACGGCTTCTAATACACCATCTGAACTTTTTCACCGTATTTCCGATCGCTGTTAACTTCATCGCGCTTAACTATCGAAATTGATGAAGGGGTATTCTGCCAGTTCTAAGAATTTAAATTGGAAAGTAACATTGTAGCTACAATGCAAAATAAAATTGCATTTTCTCTAAAAGTACCTAAAGGAAACAAATAAATGTGAGAAATCTAGAACGGACGTGCATCCTGGGAAGAAATTGGTACTAAAAAATTTGGCTGCAAAAAATTCGGGGAATTATAGGAACTCATTATTGTAAATCATTTTATGCAAATGAAAGGAAACATACCGCAAGTGCCGAGGTTAGATAATTTTAAAAAAGATAAATAGGATCCAAAAAAATTGGTTCGGGAAAAAAAGAAAAAAAACTGTATGGAAAGTGGTGGACTGGGCCAGGAATATTATAACTATGTTCAAGGATGAATAATGCGTGATAAATTTTATAGTGTACTGCATTCCAGCCTCCGGTTTCATTCATAAGGAGAGGTGTAAACGGCTGAGTTTACTGAAGAAGAACAAAAGAGGTAATTTTTTCTCGCAGTTAGATATAGAAACTATTGTTATATATAAAAATTTCATATTTAATCTTTAATGGTCGTAGCAACGGTATATGTCCAATGTAAATTTCATTTTCAATATATTAATGTATTAATGTTATGCAACCGGCGGATATTATTCTGCGTTCTTCTCTTCATACTTAAATATAATCGATGAATGCGGTATCATTTAAAAAATTAAGGTTCCCGCTAGGGATGACGATTCTTCCCAAAAAAGATCGATTCTTGAATCGATTCGAATCGAAATTTGATAAATCGATTCACAAAACAATCGAAGTCTAAAATATCGATTTTTCTAAAAATCGAACTTTTTAGATTTGGTTTTAATGTTCCTAATTCGTATTTTCAATATAATTACAAACATGGAAAACAAAAAGGACACCATAATAATCGATCATTTATCATTTTTAAGATAATTAAAGTTTTTTACAACTAAATAAAATATCAGGGATACAATAAGACATTTATTTCACAAATTTGTTAGTTACATAAAACAGTTTTGAAAAGATATAGTTTACACTTCCCAGTGCTTAATGTCCATGCTTTTCAGGAACAGCAATCTGTCTGTGCAGTCTACTAGGATCCAAGCGGTTCCGTACATCACTTGCGATGTTGCCGGCAGTAAAAAAAAGGCGCTCGCAAGGTATAGATGATCCCACTATATACCGGTACTAGGTACCGCACAACACCTCAATCGTATCTGTAGATCAAACAGTTGTATTCGTGTCAGATCTGCCACAGATCACCGCCTATCACGCTTTACAGACCAGGAAAGCCTCCGACTTCCACGTTTTGTGATGAGGCGTGGACGTCCACCACTTTGTACCCCAGTTTCATCGTCCTTCAACCACTCTGCATAGATGTTCACTACAGTTTCATGCGAACAGCCGACCAGCCTCGCCGATTCCCAGATACCTGTTCCCAGGTGCCACGGCCACAAACCACCGCCCGTAATTTAAGGGTAATGCGTGAGCTGTGCTTAGGTATCTGGTACCAGACAACTCCGGAACCCTAACAAGGATTTTAATAGTACTTTCCACGCCGTAGCCCTGCTGTATTACAACTTACTAATAATCATGTGGTCATAATGTTTTGGCTGATCAGTGTACATTTTATTAATGAAAAGGGATTCCACAAATACACTCCGTAATGCATCAATACGCCACGCTTTTTATAGACTGCACTAGACTCTAAGCCCATAAAAAAATGGCGGATGAAAGAAATGTGCTTCCAATTCATTTCTTTGTGGTTGCCTAAATAAATAGAATTACCTCATTTTGTAAAATTGTTTGTTTTTCGGTAATAGCTTACATCGCGATACAGTTGCAACTTCTCCTGGATCCATGATGTCATAACTGGGAACCAGTGCGAATTAAAATAAATTATAAATCACCTTACCATATTGGATAGCACGTGATATTGTTCTTATTCGTGGTAGAGGTCTCATGCTGTACCATAAATAGGGAACTACTTCCATCCGTTTAAAAAGTATTAACTTCGGTAACTCAGTGCTTATGAAAGCAGCTTAAATTGTTTATAAAACTAAATTCAAGGACAATTATACGTAAAAAAAACTGTTTCAGTTGTCACTCTGGTCTTGCCTTCATTTCGGCTTAACATGCAGCTTCCGATAATATTGTTGATCAAAAATCAATCCCATTCACTCCAAACTCTAACATGTTTGAACCGTAGACCCCAAAGCAAATTAAAATACACTGGAATTTTGATGGTACTATGGTCTGTAGGTCCATCCTCTGGTCTGTCTTACCGGTCATGCGGATCACAATTTTCAGGTGGTTTTCTGCAATATGCTAAGTGGGAGCATTCTTCAAATTACACACTAAATTGCCGGCTATCTTTCTGATTAACGCATACATTGTCGTCGTCATAGCACCTTAACTGCCTCTTCTTAACAGGCAGGGGATTGCGGAGTATGTTGTCCGTGGTCATTGCCTCCAGAAGTATTTGGGCAATGCAAATCTTTTCTGTTGGTGTGGCTTCTCGGTGGTGTTTGTTTGAAATTAGATGATTAGACTTCATGATCTCTTATGACGGCCAGTGGTGATGTCATAACGACTGATGTTGTTTACTTCCGGGTTGTTGCTTCTATTTGAACTTGTGTAGAATACTTAAGCCTGTTGTCTAAATCTGCCGTGAAGATATGGAACTCCAGTAGCTTCATGGAGTACATGGGTGGGAAATCTGGCTGGAAGGTGCAGGACTCTTTTCAATGTCCTGTTTTGTATTGTTTGTAGTCTGAGTATATAGCTGTCAGTAGCGTGTACCCACACTCGACAGGCATACTAAATAATAGGTCCTACTAGGGTCGTGTAGATCTTAATGCCAGTGCTTGGGGCTAAATTGTTGTCTCTGTTGAGAAGCGAGTAGAGGCTGTGAAGCCTCGCACTTGCTCTCTTGTGGACGTCATTTATATGAGCTTTCCAGGTTAGTCTCCGGTCTAGCAGCACTCCCAGGTAACGGGCAGTATCTAACCAAGGTATGTCTTTACCGTGAAGGTGAAGAACGGGGTCTGGTTGACGTGGTCGACGGGGCCCTAGCCTTTTACTGATCATTATTGCCTAGGCTGGGTTAATGTGAATCCTCTATCACCGGACCCAGGCCTCCGTTACCTGGAGGGCTTCCTGAAGGCAGCGAGTGGCTAAAATTCTGCTGCGGCTGGCTGCGAGGTAAGCTATATCGTTAGCCTATGTTGCCACCAAAACTCCATTGGATGTTGAGACATCTGCTGTATATAATGAATATAAAGTCGGACTCAGAACTGAGCCTTGGGGAACTGCTGCTTTCATTTTTCTGACACTAGAGAAAGCTCTGTCGACTCGAACACTGAATGTGCGGTCGATCAGGTATGATTTTATTAACGTCGCGTATGGACCTGGAATACCCTGCTCATAGAGCTTAAGTAGGAGGCCAGAATGCCATACGGAATCAAATGCTCGGGAGATGTCGAGCATCACCATGGCACAGAATTGTTTGTGGTTGAACACTTTAGTCACAGCTTCTGTTACCCTCATCAGCTGATCTGTAGTTGAGTGGCCGCGACGAAATCCCAGCTGGTGATTAGGTAATGCATTTGTGTCCTCGATATGGGTGGACAGTCGTTTTACCAGTAGCCTTTCAAATACCTTGCTGATAGCTGGAAAGTCTGGTCTGTAGTTTTGCGGTTGGTGTAGGTCCTTCCCACTCTTATGCATTAACGCATACAAGTAGACCGAGTAATATTTATGTATACTGCCCCTCTTATGATGTAAGTGCCGATTCCAGTGGAAGGTCGTTACGATGGAAGGTGTAGTACTGTGAGGGACAGAGCTGGATCAACGGGGGATGGGGAGGGAAGTAAATTCTCCCAGATATTTTTTATTATTTTCCTTGCCACTAAGTAAGACACCAGGCCAAAATTTCCATCCCCCACACCTAAAAAAAAATAAAATTAAAACTAAAGAGGTTACCGAAGAAAAAAATAAAAGATAAATATTTCTCGCATACATATTGTATACTTCTTGTTTTATAAATCAATCATATGTTTGTTTACTAATTTGTAACTAATGTCTCAAATAGTGGCACGCTTATGTTATGAGAAGATTTGTTATTGGTACTTAAGACGACGAATAATTGATTTTTTTCAATTAAATGGTTGATTGAATTGGTGAACATAAATCTACGTTGTTTCGTCCATAATTAAATAAAATGGCATTTTAAAAAATATATCCATAAATATCGAAACGATATTTACAAACACTATCGATATACATCGGAAAAAATATCGATATTTTTGCCTAAAGGGAGTAATTATCTAAAAAAAAATCATAAAATACATCAAAATATTTAAGAAAATTCTGAAAATTAAAGACTCAGGTAGAAATTATACAATCTTTCATTAATTTATTATTTTTCTCATTCAAACAAACCAGTATTCGTCTGATTTTATTTTTTTCTTTGCTGTCGTCAGTCTTTCGACTGGTTTGATGCAATCCTCCATCCCTTCCTATCCTGTGCTAACCTCTTAATTTCTACATACCCCTTACAACCCACGTCCTCAATTATCTGCTTCATATATTCTAATCTCTGTCTTCCTCTACAGTTCTTACCTTCGACTGTTCCCTCCACTAACAAATTAACCAATCTAGCATGTCCCAAAATAGACCTACCAGCCTGTCTCTTCTTCCTGTAAGCTTCTTCCATAAACTTCTTTTGTCGCCCATCATTTCCAAAGCTCTTTCATTTCTTACTTTGTCTGTCCACCTAATTTTCAGCATTCTTCTGTAGCACCTCATTTCAAATGCTTCAATATTCTTTCTTTCCGGTATTCCTAAAGTCCATGTTTCGCTACCGTAAAGTGCTGTGCTCCACACATAGAGTTTTAAAAAGTTGTTTCTAATTCCTAGATCAATATTTTACTAACTAGAAGGTTTCTCTTTTTCAAGAAGGCTCTTTTTTGCTAGTGCTATTCTGCTTTTAACATCATTCCTGCATCGACCTTCAGTTGTAATTTTGCTTCCCAAGTAACAGAATTCACTTACTTCTCCTATTGCATCCGATCCTATTTTTATATTTAATCTACTAGTATTGGTATCATTTCTGCTACATTTCATCATTCTTTTTAACTGATGCTTGTCTCTCAAGAGTATCTACTTTTATTACAGCAACTTTATTCTTATATAGTTTATAAAGTATTCTTCTATCTCGATACTTTAGACCTGACTTCTTTAAAATTTTGAACATCTTGTCCTACCAAACATTATATCAACAAATGCCATAAAAGTATCTTTGTTTTTCTTGATCCGTCTTTCAAGTATTAATTTTAAATCCAGAATTGCTTCCCTTGTACCGCGATTTTTTCTAATCCCAAATAGACCTTCACCTACTATCTCTTCTACTATTCTTTCAATTCTTGTGTATATTATTGTAGTCAGTAATTTTGAAGCATGTGATTTTAGACTAATGGTGCTATAATTCTCACATTTGTCGGCTTGTGCTTTATTGGGAAGTATGAAGATGAAATCTTTATTAAAATCGGTTTGAATTTCTCCTGTTTCATAACTTTTTGATATCAGCTTGAATAATCTTTCAATTCCTTCTTCTCCTAGGGATTTAAGAAGTTCTGCATGGATCTCATCAATTCCATCTGTCTTATTTGCTTTCAAGTCATTCAGAGCTTTATTAAATTCTGTCCTCAAAACAGGATCTCCTAAGTCATCAATGTCGACATCACCTTCCTTTTCTATTACTCTATTGTTCATGTCATCCCCATCATACAGTTTCTCAATGTATTCCTTCCATCGGTTACCTCTATCGTCTGAGCTTAAAAGAGAATCACATAGGCGGCTTTAATGTTCACACCACTTTTCTTCATTTCTCCAAAATTCTGTTTGATCTTGCTGTATGCAACATCTACTGTACCTACAACCTTTTCCTTTCCTACTTCTTCACACTTTTCTTCTAGCCATTTTTCTTTTGCTATTTTGCATTTCCTGTTTGTTTGATTTTTAAGTTGCCTGTATTAATCTCTTCTTGCTTCATCCTGAGCATTTTTGTACCTTTTCCTCTGATCCATAAGCTCCAATATTTCTTTTGTGAACCAAGGTTTTCGGGCAGCTTTCTCCCTAAAGCCTAATGTTTCTTTACCAGCTTTCATTATTTCGGTCTTCCATTCGTCCTCCGTTGAGTTCCTTTCACAGTTACTTCTTAGACCTAAGTCTACCATTTCTGCAAATTTTCCCCTCGTGCTAGATTGTTTCATTTTATTCACTTACCGTCTGTTCTGCTTATACTGCTTCCTTATTCGCTTAAATTTCAGCCTGCAATTCATTACTATCAAATTATGGTCAGAGTCTATGTCTGCTCCTGGGTACGCTTTACAGTCTAGAACTTGATTCCTGAATCTCTGTTTGACCATGATATAATCTAGCTGATATCTGCCTGTATACCCAGGACGATTCCAGGTGTATATTCTTCTTGCATGGTTCTTAAACAGTGTGTTTGCCACTACTAGCTTATATCTTTCACAAAAATCTAGCAATCTGCATTCTCCCTCATTTCTTTCTCCTAGACCAAAATTTCCTAGAGTATTCCCCACTTTTGTGGACATCAAAAGAACTCTGTTTTATGTGCTCCCCCGTCAAGCTACTCCTGATGTTCGGTACAGCTAAGGGGGCATCCATAAATCTGGTCCGTAACCCTCCCCCTCCCCCCTCCCCCCCCCCCTCCCCTCCCCCCCCCCGCTCCCCCCTCCCCCTAGAAATCGCCCTGGCAACTTTTTGAGACCTACTGGTTCTTTTTTTTTTTCGGCGAAAATTCCCCCTACAATCGACTTTAGCGTCAGATTCACCGGACCCCCCCCCCCCCATTTCACCTCACGTAATTTAAGGACGCCCCCTAAGTTGACTGCTGAAGCTACTCTTTCGGACGACACAGATACTGCTTAAGGTCATTAGGAACTGAGCCCGAGCTTGGAATCTTATGGAGAACAGTAGTGCTAAGTGATTAAATCTTTTCATGTGTAGACCAAATTGATGTGTTATCTGCTATATCTTGTGTTGGTATCACAGTAATTGAAAAACTAAAAACCGCTCTCACTACATCAATCGAAGACAGCAATCACAAGAAAGTATTCTATAGTGGGGCTGTAATTCACGAGAAAGCTATATGTCTTTATGCATAGTTTAAAGATCATTACAATGAACATTAGGATAGAGGATTTAAAGCAATCCAGAATTAGTTTATTAAGTTCAAAGTGTGACAATCGCTCCATTACATCAAAATTTGTCTGTAAACTTGGAACGTATTCCATATAAACGTATATAAACTAGCATTCCGTATTCAACGTTTCCGTAATCAAGATTTCCGTATTCAAGGTTTTGGTATTTGCGGCATATTTACGGAACGTATTCCTTGCGATTAATGATTTTTGACTGTAGACTTTTAAATGAATTAACGGTCATTCATAATGACTCGTCGTTCATCAACCCATTACGGAACGTGCACAAACTACGTGGCTCGGTTCAGGGGGGGGGGGGGGGGGGGGTTGGCTGGAAGGGTACGCTAGGCTACGTGGGGGGAGGGGAGGTTTCGAGCCAGGCCACGTAGCTTTCCTTTCATAACATTTTTCACAGTTAAAATGAGGAATAGAATTCAAAACATCATGTGAATATTTTTTCCCTCAGTTAATTATCTCCGTATGTTAAATTTACAATGGTCCGACAAGAGAAAACAATACAAAATGTCTACTGGAATTAAAAGGGAAAAAAGTTGCGTGCTACGTGTGGGGTGGAGGGGGGGGGGGGCATAGTGGCAAAAGCCACAAAGGGCTATGGGGGGGGGGGGGTTTCACAGGCTGCCAAAATTGAGCTACGTGGTTTATGCACGCTCCCTTATTTGTTATTCGTAAATTAAAAAAAAAAACAGTAGAAAAGAGAATATTTAAACTACAAAGATAAAATAACCGCTTACATGCCAACATAAAAATGACGTTAACGTAAAGTTGATAAAATTTAACAGCTCTTTTTAACCACTCAACCGCTGATGAAGCTGTTGTATTTCGACGAATTAACTTTTTAAGACACTTTCAGAAGATTGGATATGTACTGTACGTATATTTATCCTCTATTCGTGTAACGATTAAATTGTATACTAAATTGCGTTCACAGAAAAATAACGATTTGGTGCTTAAAATCGATACACCAAATACAATATCGATATATACAAAATAAAAATATCACTGATAAATTTTGATTATATTTAGAAAAAAAATCGATATATTTTGCCCATCCCTAAAATACGTTACCATTTTAAAAATTGAGGTCCCTCTTTGGTAGTATCACGTTTTAAGAGAGAAATATTCTGGAATTCGGCTGTTGAAGGGAAAAAGTATTTCTGTTCGTAGAACGTGTTTTTTCTGTAACGAGCTTTTCATCTACCATGATACCTAAACGAGATAGGTAAATAAGCTATCATTTTAAAGATTAAGTTCTAAGAATCCATATAGTCAATAATAAAGAAAGAAATTTTTCGAAGTTCAATTTGTACATTAGGAAATTACGATCAATCAGAGTCACAGATACGCGCCAGTTCAGAGTCAGGCAGTTAGGCTTCACTGACGATGATAATGACTGATCTGATGACCTCTAGATAGCAGCTCACATTACTCTGAGCTATTGATAAACTGAATGTTTTTTCTAGATTAAGGAGGTTAACGGAAATGAGCATTTCTTGTAGGGAAACATATCATCATTTCTAATTGTTACGCTAGACGTTGTAAGTGTTTTACTACGTACAGTACCTATTTGAGTTGACAAGAAAGTGCTACAAACCATCAGATCGTAATTTCGCCCAGGACACCTAGTAATCAGTAAATGGTAACACTCATAAGAGAACAGTTAAATAGAGGCCACCTAGCAAGAGTGCATAATGGAAGGCTTGAGAGTACAAACGGCGTTTTAAAAACCAATAGGCAGAACGGCAGTGGAACAAAGTATTTTTATGTGTTCTTTATGACCTGGACATGGAGCTCATATCAGACTATATCATAACCACTTGTCATAAAGTGTTAATTCTACATGGTATAGGCTACTAGACATAATATGTAATGTGAAAACCGAGACAGGGAGAGGTTATCACGAGCATAAAACAAATTTTAATGTTTCCTTCCCCCCCCCCCCCGTCCCTTTCGAATGAACGCCTAATCACCGTCGATTTGATTATAGATGGTTATCTTTTGTACTTATGGCTCTACGCCTAGTCAACATGGAGATCATTAGAGGCGGGATGGAAATGGGTACAAGGAGGGAAAAGGAATCCTACCCTAGCTCTTGAAGGAAGCATCCCGGTATTTGCAGAAAAACCATGAAACATCCGAATCAGGATGCCCGGACGGGGATTTGAACAGGTGTCCTCCCGAATCGGAGACCAACGCGTTAACCGTTCACCCACCAAGCCCGGTGGAAAACAAAGAACAGTAAGGATATTGTCCATTGTCTTTTGAAGAAACGACCCTGCCATTAGCTTGGAGTGATGTCGGGAAACGTTAGAAAATCAAAATCTGGATGGCTCGACTTAGATTAAAACTGCATCCTTCAAAAGCAAGACTCGAGCTTTATACAGGGTGTTACAAAAAGGTACGGCCAAACTTTCAGGAAACATTCCTCACACACAAATAAAGAAAATATGTTATGTGGACATGTATCCGGAAACGCTTACATTCCATGTTAGAGCTCATTTTATTACTTCTCTTCAAATCACATTAAACATGGAATGGAAACACACAGCAACAGAACGTACCAGCGTGACTTCAAACACTTCGTTACAGGAAATGTTCAAAATGTCCTCCGTTAGCGAGGATACATGCATCCACCCTCCGTCGCATGGAATCCCTGATGCGCTGATGCAGCCCTGGAGAATGTCGTACTGAAATGTGCTGGAGCTCCATCGTGCATGAACCACATGTTGTGTCGTACTTGTAAAGGCACATCTTCTAGCAGCACAGGTAGAGTATCCGGTATGAAATCATTATAACGTGCTCCATTGAGCGTAGGTGGAAGAACATGGGGTACATGCTAACGAAACTAAAATGAACTCTAACATGGAAAGTAAGCGTTTCCGGACACATGTCCACATAACATATTTTCTTTGTGTGTGAGGAATGTTTCCTGAAAGTTTGGCCGTACCTTTTTGTAACACACTGTATACTCACTATCCGTGGCCAATTCATTTACGTAACGGAAGCTATGGCCGAAAGTACACGTAAACGACAAGTCAGAATTCAAACCAGCGATCTTTTGACCGGCACTGCGACATCTTAATTGACCTAACACGATGGAGTATTTTTCTGGAATTTTAATAGTACTACACATAACAAGATCTTAGAATTTTTTTTTTTTTCTTCAAGTAAATGTCTTGCAGACGACATGGGGTTTCTGGTTTGTGACCCCGTGATGGAAAAATGTTCCATCATGAGGACTACTGGTTGCGCCGTATGATTCCTAAGTATCTGCCCGTGCACCAGGATCGTTAATTAAATAATAGCGGTGGAGTTTGTAATCCTTTTTGATACAGTATACAGTAAACGGAACTGTGGCTTTTCCTTGTCCTCCACATTCTTTCGTATCTGCTACTTTAGTCGGCAGTTTTGAAGGGCCACGATAATGAAATCTCGGAGATACAATTATTCATAGTTGAAACCTTTACAAAACTGCTGGTTATCACAAGAAAACAGTGTACAAGAAACAATTGTGACACTTACGTTCTACCCTTTATTGAAAACTGAATTAGGCCGACGGGAATATATTTGCGGGTTATCAGCTTATTCCTTTGAAAACTAAACTGGAAAAAATCTTTGCAGTGTCAGCGACAACGACATAGACTGCGATACGATATCTTCCCTCCTCACGAAAGAGGGACAAATCCTTTCCTTCTGACACTCAAGAGTCTCCCATTAGACTTACCTATCAGTGGTACACGAAAGGAAGTATTTAAGTTTGCTGCGTCTGTATCGTTGGCCTAGTCTATCTCTTCAGTTGGCTCATTTTAATTGGCTCCATCACTGTACAGGGATGATGCGGTATTACCAGAGGGAAGAACGCGTCCACTATGGTAAGACGTGGCTAGCATCCACTTGAGCTCAAGTCGCGAGGGAGGATGTAAGAATGACCCATATTGTGTTGACGAAAAGACGTATTGTATTGCCTCAGGTGTGACTCGAAGCTGGATGTCGTGGTTGTTGACAGGTAGGATCTCAGCGGCCAGAAACTAACCAGCTGATTGGCTAGAGAGCGGGCAAGTATTCTCCACGAATGGTCTAGTGTTATCAGGTAGTCTCGACTTTATCCCGATGGCGAGTTTACTGCGTGGTGGTAATGAAGGTCAAAGCCGTGGAAGGTTAGTAGAGTTCCTCTAATTAAAAGGATAATTTGGCCATTTCGGTTCACTTACTGAAATATTTCACTTACAGTGGGGCTTTTGTAAGAAGAGAAAACTCAATTAATTTGAAAACATTAACACCGCTGTCTTCACAGAGTGAAGATAATTTCGAAGAAATGATTGAGTTCAAGTTCGTGGATATCTCAGAAAGCACAATAAATTTTATTTATAATTTTTTTTTATCAAATTCTATGTTTGATGGTTTATCCGCAACCGTGCTAATACCTCTTGAGTGAAACATTAAAAAACCAAACACGTATGATGCTATCCTGACTTCATTTATGGTTCTCTGCTTTAAGTTTTAGATATATCGCCTTAATTCTGGAACATGACAACTACCGTCTGAATGGAATATGAATGGCTGATGAACACCAGGAAAATACTAAAACAAAATGATCGTTACAAAACGGATATAAATGCTTATGAAGAGTTAAGTTTTATTGGTACCCGCTAGTGTGGCCCAGTGCACTGAGGCGGCACCCTCTGATCTTGGTGATACAACCGGGCCGGGCACGAGGCTAGAACCCCAAGTACCGGCCGAAATGAATTCGCTATTTATGTGGTTTTCAGGAACTAGCAAGGTGAATGCGGGGACGGTGCCCAGTCTAAATGTTTCAAGATCAAAAAATAAACTTATCGTACACAAAACATAGTTACACAATCCGCAAACACTTCATTTTGTCCATTAGTACATAGTGCGTCCTGGCAATAGGTATTCAAATGCTTTGCATCAGCATGGGTGTGAAGGCATGAAATCAAAGCCACGAGTTAAAATTCATTAATGGCACCTTACCCAGATGTTGAAAAATGATGATTAAGAATGAGATGTTGAGTACAACCAAAAGAGTACAACAAGGAAGTGCCCTTTCACCCCTTCTGTTCATAGCGGTGATGGATAACATCTTAAAAGAACTAAAAAGAACATTCAATAGAGATCTACAGGCACTGGTGTTTGCAGATCATGTAGCAGTATGGGATGAAACAGAAGAAGGAATACAAAACAAATTGAAGATGTGGAATGATAAGTTTGAAGAATATGGAATGAAATTGAATCCAAAAAAAACTGTAGCACTAAAAATAAGCCGAAAGAATACAGACTGTCATATAAAATTACAAGACCACGAAGTTGAAGTTGTTGATCAATTCAGCTACCTGGGGAGCATAATTGCCAATAATGGTAGAAGTGAGAAATAATGAGTACAGTAACCAAAGGAGCCAACTTCTACAGTACCGTGCGAGGCTTACTATGGGACATGAAGGTTCCCAGAAGAACAAAAATTGTCTTGTACAAATCATATCTCATTCCTATTCTCACATATGCTTTTGAAACATGCACAACTAACATCAAGGGACCTTAGCAAGATCCAAGCATGTGAAATGAAGTTTCTTAGAACGGCCCTCCAGAAAACTAGACTTGACCGCATAAATAATGATGAAATTAGATCAAACCTAGAGTTAAGGGAATCCATGGAAGAGAGACTTAGGTCATCAAGACTTCGGTGGTTTGGGCATGTGAAGAGAATGACTAGTAAAAGACTGCCAAAACTTATTTGAAAAAAAAGGATACTGGGCAAAAGACCAGTGGGAAGACCAAGAAGAAGATGGACAGACCAACTGAAGGAGGACGTAGAGAGAAGAGGCTGGAATTGGGAGTACATCACACACAGAGAAACCTTTCTGGACAGGAAAAGGTGGAAAACAATCGTCTATAACAACCAAGGCTCGTAAACCACGCCCGGGAAACTGGAGATGGTCCCCAACGATAATGATGATGATGATGTTGAGTTCAGTTTTAGAGATGCAGGAATACGAGTACATGAGTCTCGTCGAGTCTTCAATTTCTGAATATGACGGCTACCTGAAGGACATAATACATTTTTTCCCCCATAAGTAGATGAACAAAATTTAAGAGAAGGTGGCGAGCACGATAGGAGGCAATTTGTGTCAGGTATAAGTCTTTCGGAGCACAATCCGATGTCAGATATCGCCGTCGAAACCACTTTACAGACCAGGCATGGCTCCGACCTCCACGCTCTCTGATGAGGCGAAGACGTTCACCATCTTGTCGCCCAGTCGTGGTTTCACCGTCCTTCAACCACTCTGCGTATATGCTCACAACAGTAGCATACGAAGAGCCAACAAGCATCGCCGTCTCAAAGATGCTCGTTCCCCGGTGCCGCGCCCGCAAACAACGGCCAGTAATTTAATGGACTAAATTGCCTGGGTGTCTCTATCCCAGAGTTTTGGGGAAGTTCTTACATGAAATGCATCACCTTCCATTTTAATATGTTGTCCTTATCGGTAGTGGCATTGGCGGATTAGTCTTATTCGGTCGTGTCTTTGAAGAAGTTTGTCAGGACATCTTAAGTTATTGTTTAGATGGACTGTGTTACCCTGGAAGGCAATAAGAGGGTTGCCTGTTTCGCAGCATTCCTTGTAGAATTTTGCAGCTAATTTGCGGAATCTGTCTTTGAGGCGCGGTAGTCCACTGATTTCATGTAGGCGGACTGTTGGTGTTTCCCGCGGCATTTTATAAGCGTATCTGATGGCTCGATTTTATAATGTTTGTAGTAGATTGAGGTGCGAGTCAGCAGCACTACCCCAAACTACAGCAGCATAGTCTATTATTGTCCTTATCAAGGCCAATGTAGAGGCGTATCCCAAGATGCGGTGTTAGCGATGATGAGGGGTTCAGAATGGGGTATAAAACTGTCATTCTACCCATAGCCTTGTTACGGAGGTTCTTGACGTTTGTTTTCCAAGTCATTGCGTGAGTTGTCCAGACAACTGCGGAAACCTAATAACGATTTTTTTTTTCTAATTCTTGCCACGCCGAATTCCTGCTGTATTGCAACACACTAATAAGGATGTGGACATAATGTGTTCATTGATCAATGTACATTTTAGTAATGGAAATGAAATTCCTCAAATACACTCCGTAATACAACAATGCACTACGCTTTTAATAGACTGCACCAGCCTCTAAGCCCGTAAAAAATGACGGGTGAAAGGAAGGTTCTGCTAACTCATTGCTTTCCGTTTGCTTCAATGGATATAATTGCCTTATTTTGTAGTATTGTATTCATGTGGGTAGTAACTTATATAGAGATACAGTAGCTACTTGTTCTGGATTTATGATGTCAGAATTGGGAGCCAATAAGAATTAAAATAAATTAGAAATCACCAAACCTTATGGTATATCGCGTGGTATAGGTTTATTTCTGGTACAGGACACATTCAGCACCATAAATAGTTAACTACATCCATATGTATAAAGTAATAACTTCGGTAACTCAGCGCTTATGGAAGCAGCTTAAATTGTTTATAAACATAATTTCAACGTGAATTATTCCGTAACGAATTGTTTCAGTTGTCATTCTCGTCTTGCCTTCAGTTCGGCTTACCCCTCAGCTTCCAATAATATTGCTGATCATAAACCAAGCCCATCCACTCCCAACACTAACAAGTTCGAACTGTAGACGACAAATCAAATGAAAATACGCTGGTATTTTGGAGGTACTATTATCTGTAGTTCCATCCTATGGTTTTCCTTACCGGTCGTCCGGATCACAACTCCCAGGCGGTTTTCGGTAATATGATATGTGGATGCACACTAAATTGACGACTATCTTACTAATTAACGCGTACCCTGTCACAGAGTAATATTTACGTATACTACCCCTTCCTATGATGTCACAGCCGATTACAGTCTGATTCCAGTAGGTCGTTATCATAGAGGGTGTAGTATTGTGGATCAATGCGGGAGGAATACGGAAGCAAACCGGAGCTTTTACTCCGTATGGCAGCTTTAGAGGAGCAGCATTTTATTTCAGGGTGCTCAATTACTATTATTTATTTAGTTACACAATACTGCCCCGGGAGTTGACAATAATGGAAGCCGATTGTGGCGACGTTCGAAATGGTGGCAATCTCACAGTTTTTGCCCTGGTTTGGCAAAATCCTAGCACCACCACTTCCGTGAGAAACGTCTGGCGGCAATGAAGTGCATACCTCGGTGAATGATCGTGTGTGTGAATAAAATTTTGAATGACTGTGTGTGTTGAGTATAGAATGTTATTTGTGAATTGAGAGATGAAGAAGGGAGGGGATGAAAGCAATAAACGGCCCAATCATGCCTAAGCGACCGAAAGACACATAAGGTCCCAATCCGATGG
Source organism: Vandiemenella viatica (assembly GCA_031002005.1). NCBI lineage: Eukaryota > Metazoa > Arthropoda > Insecta > Orthoptera > Morabidae > Vandiemenella > Vandiemenella viatica. The sequence continues at coordinate 53,482,748 of CM061918.1, read as the reverse complement.
AATAATCACCATCAACAGCTCACTCAATATGCACAGCGAAGAACCAGGACTTTGGCAAACAGTGTGGTGATTAGGAATGGTGCACCAGTCTCTCTCCTACCCTGCGGGTCAAGTCCACGACCAGGACATGGACAAGCTAGCCATATGTCAGTGCCGGACACCATCACGGTGCCACGACCAACTGAGCCAACGGGGAGATTGTAATGTATACCAAACTCCCCTAATTAATAACTGACCACAGTTGGCTAACGAGAATGGATTACGGTTTACTCTTACCCTTCCGTAGGATGATGTAATCTAAAGTACGTTACACTGTCAACACCAACGTTAGATAAATGCGTTTCGATTATGAAATTCTTTCCTATTGATACTTATTATTAGCTTATCAGAATGGTGTACCCTAGAACCACGAAAGAAAACAAGGATATAGGTTTACTCGTCCTGTGTCGTCGGGCAACTCCGAATCTTGTACAATGAATTTACGAATAACGTATTTCACCTGCCTCATCTCTATGAGGTGGATCAGTTAACGATAAAGTAAAGAAGGATGATCCGCTAATACGTACACTGCAATGTCACCCACTTTGTTAAGACTTGCTAAGCCCACACTAGTGCTTAAGCCGCTAGGAGGAACGCGATGATCACCCCTATTGTGTTGACTGAAAAACATTGCAAAGACCTTCTAGTACTGCTTCAAGTGGGACTCGAAGCAGGCTGTCACGTTTTGATCATGAGAATCTTAGCTGGCAGTTACTGGACAGTTAATTGGCCAGAGTGTCGCAAGTATTGTCCTGTGTCTTGAGGTTGACATGACTTAATTGTTTTTTTTTTCCGCTCCACAACGGGCTTTTTGTACAGTCCCATCGCCATTAGCAGCTTTATAGTTATTTTTCAGGTTTGGTGGTTTTTGAGGACACATTTTATTTCACGTTGGGGGAAAATGGCCATGGACGCCGTCGGCGCCCTTATTTTAAAAACCCCCTGAGGGTTCTTGTGGTCAGTTGGGGATCATCGCCGTAATCTGCTGTATTAGGAGCTGGAAGATCTTGTCCTGTTTCTGGTGACAGTCACGGCTGCAGCAGTTTTGATTCTTGTGGTGGACCTCCGCTTGATTGCGTGGTAGTGCTCTGTGGCAGCTTTTTTGGCTTACAATTGATTTTCTGATGTTCTTCTCTCGGCGATTTTCTTCTTCTGCAGTCTGGGTGTGATTAGGTCGGTGTCGTCTTCTGTCGGCAGAAGCTTGCAGCTTCTTTCTGACCGCGCAACACTCGTAGCACGCCGCATGGTCACCCCCACAGTTTGTACATGTCGGCGTGGCTTCACGCTTACGCGTGCAGACCACAACGCTGTGGGTTCCCCCGCAGCGGACACACCGCACTTCGTTGTTGCACTCTCTCGCTCGATGCCAGAACCCTTGGCCACGTAATCATTGGCTGCTCGTGGTTGAATTCTTATGAAAATTCCTGGATGATCGATCTTTTTTTTGTTGTCTGTCTTCCGCTGGTTGCTGGGCTGCTGGCTCGGTTGGGAGTAGGCTCTGTCTAGCTTCCGGTTGTGGCGTGAGTTTTTCATCTTGCCAAAAAATGTTGTATTTCACGGTTCTGGAAGCGACTTTGTCCTTTGTTGCTTGTTCCATATTTTAAACTTGATGGTGAGCTACTTTATGGGTGACCTTGAGAGTCTCAGCAGTGAGGGGCCGAAGGGGACTTTAAGGAGTATTTATCAACTCCGGTTCACACGTTGACATGTATGTACGTACATATGTAAGCTTGGGGCAACTAAGAACACGTTAATCCGTTGTTTGGCTAGAATTTGCTGCGGATGCGTACACATCAGGGTTAAAACTAAATCTGTTAGGCATAAACCATACCTACTGTTTAACGTAAAAACTGAACCACGGAAGCGTTGTGGCGAACACAATACTCAGTGAGCTGTATCAGAGGCGAAGGTCGGGTTAAGGGCTTATCAGATCCCTCAACCACTGAACCCCCAGGCAGCTACACTTACTGACATAGTACTTTGACACTTTTAGAAAACAAGAAAAAATCAATAAAAGCGAAAGCAGTGTTGAGGGAAATTGAAGATATCTTCTTGGAAACGATTAAGATCAGCAGTCTAGTAGTCTCAGAATCAAAAATATTTTCTTTCAGAACGTTTATCTAACTATTTGTGTCTCCTGTTTTTCCGCAACTGCGTAGCGATCGTTGAACAGTATAGAAAACAAAAAACTGGAATAAACTGTAGATAGCAAATACATATGAGGCTATCCTAATGTCAGCAAAGAAATAAAAGTGTTTGCCTTGATTATCGGGGGTTATAAACGTGTTTTTTCATTGGTTAAAACCTAACTTCGCCCTCGTGACAAAGATTCCTTATTTGTCATATCTTTAGGTATGAAACAATTGCTATGCAAATGCATTCCTATTTTACTCATACAAGTATTTGTTTTACTGATGCGAAATTAAATTATCGAAGGCATAGTTTTGTCGAAAATAACGGAGACCTAGAAGATAGAGTACACGATGTCCCATGAATAAAGTTACAGACTTTAAGAGGAGGCTATGGAACAGCAAACCGATTCGGAACTGCGTAGGCAGCTATGTCAGGAAACGTCACTGCTGGTCGCTAGGCGGCGCTGTTCATTGGACCTCGTGGGCGTGGTGGACCGGTGGTCTGTTCCCCACTCTCTCCGGAATAAAGCAGCCTGGATACCCTTCTGAGGAAGAACTGAAATCTGTTGTGTATACAGGGTGTTACAAAAAGGTACGGCCAAACTTTCAGGAAACATTCCTCACACACAAACAAAGAAAATATGTTATGTGGACATGTGTCCGGAAACGCTTACTTTCCATGTTAGAGCTCATTTTAGTTTCGTTAGTACGTACCCCATGTTCTTCCACCTGCGCTCAATGGAGCACGTTATCATGATTTCATACGGGATACTCTACCTGTGCTGCTAGAAGATGTGCCATTACAAGTACGACACAACATGTAGTTCATGCACGATGGAGCTCCTGCATATTTCAGTAAGCCATTCTCCAGGGCTGCATCAGCGCATCAGGGATTCCATGCAATGGAGGGTGGATGCATGTATCCTCGCTAACGGAGGACATTTTGAAAATTTCCTGTAACAAAGTGTTTGAAGTCACGCTGGTACGTTCTGTTGCTGTGTGTTTCCATTCCATGTTTAATGTGATTTGAAGAGAAGTAATAAAATGAGCTCTAACATAAAAAGTCAGCGATTCCGGACACATGTCCACATAACATATTTTCTTTGTTTGTGTGTGAGGAATGTTTCCTGAAAGTTTGGCCGTACCTTTTTGTAACACCCTGTATATTACTTGTAGAATTCCTAAATGAATTCGGCTTCAAATATCGACAAAGAAAAGACATATTTTCTACCATGTTCACAAATCTGCGATCTTGTGCCGAAACGCATTCATTGCAGAGATATCCGCTTAGAGACGATGCACATCATCTAGGACGAAGCAACTTGTTTACTGTGGAGAATATGATTCAATTGCAATCGTTTAATTTATTCACATTCACTGTGCAGTAATTGCAGTTGTTCCAGTAGACATTGTAGTACGTCACAATAAATATATCTACGGATCACATTAATTAAGACGGGAAATACAAAGAGCAATATTATCTTTGGGGCAATGTGGCATCTAATTGTTTACATTCTCTTTTAAATGAATTCTATGAACGTCTAACATTGTGTCTTATTGTGGTTTAGTTCACTGAGAATTGCCGTTACGAAACCGGTATTTTTTGCATTAATAATAAATCGTATAGCAGTAGATAAAAATCTAAGGATTCAGATTTAAGCTTCTAATACACCATCTGAAGTTTTTCACCGTAATTCCGATCGCTTAACTATCGAAATTGATGAAGGGGTATTCGACCAGTTCTAAGAATTTAAATTTGAACGTAACATTGTAGCTACAATGTAAAATAATGTTGCATTTTCTCTAAAAGTACCTAAAAAACAAAGAAATGTGAGAAATATAGAACGGACGTGCATCCTGAGATAAATTAGTACCAAAAATTTGGCTGCAAAAAATTCGGTGAATTTTATGAAATCATTATTGTAAATCATCTTATCAAAACGAAAGCAAACACACGCAAGTGCTGAAGGTTAGATAATTTTAAAGAAGATACATAGGAAAAAAAAAAAAAAAAAAAAAAAAAAAAAATTGGTTCGGGAAAAAAAACTGTATGTTGTATGGTGGACTGGTCAGGAATATTATAACTCTGATCAATAATAAATAATGCGTTAAAATTTTATAGTGTACTGCTTTCCAGCCTCCGGTTTCCTTCATAAGGTGAAGAGTCAACGGATGAGTTCACTGAAGAAGAACAAAGGAGGTAAATTTTTGTCGCAGTCATATATGGAAGTTATTGTTTATTTTTTCTTAATCGAGAATTTCTTATTTATTCTTTATGGGCCCCTACTAAATACTGTCTTGATGGATCGCATATTTTATCTTTGAAATTTTTTTCTTTCAAAAATGTCTCAAATACATTAATAATACAACCGGCTGATGTTATTCTACGTTCTTCTCTTCAAACTTAAATAAAATCGGTGAATGCGGTATCATTTAAAAAAATTAAGGTTCCCGCTTTGGTAGCATCAAATTTTAAGAGAGGAATAATTCGGAATTCGACTCTTAAAGGGAAACAAATATTTTTATTTCTAAAATGTGTTTCTTCATAACGAGTCATTCATCTCCCTTGATAGCTAAACGAGATCGGTGAGCTTTAAAGTGCTATTCTTTGAAATAGTCTTTCATAAAGAATTGAATTTTTCGAAACTCGTTCCGTACATGAGGAAATTATGAACAATCAAGGGATTCGAACCCGTTCCTCCCGAATGCGAGGCCAGAACATTGACCGTTTCACCCACCACGCTCGGTACGAGTAGAAGGACCTAGGTTTCCAGATTCTGTATTTTGGCCAAGAATACCTCTTTATTTGCCTCATCTTAATTGACTCAACGGAGAGAACTACAGTACATGTATTGCCTTAAGCGAAACTAGAATCAGGATGTCGTGGGTGTTGACAGAGAGAATCTCACCCGACAAAAACTGTCCAGATGATTGGCTAGAGAGCGGGCAAGCATCCTCGCCGAAAGGTATAGTGTCAATTTATCCTGAGGTCGAGTTTCTTGTGGTGTGGCTAAGAGGGTTGCAGCTGTGGACGGTTAATTAATACCTCTAATTGAATGGAGGATTCTGACACTTCCGTTCACAGAAGACATATTTTACGTCCCATGCGACTTTTAGACGAAGAGAAAAACTCAATCAATTCGAAAACCTTGACGCGGCTGTGTTCACACAGTGAAGATATTTTTGAAGAAATGGTTGGCTCAAGTACGTGGAAATCTCGGAAACCAAAATAAATTTCGATTAGAATCTTTACCTACTTCCATGTTTGTTGATTTTTCCGCAACCGCACAAATACATCCGAACATACTAGGAAATTATAATTTTGGTAAAACATCAACAACGAATTACGTGTGATGCTATCCTGACTCCATATATAGTTCCATTGCTAAGTTTCTCCAGTACCTTCCAGTGTGGCTGAGTGCACTGAGGCGACGCACAGTGGATCGTGGAGATACAACGGGCCCAGGCACAAGCCCAAGTCCACCCTGAACGCTCTATTTAGAGGACTTTCCACAATCATGATTTTTTTTTCTTCTGCTTAACTTCTCTCTAACAGCGAGGTCTTTAGAGACGGGAAAGGATGGAGGGCAAGGAATTGAAAGGAATTCGGCCATGGCCTTTTGAAGGAAGCATCCCGGCATTTGCCTAGAGTAATTTGGGAAACCATGGAAAACCCAAATCTGGAAGTCCTGACGGGGATTCGAACCGCCATCCACCCGAATGCGAGGCCAGAACGCTAACTGTTACACCACCACGCTCGGTGCAATCAGGAAGGCGAGTGCCTGGAAGGTCCCCGATCTACATTTTTCAAGATCAAACAATACACTTGTAGTACACAATACATTGTTACACAATTTTCAGACATATGATAACTCTTCATTTTCTCCATTAGTACCTTAGAACATCCTGTTAGTAGGTATTAAAATGCTTGGCATTAGCATGGGTATGCGGCCGTGAAATCACATCCCCAAGTTTGACGAAGCTGACTCATCAGAGGCAGCCCTCCCCAGATGTTCGGAAAAGATGATAAGGAATGAGAAGGTGTGGTCAGTTTTAGTGGTTCATGAATACGCAACTATATCGATTCATATTTTCCTCGTGTCTGAATTGCTGAAAATGATGGATACCTGAAGGACAGTATACATTTATGAATAGAGGTACAAAATTTGAGAGAAGTTGGCGAGAGTTCTACCTTACTCAGAATTGGCCAGGGACACGTGACTGTAGTCGTCACTGTTCGTCACTAGGCGGCGCTGTTCATCAGGGCTCGTAGGGTGGTGTTTCTGGTTGCCTCCAAGCAACCTGCATTTCTTTCTTACTGGAATGGGCACATATACCTGTTTTACATCATATTCCCGTCGATTCCGAAATGTCCATGATTTGTAAGAATTCTGATATCAGAAAGGTCTCATTTTAAGACTTCAGAGAGATTGCTGCCTCTAAAATAACATTCTGATGAATTCCAACAATTGAATTAGGATGATACACATCGTAGCCACGATATAATACGAAATTGTGTTTTTTTTTTTTTAAAAAAAAATATAAATACTGGCACTTGGATGATAAAGTGGAATTGAAAAGCATTAGAACCATCGGAAAATGTGTTCAGACCGAAACAAAAATACATGTCGTATGCGGAACGAAATAGAAACCAAGGATTGAAAAAAATGGCGCCTGAAAAATGTGCTGAACAGAGGAAGATCTTGGAAAATTGAGTAAAATTCAAACGACGTTACTAATGTCCAACAATCTATGGAACATACTACACGTCAATAAGAAATGAAATCCATGTAAAACGGATTGCTACGTCAACTTCATCGGTTTAAAAAGACTGGCGTGAAAGCATTTGGAAGAAAAAACATTTCAACACTGACGTTCCATTCAACGAGAAATGTTGAGCTAACTGCAAGAAATGTAATACACTCTAAATATTGAAACACGGATGCAATGTTTCTAAAATTGTAATAAACCTAATCAATAAAAATCTTACAATTAATATAATGGTTTCCATTATAGCTGCAAAAAATTACATAAGACGTAGCCTGCATACAACCTATCCCCTGAATTTTTGTTTAGGATTTCAATTTTTGAAACATATTTAAATTCTAACATATTTTAACTTTTAATCTTCCATATTGAATCCACCATTTGTCCTTTTTTGCATTGTTAACATTGGAATCGGCATCAGCGAGCTCATTAAACCATGTATACAAATTTGTATAACAATTGAAACATTTTTAGACCATTTTAAATTTTAATCCGCCATATTAGATCCTCCATTTTTTTTTTTTTTTTTTTTTTTTTTTTTTTTTTTTTTGCATTTTTGACATTGGAATTGGAATCAGCGTTCTCAAAACCGATTTTGTACAAAGTTTCATTAAACTTGGGTAACGTTTCAATATTTTGACCAGCTTTTTGAGATTTCGCCCCACTGTGCAGCGTTTGAAAAAGAGAGTAATTGTGCCATTGATATTTAACATACTGTCTTTGAAGTTGATGGAGTTATATCGAGATCCCATGCAAAAATTAAATCACATTGGCTGGATCAAATCATCCATAATCGCTCATCCCTTAGTTCTGACTCGTGTATTGATCTTCCCAATTTATAATTTTGTGAAGTTTTCCCGCAATTAGTCTATTGATTGGATGGCTCCCGATTTCTCACACCAAAATATGGCTCCCACCATCAGCTTAGCTCCAAACACTCCAAAAGAAAGCTCTGCGGATAGATGGGGGCACCATGTTCGCACTTTGGGTAGACACCAGTTTTAATAAATATAACCACACACGAGATTAAAAATATGCTAACAAGATTTACAACATTAGAAGTTACACTATGATGACTGAAATGTAATTTATCTGTTGTATCATAAAATTTTAACAGCACAATCACTAATTCCGAAGGATCAGAAGAATACATATGTTACAGTGATACTTAAATTAGTCAATCATAGTTGAATGAACTTGTAATGAGAAAATCGTTTCGCGAATCTCTCAGTTAGCGGCGAGATTAAATAAAAATTTGAATAAAGTCACTATTTGCAGTTCCAGATGTATAAAAATATGTGAATTAGAAAAGCTGCATTAACTACATTAACTATACTGTGTTGTGAGGCAATGTAGTATGGAATGGGTTATATAATATTTATCAGAAAGTACCTTGAGTATGTGTGATGGAAGTGTTAACAAATAAAGGACCTGAAAATGTTGTAACGGTTTCGGTTATATTTCGTTGTTGAAATTACACAGTAGGAAGATAATAAGAGTTCAAAAACACCGCCAGGTGGCAGCACGGTCGCGTGACGTCACACGTTAGTTCCCCGATCTGCGGATAGATGGCGCTGCACCGTTAGTTCCCCGATCTGCGGATAGATGGCGCTGCACCGTTAGTTCACCGATCGGCGGATAGAAGGCGGTAGCTGTCGGGCTTGCGCTGCACATTTAGTTCGCCGATCCGCTGGCAGATGGCAGCCCCCGTTAGTTCTTTGGCATGTATCATTTTGGTCATATTTCTCACTGCTATCCATCCTGTTCTTGAATGCGGACGTCAGACAAAACTATGGATTCGTCTATCACTTTAGTTCCTAGTGGTCGTCGGGTGTTGCGTATTCCAATTCCACCTTTACCGAGTAACTTAAATATAATTAAAGTCTTAGTTTAAATGGACCCATTGGTTTAAGTAGACAATGGACCTCCATTAATCGGGAAATCGAGTATGATGGTCACGAATCCACTTCCTCTCAGATGTATACTGTTTGATACAGAAGTGGGTGTTGACGTCACTGCCGGAGTATAAAGGCCATCACACCAGCCAGCTAGCCCTCAGTTCCCGGTCGGCGATCGTCAAGTCCAGTTCACTATGGCTAGTGAGGTTCTCCTGTTTTCAACATGCTACAAGTTAAACAGCAGTGACACCAAGCGTATCACTGTTGGTTTGTCACCTAAACTGGAATTTAATCCAGTAGTTGTACTCGAAAAAGTTGGGTACAATAAAGTCACTCTCACACATGAAGAGTGGGATGTACTGAGACAGATGGTCTATACAATTGGTGGCTTTTTCAACAACACTGAGCATCTGCAAAACGAGTGTC
>CM061918.1:53447222-53472486 GCA_031002005.1 Vandiemenella viatica | reverse complement strand
ATTCGAGAGAAAAACGGTAATTAAAAGAAGCAAAGAAATTTAAGTGTTTCCCTTGCTTATCGTGAGTTAAAAACGTGTTTTTGCATTGATTAAAACCTAACTTCGCCTTCGTGACAGAGATTCCTTATTGGTCCATTATTTAGGTATGAATCAGAGTCTATGCAAATGCATTCCTATTTTTCTCATACAATTGTTTGTTTTACTGATGCGAAAATAAATTATGGAAGGCATAGTTTTGTCGAAAATAACGACCACCTAGAAGATAGAATACACGGTGTCCCATGAATAAAGGTACAAACATTAAGACGAGGCGATGGAGCAACAAAACAATTCGGAACTGCAAAGGCAGCCATGACAGGAAACGTCACTGCTGGTCGCTAGGCGGCGCTGTTCATGGAGTGCGTGGGCGTGGTGGATCGGTGGTCTACCCCCCACTCTCTCCGGATTAAGCAGCCTGGATACCCTTCTCAGGAAGAAATTAGATGTGTTGCGTCTGATTCACTCGTAGAATTCTGAAATGAATTTGGCTACAAGAAGTATAAGAGTGCTTCAAATATCGATAAAGAATAGACCATATTTTCTACCATATTCACCAATCTACGATTTTGTGACGAAACGCATGCATTATATAGATATCCGGTTAGAGACGATGCAAATCATCTAGAACGAAGCAACTTGTTTACTGTGGAGGCTATGCTTCAATTGCAATCGTTTAATGTAGCCCCATTCACTGTGCAGAAAGTGCTTTTGTACCAGTAGACATTGTAGTACCTGACATTAAATATAGCTGCGGGATCACATTAATTAAGACGGGACATACAAACAGCAAGATGATGGGGCGAACGGATTTCAGCATTATCTTTCGGGCAATATGGCATCTAATTGTTAACATTCTCTTTTAAATGACTTCTATGAACGTCTGGCATTGTGTCTGATTGTGGTTTAGTCCACTAAGAATTGTCGTTATGAAACCGGTATTTCTTGTATTAATAATAAATCGTATAGCAGTAGATAAAAATCTAAGGATTTAGAATTCAGTTTGTAAAGGAATGCTTACGGCTTCTAATACACCATCTGAACTTTTTCACCGTAATTCCGATCGCTGTTAACTTCATCGCGCTTAACTATCGAAATTGATGAAGAGGTATTCTGCCAGTTCTAAGAATTTAAATTGGAAAGTAACATTGTAGCTACAATGCAAAATAAAATTGCATTTTCTCTAAAAGTACCTAAAGAAACAAATAAATGTGAGAAATCTAGAACGAACGTGCATCCTGGGAAGAAATTGGTATTAAAAATTTGGCTGCAAAAAATTCGGGGAATTATAGGAACTCATTATTGTAAATCATCTTATGCAAATGAAAGGAAACATACGGCAAGTGCCGAGGTTAGATAATTTTAAAAAAGATAAATAGGATCCAAAAAATTGGTTATGGAAAAAAAGAAAAAAACTGTATGGAAAGTGGTGGACTGGGCCAGGAATATTATAACTATGTTCAAGGATGAATAATGCGTGATAAATTTTATAGTGTACTGCATTCCAGCCTCCGGTTTCATTCATAAGGAGAGGTGTAAACGGCTGAGTTTACTGAAGAAGAACAAAAGAGGTAATTTTTTCTCGCAGTTAGATATAGAAATTATTGTTATTTATACAAAATGACATATATTTCCAATCTAATTTTTATTTTCAGTATATTAATGTTATGCAACCGGCGGATATTATTCTGCGTTCTCTTCATACTTAAATATAATCGTTGAACGGATCTTCAGCATTATCTTTCGGGCAATATGGCATCTAATTGTTAACATTCTCTTTTAAATGACTTCTATGAACGTCTAACATTGTGTCTGATTGTGATTTAAAAAATTAAGGTTCCAGCGAGGGATGGTGATTCTTCCCAAAAAAGATCGATTCTTGAATCGATTCGAATCGAAATTTGATAAATCGATTCACAAAACAATCGAAGTCTAAAATATCGATTTTTCTAAAAATCGAACTTTTTAGATTTGGTTTTAATGTTCGCAATTCGTATTTTCAATATAATTACAAACATGGAAAACAAAAAGGACACCATAATAATCGATCATTTATCATTTTTAAGATAATTAAAGTTTTTTACAACTAAATCAAAATAAGACATTTATTTCACAAATTTGTTAGTTACATAAATCAGTATTGAAAACATATAGTTTACACTTCCCAGTGCTTAATGTCCATGCTTTTCAGGAACAGCAATCTGTCTGTGCAGTCTACTAGGATCCAAGCGGTTCCGTACATCACTTGTGATGTTGCCGGCAGTAAAAAAAAAGGCGCTCGCAAGGTATTGATGATCCCACTATATACCGGTACTAGGTACCGCACAACACCTCAATCGTATCTGTAGATCAAACAGTTGTATTCGTGTCAGATCTGCCACAGATCACCGCCTATCACGCTTTACAGACCAGGAAAGCCTCCGACTTCCACGTTTTGTGATGAGGCGTTGACGTCCACCACTTTGTACCCCAGTTTCATCGTCCTTCAACCTCTCTGCATAGATGTTCACTACAGTTTCATGCGAACAGCCGACCAGCCTCGCCGATTCCCAGATACCTGTTCCCAGGTGCCACGGCCACAAACCACCGCCCGTAATTTAAGGGTAATGCGTGAGTTGTGCTTAGGTATCTGGTACCAGACAACTCCGGAAACCTAACAATGATTTTAATAGTACTTGCCAGGCCGAAGCCCTGCTGTATTACAACTTACTAATAATCATGTGGTCATAATGTTTTGGCTGATCAGTGTACATTTTAGTAATGAAAAGGGATTCCACAAATACACTCCGTAATGCATCAATGCGCCACGCTTTTTATAGACTGCACTAGACTCTAAGACCATAAAAAATAGCGGATGAAAGAAATGTGCTTCCAATTCATTTCTTTGTGGTTGCCTAAATAAATAGAATTACCTCATTTTGTAAAATTGTTTGTTTTTCGGTAATAGCTTACATCGCGATACAGCTGCAACTTCTCCTGGATCCATGATGTCATAACTGGGAACCAGTGAGAATTAAAATAAATTATAAATCACCGGACCATATTGGATAGCCCGTGATATTGGTCTTATTCGTGGTAGAGGTCTCATGCTGTACTATAAATAGGGAACTAATTCCATCCGTTTAAAAAGTATTAACTTCGGTAAGTCAGTGCTTATGAAAGCAGCTTAAATTGTTTATAAAACTAAATTCAAGGACAATTCATTTCGGCTTAACATGCAGCTTCCGATAATATTGTTGATCAAAAATCAAGCCCATTCCCTCCAAACTCTAACATGTTTGAACCGTAGACCCCAAAGCAAATGAAAATACACTGGAATTTTGATGGTACTATGGTCTGTAGGTCCATCCTCTGGTCTGTCTTACCGGTCGTCCGGATCACTTTTCAGGTGGTCTTCTGTAATATGCTAAGTGGAAGCATACTTCAAATTACACACTAAATTGCCGGCTATTTTTCTGAGTAACGCATACATTGTCGTCGTCATAGCACCTTTACTGCCTCTTCTTAACAGACAGGGGATTGCGGAGTATGTTGTCCGTGGTCATTGCCTCCAGAAGTATTTGGGCAATGCAAAGCTTTTCTGTTGGTGTGGCTTCTCGGAGGTGTTTGTTTGAAATTAGATGATTAGACTTCATGGTCTCTTATGACGGTCAATGGTGTTGTCATAGCGACCGATGTTGTTTACTTCCGGGTTGTTGCTTCTATTTCAACTTGTGTAGAATACTTCAGCCAGTTGTCTAAATCTGTCGTGAAGATATGGAACTCCAGTAGCTTCATGGGGTACATGGGTGGGAAATCTGGCTGGAAGGTGCAGGGCTCTTTTCAATGTCCTGTTTTGTATTGTTTGTAGTCTGAGTATATAGCTGTCAGTAGCGTGTACCCACACTCGACAGGCATACTAAATAATAGGTCCTACTAGGGTCGTGTAGATCTTAATGCCAGTGCTTGGGGCTAAATTGTTGTCTCTGTTGAGAAGCGAGTAGAGACTGTGAAGCCTCGCACTTGCTCTCTTGTGGACGTCATTTATATGATCTTTCCAGGTTAGTCTCCTGTCTAGCAGCACTCTCAGGTAGCGGGCAGTAGCTGACCAGGGTATGTCACTACCGTGAAGGCGAAGAACGGGGTCTGGTTGACGTGGTCGACGGGGCCCTAGCCTTTTACTGATCATTATTGCCTAAGTCTAGGCTGGGTTAATGTGAATCCTCTATCACCGGACCCAGGCCTCCGTTACCTGGAGGGCTTCCTGAAGGCAGCGAGTGGCTAAAATTCTGCTGCGGCTGGCTGCGAGGTAAGCTATATCGTTAGCCTATGTTGCCACCAAAACTCCATTGGATGTTGAGACATCTGCTGTATATAATGAATATAAAGTCGGACTCAGAACTGAGCCTTGGGGAACTGCTGCTTTCATTTTTCTGACACTGGAGAAAGCTCTGTCGACTCGATCACTGAATGTGCGGTCGTTCAGGTATGATTTTATTAACGTCGCGTATGGACCTGGAATACACACACCAGAGCATTTACTGCTTGTTTCGTTTTTAAGCAGTTTAAGATAGAAGGTTTTGTCGTAGACATTTCCTTCAACTTTGCATTAGGGATACCTTTACTTTTGGTGTGTCGTTTCTTTTGCTCTGTGTTTTATTTAATTACTTGTTAGTATTGATAGAGGTCTTTTATGTTCCCTGCTCATAGAGCTTAAGTAGGAGGCCAGAATGCCATACGGAATCAAATGCTCGGGAGATGTCGAGCATCACCATGGCACAGAATTGTTTGTGGTTGAACGCTTTAGTCACAGCTTCTGTTACCCTCATCAGCTGATTGTAGTTGAGTGGCCGCGACGAAATCCCAGCTGGTGATTAGGTAATGCATTTGTGTCCTCGATATGGGTGGACAGTCGTTTTACCAGTAGCCTTTCAAATACCTTGCTGATAGCTGGAAGGTCTGGTCTGTAGTTTTGCGGTTGGTGTAGGTCCTTCCCACTCTTATGCATTAACGCATACAAGTAGACCGAGTAATATTTATGTATACTGCCCCTCTTATGATGCAAGTGCCGATTCCAGTGGTAGGTCGTTACGATGGAAGGTGTAGTACTGTGAGGGACAGAGCTGGATCAACGGGGGATGGGGAGGGAAGTAAATTCTCCCAGATATTTTTTATTATTTTCTTTGCCACTAAGTAAGACACCAGGCCAAAATTTCCATCCCCCACACCTAAAAAATAAATAAAAAAATTAAAACTAAAGAGGTTACCGAAGAAAAAAAAAAAAGATAAATATTTCTCGCAGACATATTGTATACTTCTTGTTTTATAAATCAATCATATGTTTGTTTACTAATTTGTAACTGATGTCTCAAATAGTGGATCGCTTATGTTATGAGAAGATTTGTTATTGGTACTTAAGACGACGAATAATTGATTTTTTTCAATTAAATGATTGATTGCATTGGTGAACATAAATCTACGTTGTTTCGTCCATAATTAAATAAAATGGAATTTTAAAAAATATATCCATAAATATCGAAACGATATTTACAAACACTATCGATATACATCGGAAAAAATATAGATATTTTTGCCTAAAGGGAGTAATTATCTAAAAAAAATCATAAAATACATCAAAATATTTAAGAAAATTCTGAAAATTAAAGACACAGGTAGAAATTATACAATCTTTCATTAATTTATTATTTTTCTCAGTCAAACAAACCAGTATTCGTCTGATTCTTTTTTTTTCTTTGCTGTCGTCAGTCTTTCGACTGGTTTGATGCAATCCTCCATCCCTTCCTATCCTGTGCTAACCTCTTAATTTCTACGTACCTCTTACAACCCACGTCCTCAATTATCTGCTTTATATATTCTAATCTCTGTCTTCCTTTACAGTTCTTACCTTCGACTGTTCCCTCCACTAACAAATTAACCAATCCAGCATGTCTCAAAATATGACCTACCAGCCTGTCTCTTCTTTCTGTAAGCTTCTTCCATAAACTTCTTTTGTCGCCCATCATTTCCAAAACTCTTTCATTTCTTACCTTGTCTGTCCCACCTAATTTTCAGCATTCTTCTGTAGCACCTCATTTCAAATGCTTCAATATTCTTTCTTTCAGGTATTCCTAAAGTCCATGTTTCGCTACCGTAAAGTGCTGTGCTCCACACATAGAGTTTTAAAAAGTTGTTTCTAATTCCTATATCAATATTTGAAAAAATGTTTCCTTTTTCATGAAGGCTCTTTTTGCTAGTGCTATTCTGCTTTTAACATCATTCCTGCATCGACCTTCAGTTGTAATTTTGCTTCCCAAGTAACAGAATTCACTCACTTCTCCTATTGCATCCGATCCTATTTTTATATTTAATCTACTAGTATTGGTATCATTTCTGCTACATTTCATCACTTTTGTCTTGCTTTGATTTATATTCAGTCCAAAATCTTCCTTCAGTATTTTTTTCATGCCATTCAGTAACTTCTCAATATTCTCAGATTTCTCTGCTAACAAGACAATGTCATCAGCAAATCGTAGCATACTGATTTTTTCTCCCTGAAAGCTTATGCCACACGGAAATTTTTCTTTGACTTTCTTCATTGCTTCTTCTGCATACAAGTTGAATGTTAACGGGGATAGACTACAGCCTTGTCTCTCACCCTTTTCAACTGATGCTTGTCTCTCACGAGTAGCTACTTTTATTACAGCAACTTTATTCTTATATAGTTTATAAAGTATTCTTCTATCTCGATACATTAGACCTGACTTCTTTAAAATTTTGAACATCTTGTCCTACCAAACATTATCAAAAACTTTTTCTAAATCAACAAATGCCATAAAAGTATCTTTGTTTTTCTTGATCCGCCTTTCAAGTATTAATTTTAAATCCAGAATTGCTTCCCTTGTACCGCCATTTTTTCTAAACCCAAATATATCTTCACCTACTATCTCTTCTACTACTCTTTCAATTCTTGTGTATATCGTTGTGGTCAGTAATTTTGAAGCATGTGATGTTAGACTAATGGTGCGATAATTCTCACATTTGTCGGCTTGTGCTTTCTTGGGAAGTATGAAGATGAAATCTTTATTAAAATCGGTTGGAATTTCTCCTGTTTCATAACTTTTTGATATCAGCTTGAATAATCTTTCAATTCCTTCTTCTCCTAGGGATTTACAAGTTCTGCAGGGATCTCATCAATTCCAACTATCTTATTGCTTTCAAGTCATTCAGAGCTTTATTAAATTCTGTCCTCAAAACAGGATCTCCTAAGTCATCAATGTCGACATCGCCTTCCTTTTCTATTACTCTATTGTTCATGTCGTCCCCATCATACAGTTTTTCAATGTATTCATTCCATCGGTTACCTCTATCGTCTGAGCTTAAAAGAGGATCACATAGGCGGCTTTAATGTTCACACCACTTTTCTTCATTTCTCCAAAATTCTGTTTGATCTTCCTGTATGCAACATCTACTTTACCTACAACCTTTTCCTTTCCTACTTCTTCACACTTTTCTTCTAGCCATTTTTCTTTTGCTACTTTGCATTTCCTGTTTGTTTGATTTTTAAGTTGCCTGTATTGCTCTCTTCTTGCTTCATCCTGAGCATTTTTGGACCTATTCCTCTGATCCATCAGCTCCAATATTTCTTCTGTGAACCAAGGTTTTCGGGCAGCTTTCTCCCTAAAGCCTAATGTTTCTTTACCAGCTTTCATTATTTCGGTCTTCCATTCGTCCTCCGTTGAGTTCCTTTCACAGTTACTTCTTAGACCTAAGTCTACCATTTCTGCAAATTTTCCACTCGTGCTAGATTGTTTCATTTTATTCACTTCCAGTCTGTTCTGCTTATACTGCTTCCTTATTCGCTTAAATTTCAGCCTGCAATTCATTACTATCAAATTATGGTCAGAGTCTATGTCTGCTCCTGGGTACGCTTTACAGTCTAGAACTTGATTCCTGAATCTCTGTTTGACCATGATATAATCTAGCTGATATCTGCCTGTATCCCCAGGACGATTCCAGGTGTATATTCTTCTTGCATGGTTCTTAAACAGTGTGTTTGCCACAACTAGCTTATATCTTTCACAAAAATCTAGCAATCTGCATCCTCCCTCATTTCTTTCTCCTAGACCAAAATTTCCTACAGTATTCCCCACTTTTGTGGACATCAAAAGAACTCTGTTTTATGTGCTCCCCCGTCAAGCTACTCCTGTTGTTCGGTACAGCTAAGGGGGCATCCATAAATCTGGTCCGTGGGCCTCCTCCCTCCCCTTAGAAATCGCCCTGGCAACTTTTTGAGACTTACTGGTTCTTTTTTTTTTTTTTTTTTTTCTTCGCGAAAATTTCCCCTACAATCGACTTTAGCGTCAGATTCACCGGACCCCCCCCCCTCCCATTTCACCTCACGTAATTTAAGGACGCCCCCTAAGTTGACTGCTGAAGCTACTCTTTCGGACGACACTGATACTACTTAAGGTCATTAGGAACTGAGCCCGAGCTTGGAATCTTATGGAGAACAGTAGTGCTAAGTGATTAAATCTTTTCATGTGTGGACCAAATTGATGTGTTATCTGCTATATCTTGTGTTGGTATCACAGTAATTGAAAAACTAAAAACCGCTCTCACTACATCAATCGAAGACAGCAATCACAAGAAAGTATTCTTTAGTGGGGCTGTAATTCACGAGAAAGCTATATGTCTTTATGCATAGTTTAAAGATCATTATAATGAACATTAGGATAGAGGATTTAAAGCAATCCAGAATTAGTTTATTAAGTTCAAAGTGTGACAATCGCTCCATTACATCAAAATTTGTCTGTAAACTTGGAACGTATTCCCTATAAACGTATATAAACTAGCATTCCGTATTCAAGGTTTCCGTAATCAAGATTTCCGTATTCAAGGTTTTGGTATTTGCGGCATATTTACGGAACGTATTCCTTGCGATTAATGATTTTTGACTGTAGACTAGATTGTAGACATTTAAATGAATTAACGGTCATTCATAATGACTTGTCGTTCATCAACCCATTACGGACCGTGCACAAACTACGTGGCTCGGTTCAGGGGGGGGGGGAGGTTGGCTGGAAGGGTACGCTAGGCTACGTGGGGGAAGGGGAGGTTTCGAGCCAGGCCACGTAGCTTTCCTTTCATAACATTTTTCACAGTTAAAATGAGGAATGAATTCAAAACATCATGTGAATATTTTTTCCCTCAGTTAATTATCTCCGTATGTAATTTACAATGGTCCGACAAGAGAAAACAATACAAAATGTCTACTGGAATCAAAAGGGAAAAAAGTTGCGTGCTACGTGTGGGGTGGGGAGGGGAGCGTAGTGGCAAAAGCCACGTAGGGCTACGTGGGGGGGGGGGTTCACAGGCTGCCAAAATTGAGCTACGTGGTTTATGCACGCTCCCTTATTTGTTATTCGTAAATAAAAAAAAAAACGGTAGAAAAGAGAATATTTAAACTACAAAGATAAAATAACCGCTTACATGCCAACATAAAAATGACGTTAACGTAAAGTTGATAAAATTTAACAGCTCTTTTTAACCACTCAACCGCTGATGAAGCTGTTGTATTTCGACGAATTAACTTTTTAAGACACTTTCAGAAGATTGGATATGTACGTATATTTATCCTATATACGTGTAACGATTAAATTGTATACTAAATTGCGTTCGCAGAAAAATATCGAATTGGTGCTTAAAATCGATACACCAAATACAATATCGATATATACAAAATAAAAATATCACTGATAAATATTGATTATATTTAGAAAAAATATCGATATATTTTGCCCATCCCTAAAATACGTTACCATTTTAAAAATTGAGGTCCCTCTTTGGTAGTATCAAGTTTTAAGAGAGGAATATTCTGGAATTCGGCTGTTGAAGGGAAAAAGTATTTCTGTTCCTAGAACGTGTTTTTTCTGTAACGAGCTTTTCATCTACCATGATACCTAAACGAGATAGGTAAATAAGCTATCATTTTAAAGATTAAGTTCTAAGAATCCATATAGTCAATAATAAAGAAAGAAATTTTTCGAAGTTCAATTTGTACATTAGGAAATTACGATCAATCAGAGTCACAGATACGCGCCAGTTCAGAGTCAAACAGTTAGGCTTCAATGACGATGATAATGACTGATCTGATGACCTCTAGATAGCAGCTCACATTACACTGAGCTATTGATAAACTGAATGTTTTTTCTAGATTAAGGAGGTTAACGGAAATGACTATTTCTTTTAGGGAAACATGTCATCATTTCTAATTGTTACGCTAGACGCTGTAAGTGTTTTACTACGTACAGTACCTATTTGAGTTGACAAGAAAGTGCTACAAATCATCAGATCGTAATTTCGCCCAGGACACCTAGTAATCAGTAGATGGTAAAACCCATAAGAGAACAGTTGAATAGAGACCACCTAGCAAGAGTGCATATTGGAAGGCTTGAGAGTACAAACGGCGTTTTAAAAACCAATAGGCAGAACGGCAGTGGAACAAAGTATTTTTATGTGTTCTTTATGACCTGGACATGGAGCTCATATCAGACTATATCATAACCACTTGTCATAAAGTGTTAATTCTACGTGGTATAGGCTACTAGACTTAATTTTTAATGTGAAAACCGAGACAGGGAAAGGTTATGACGAGCTTAAATCAATTTCATAATAGGTGGTTCTCTTTTGTACTTATGGCTTTATGCCTCGTCAACATGGAGATCTTTAGACGCGGGATGGAATTATGTACAAGGAGGGAAAGGAATCCTACCCTAGCCTCTTGAAGGAAGCATCCCGGAATTTGCAGAAAACCCATGAAACACCCGAATCTGGACGCCCGGACGGGGATTCGAACAGGTGTCCTCCCGAATCTGAGACCAACGCGTTAACCGTTCACCTACCATCCCGGTGGAAAACAAAGAACAGTAAGGATATTGTCCATTGTCTTATGAAGAAACGACCCTGGCATTCGCTTGGAGAGATTTCGGGAATCGTTAGAAAATCATACCTGGATGGCTGGACTTGGATTAAAACTGCGTCCTTTAAAAGCAAGATTCGAGTGATATATACTCACTAGCCGTGGTCAATTCATTTACGTAACGCAAGCTTTGGCCGTAAGTACACATAAAGGACAAGTCAGAATTAAAATCAGTGACATTTTGACCGGCACTGCGAGATCTTAATCATTGAACCACCTAATTGACTTAAGACAACGGAGTATTTTTCTGGAATTTTAAGAGTCCTTCACATAACAAGATTTTAGAATTATACTTTTTCTTCAAGTAAATGTTTTGCAGACGACTTTGGGTTTCTGGTTTGTGACCCCGTCATGGAAAAATGTTCCATCATGAGGACTACTGGTTGCGCCGTATGATTTCTAAGTAACTACTCGTGCACCAGGATCGTTAATTAAATAATGGTGGTGGAGTTTGTAAACCTTTTGGTAAATGGAAATGTGGCTGTTCCTTGTCCTCCACATTCTTTCGTATCCGCTGCTTTTGCTGTACAGTTTTAAAGCGCCAAGATAATGAAATTTCGGAATACAATTATTCATAGTTCAAACCTTTATAAACTGCTGGTTATCGCAAAAAACAGTGTAGAAGAATAATTGTGATACGTACGTTCTATCCTTTATTGAAAACTGACTGAAGTAGGACGACGGGAATATATTTGCGGGGTATCAGCTTTTTCCTTTGAAAACTAAACTTGAAAAAAACTTTTCAGAGTCAGCGACAACGACATAGACTACGATACGATATCTTACCTATTCACGAAAGAGGCAGAAATCCTTTCCTTCTGACACTCAAGAGTCTCCCATTAGACTTACCTGTCAGTGGTACACGAAAGGAAGTATTTAAGTTTCCTGCGTTTGTATCGCTGGCCTAGTCTATCTCTTCAGTTGGCTCATTTTAATTGGCTCCATCACTGTACAGGGATGATGCGGTATTACCAGAGGGGCGAACGCGTCCACTATGGTAAGACGTGGCTAGCATCCACTTGAGCTCAAGCCGCGAAGGAGGATGTAAGAATGACCCATATTGTGTTGACGAAAAGACGTATTGTATCGCCTCGGCGAGACTCGAAGCTGGATGTCGTGGTTGTTGACAGGTAGGATCTCAGCGGCCAGAAACTAACCAGCTGATTGGCTAGAGAGCGGGCACGTATTCTCCACGAATGGTCTAGTGTTATCAGGTAGTCTCGACTTTATCCCGATGGCGAGTTTACTGCGTGGTGGTAATGAAGGTCAAAGCCGTGGAAGGTTAGTAGAGTTCCTCTAATTAAAAGGAGAATTAAGCCATTTCGGTTCACTTACTGAAATATTTCACTTACCGTGGGGCTTTTATAAGAAGAGAAAAGATTAGCACCGCTGTCTTCACAGAGTGAAGATAATTTCGAAGAAATGATTAAGCTCAAGTTCGTGGAGATCTCAGCAACTACAATTAATTGTATTTAGAATTTTTTATCAAATTCAATGTTTGATGGTTTTTCCGCAAACGTGCTAATACCTCAAAACATGCTAGGAAATTAAAAGTTGAGTAGAACATTGAAAAACCAAACACGTATGATGCTATCGTGACTTCATTTATGGTTCTCTGCTTAAAGTTTTAGATATATCGCATTAATTCGGGAACATGACAACTACCGTCTGAATAGAATATGTATGGTAGGTGCACACCAGGTAAATACTAAAACGAAATGATAGTTACAAAGTAGATATAAATTTAAATGCAGAGATAAGTCTTACTGGTACCCGCCAGTGTGGCTCAGTGCACTGAGGCGACGCACTCTGATTGTGGTGATACAACAGGGCCGGGCACAGGCCCTCGCGTAGCGACCGTCATGAACGCGCTACTTAGACGGGTTTCCTCAGCCATCCAGGCGAATTCGGGGACGGTCTCCATTCTAAACGTTTCAAGATCCAAAAATAAACTTATCGTATACAAAACATATTTACACAATCCGCAGACTGGTGGTAACTCTTCATTTTGTCCATTAGTACATAGTGCGTCCTGGTAGTAGGTCTTCAAATGCTTTGCATCAGCATGGGTATGTAGGCCTGAAATCAAAGCCCCGAGTTTGTAGATGCCAACGATGAATAAAATTCATGAAGACCACCTTACCCCAGATGTTTAAAAAAGATGATAAAGAATAATATGTTGTGTTTGGTTTTAGTGGTGCACCAGTACATGAGTCTCGTCGACTCTTCAGTTTCTGAATATGACGGCTACCTGGAAGACATAATACATTTTTTCCCATAAATAGATGAACAAAATTTAAGTGAAGGTTTTGAGCGGTATAAGAGGTGATCTGTATCAGGCATAAGTCTTTCGGAGCACACTCTGCTGTCAGATCTGCCACAGATCACCTCCTATCCCGCTTTACAGAGCGGGCAAGCCTCTGACCTCCACGTTCTGCAACTCAGCGCTTATGAAAGCAGCTTAAATTGTTTATAAAAATAATTTTAACGTGAATTATTTCGTAAAAAAAATTGTTTCAGTTGTTCAGCTTCCAATAATATTGCTGATCATAAACGAAACCTATCCACTCCCAACACTAACTAGTTCGAACCGTAGACTACAAATCAAATGAAAATTGCTGGTAGTTTGGAAGTACTACTATCTGTAGTTTTATCCTCTTGTTTTTCTTACTAGTCGTCCGGGTCACAATTCTCAGGCGGTTTTCGGTGATATTATATGTGGTGCACACTAAATTCACGACTATCTTAATTGATAACGCATACCGTGTACACATAAAAATATTTATGTATACTACTCCTTCTTATGATGTCACAGCCGATTTCAGTCGGATTCCAGTAGGTCGTTACCATTGAGGGTGGGACAGAGCGGGATCAACGGGGAGGGGGAGGGAAGCAAACCAGAGCTTTTACTCCGGATGGCAACTTAAGAGGGGCGCAATTTATTTCACGGTGCTCAATTATTATTATTATTTTTAGTTACGTAATACTGCCTCAGGCGTTGACAATAAATGATGGCGATTGCGGCGATGTTCGGAGGGGGCCGCGATCTCACATTTTTGCGCTGGTTTTGAAAAATCATAGCTCCACCACTTCCGTGAGAAGTGTCTTGCGGCGACGAACTGCATACCTCGGTGTATGATCGTGTGCGTTATTAAAATTGTGAATGACTATGTGTTGAATATAGAGTGTTATTTGTGTTGTATTAATTGTGAGATGAAGGATGAAAGCAATTAACGGCCCAATCAGGCCTACGCGACGGAAAGGTACATAAGGTGCCGCGAGGATTAACGTCCCCATCCGACGGAAGAATCACTATCAACCGCTCACTCAATACGCACAGCGAAGAGGTTTGGGATTTAAACCAGGACTTTGGCAAACAGTATGGTGACTAGGAATGGTGCACCACTCCCCCTCTCTTACCATGCCAGCCAAGTACACAACCAGCACTCAAACCAGCAAACCATATGTCAGCGCCGGACTCTATCACGGTGACACAACCAACTAAGCCAACGGGACGAGCTTCATGTATACCAACCTCCACTACTTGACAACTGACCACAGTAGGCTAACGAGAATGAATTTCGGTTTAATCTTACCCTTTCCATAGCATCACATTATCGAAAGTGCTTTATACAGTCAACACCAACGTTAGATAAATGCGTTTCGATTGTGAAATTCTTTCCTATTGATACTTACTGTTACCTTATAGGAATCATGAACCCTAGAACCACGAAAGGAAAGAACTATATACGTTATCTCGTTCTTTGCCGTTCTGCTACTTCAAATCTTGTATCATGACTTTGCAAATAGCGTATCTTCACCCGCTTCATCTTTAAGGGATGGATGAATTAACGATAAATAATAGAAGGATGATCCAGTACTACCCATACTGCAATGTCACCCACTTTGTTAAGACTTGCCAAGCATATACTAGTGCTGAAGCCGCTAGGAGGAACGCGATGATCACCTCTATAGTGTTGACTGAAAAACAATGCAGAGACCTTCTAGATTTGCTTCAGGCGGGACTCGTAGCAGGATGTAACGTTTTGACAAGGAGAATCTTAGCTGCAGAAACTGGCCAGCTGATTGGCCAGAGTGTCTGCAAGTATTGTACCGTGTCTTGGGGTCGACGTGACTTAATCCTTGAGAGCGAGCTACTTCTGGGGTGGCCTTGAGAGTCTCAGCAGTGGAGGGCCGAAGGGGATCATTAATAAAGTGGACGTGAAGGAGCATTTAGCAACTCGGGTTCACACACTGACATGTATGTAAGCTTGGGCCAAATAAGAGCATGTTAAACCGTTGTTTTGCTACAATTTGCTACGGATGCGTACACATCAGAGTTACAACTAAGACTGTAGGCATAAAGGCGACCTACTGTTTAACGTAAAAACTGAACCACAGAAGCGTTGTGGCGAACACAATACTCAGTGAGCTGTGTCAGAGGCGAAGGTCGGGTTAAGGGCTCATCAGATCCCTCAACCACTGAACCCCCAGGCAGCTACACTTACTGACATACTTTGACACTTTTAGAAAACAAGAAAAAATCGATAAAAGCGAAAGCAGTGTTGAGGGAAATTGAAGATATCTTCTTAGAAACGAATAAGATCAGCAGTCTAGTTTTCTCAGAATCAAAAATATTATCTTTCAGAACGTTTATCTAGCTATTTGTGTGTCCTGTTTTTTCCGCAACTGTAACTATCTTTGAACAGTCTAGAAAATAAAAAAACTGGAATAAACTGTAGATAGTAAAAACATATGCCGCTAGCCTAATGCCAATTTTAAATTATTTCTATAAGTTATTGCATACGTCGCGTTCGATCTGTAACATGTCATCTTACTAGTATGTGCAACGAGAAAGGCCTTTAAATTCGAGAGAAAAACAGTAATTAAAAGAAGCAAAGAAATTTAAGTGTTTCCCTTGCTTATCTTGAGTTAAAAACGTGTTTTTCCATTGATTAAAACCTAACTTCGCCTTCGTGACAGGGATTCCTTATTGGTCCATTATTTAGGTATGAATCAGAGACTATGCAAATGCATTCCTATTTTTCTCATACAATTGTTTGTTTTACTGATGCGAAAATAAATTATGGAAGGCATAGTTTTGTCGAAAATAACGGCCACCTAGAAGATAGAATACACGGTGTCCCATGAATAAAGGTACAAACTTTAAGAAGAGGCGATGGAGCAACAAAACGATTCGGAACTGCACAGGCAGCCATGACAGGAAACGTCACTGCTGGTCGCTAGGCGGGCGCTGTTCATGGGAGTGCGTGGGCGTGGTGGTCAGGTGGTCTGCCCCCCTCTCTCTCCGGAGTTAAGCAGCCTGGATACCCTTCTCAGGAAGAAATTAGATCTTTTGTGTCTGAATCACTTGTAGAATTCTGAGATGAATGTGTCTACAAGAAGCATAAGAGTGCTTCAAATATCGATAAAGAAAAGACACATATTTTCTACCATGTTCACCAATCTACGATTTTGTGACGAAACGCATGCATTATATATATATCCGGTTAGAGACGATGCACATCTTATCTAGGACGAAGCAACTTGGTTTACTGTGGAGGCTATGCTTCAATTGCAATCGTTTAATTTAGCCCCATTACTGTGCAGTAATTGCTTTTTGTACCAGTAGACATTGTAGTACCTCACATTAAATATAGCTGCGGGATCACATTAATTAAGACGGGACATACAATCAGCAAGATGACGGGGCGAACGGATCTTCAGCATTATCTTTCGGGCAATATGCACGTAATTGTTAACATTCTCTTTTAAATGACTTCTATGAACGTCCTGGCATTGTGTCTGATTGTGGTTTAGTCCACTAAGAATTGTCGTTACGAAACGGTTTTTCTTGTATTAATAATAAATCGTATAGCAGTAGATAAAAATCTAAGGATTTAGAATTCAGTTTTGTAAAGGAATGCTTACGGCTTCTAATACACCATCTGAACTTTTTTCACCGTATTTCCGATCGCTGTTAACTTCATCGCGCTTAACTATCGAAATTGATGAAGGGGTATTCTGCCAGTTCTAAGAATTTAAATTTGAAAGTAACATTGTAGCTACAATGCAAAATAAAATTGCATTTTCTCTAAAAGTACCTGAAGAAACAAATAAATGTGAGAAATCTAGAACGGACGTGCATCCTGGGAAGAAATTGGTACTAAAAATTTGGCTGCAAAAAATTCGGGGAATTATAGGAACTCATTATTGTAAATCAGTTTATGCAATGAAAGGAAACATACCGCAAGTGCCGAGGTTAGATAATTTTAAAAAAGATAAATAGGATCCAAAAAATTGGTTCGGGAAAAAAAGAAAAAAAACTGTATGGAAAGTGGTGGACTGGGCCAGGAATATTATAACTATGTTCAAGGATGAATAATGCGTGATAAATTTTATAGTGTACTGCATTCCAGCCTCCGGTTTCATTCATAAGGAGAGGTGTAAACGGCTGAGTTTACTGAAGAAGAACAAAAGAGGTAATTTTTTCTCGCAGTTAGATATAGAAACTATTGTTTATATATAAAAATTTCATATTTAATCTTTAATGGTCGTAGCAACGGTATATGTCCAATGTAAATTTCATTTTCAATATATTAATGTATTAATGTTATGCAAACCGGCGGATATTATTCTGCGTTCTTCTCTTCATACTTAAATATAATCGATGAATGCGGTATCATTTAAAAAATTAAGGTTCCCGCTAGGGATGACGATTCTTCCCAAAAAAGATCGATTCTTGAATCGGATTCGAATCGAAATTTGATAAATCGATTCACAAAACAATCGAAGTCTAAAATATCGATTTTTCTAAAAATCGAACTTTTTAGATTTGGTTTTAATGTTCCTAATTCGTATTTTCAATATAATATTACAAACATGGAAAACAAAAAGGACACCATAATAATCGATCATTTATCATTTTTAAGATAATTAAAGTTTTTTACAACTAAATAAAAATATCAGGGATACATAAGACATTTATTTCACAAATTTGTTAGTTACATAAAACAGTTTTGAAAAGATATAGTTTACACTTCCCAGTGCTTAATGTCCATGCTTTTCAGGAACAGCAATCTGTCTGTGCAGTCTACTAGGATCCAAGCGGTTCCGTACATCACTTGCGATGTTGCCGGCAGTAAAAAAAAAGGCGCTCGCAAGGTATAGATGATCCCACTATATACCGGTACTAGGTACCGCACAACACCTCAATCGTATCTGTAGATCAAACAGTTGTATTCGTGTCAGATCTGCCACAGATCACCGCCTATCACGCTTTACAGACCAGGAAAGCCTCCGACTTCCACGTTTTGTGATGAGGCGTGGACGTCCACCACTTTGTACCCCCAGTTTCATCGTCCTTCAACCACTCTGCATAGATGTTCACTACAGTTTCATGCGAACAGCCGACCAGCCTCGCCGATTCCCAGATACCTGTTCCCAGGTGCCACGGCCACAAACCACCGCCCGTAATTTAAGGGTAATGCGTGAGCTGTGCTTAGGTATCTGGTACCAGACAACTCCGGAAACCCTAACAAGGGATTTTAATAGTACTTTCCACGCCGTAGCCCTGGCTGTATTACAACTGTACTAATAATCATGTGGTCATAATGTTTTGGCTGATCAGTGTACATTTTAGTAATGAAAATGGGATTCCACAAATACACTCCGTAATGCATCAATACGCCACGCTTTTTATAGACTGCACTAGACTCTAAGCCCATAAAAAAATGCGGATGAAAGAAATGTGCTTCCATTCATTTCTTTGTGGTTGCCTAAATAAATAGAATTACCTCATTTTGTAAAATTGTTTGTTTTTTCGGTAATAGCTTACATCGCGATACAGTTGCAACTTCTCCTGGATCCATGATGTCATAACTGGGAACCAGTGCGAATTAAAATAAAATTATAAATCACCGGACCATATTGGATAGCCCGTGATATTGGTCTTATTCGTGGTAGAGGTCTCATGCTGTACCTATAAATCAGGGAACTACTTCCATCCGTTTAAAAGTATTAACTTCGGTAACTCAGTGCTTATGAAAGCAGCTTAAATTGTTTATAAAAACTAAATTCAAGGACAATTATACGTAAAAAAAACTGTTTCAGTTGTCACTCTGGTCTTGCCTTCATTTCGGCTTAACATGCAGCTTCCGATAATATTGTTGATCAAAAATCAATCCCATTCACTCCAAACTCTAACATGTTTGAACCGTAGACCCCAAAGCAAATGAAAATACACTGGAATTTTGATGGTACTATGGTCTGTAGGTCCATCCTCTGGTCTGTCTTACCGGTCATGCGGATCACAATTTTCAGGTGGTTTCTGCAATATGCTAAGTGGAGCATACTTCAAATTACACACTAAATTGCCGGCTATCTTTCTGATAACGCATACATTGTCGTCGTCATAGCACCTTTAACTGCCTCTTCTTAACAGGCAGGGGATTGCGGAGTATGTTGTCCGTGGTCATTGCCTCCAGAAGTATTTGGGCAATGCAAATCTTTTCTGTTGGTGTGGCTTCTCGGTGGTGTTTGTTTGAAATTAGATGATTAGACTTCATGATCTCTTATGACGGCAATGGTGATGTCATAACGACTGATGTTGTTTACTTCCGGGTTGTTGCTTCTATTTGAACTTGTGTAGAATACTTAAGCCTGTTGTCTAAATCTGCCGTGAAGATATGGAACTCCAGTAGCTTCATGGAGTACATGGGTGGGAAATCTGGCTGGAAGGTGCAGGACTCTTTTCAATGTCCTGTTTTGTATTGTTTGTAGTCTGAGTATATAGCTGTCAGTAGCGTGTACCCACACTCGACAGGCATACTAAATAATAGGTCCTACTAGGGTCGTGTAGATCTTAATGCCAGTGCTTGGGGCTAAATTGTTGTCTCTGTTGAGAAGCGAGTAGAGGCTGTGAAGCCTCGCACTTGCTCTCTTGTGGACGTCATTTATATGAGCTTTCCAGGTTAGTCTCCGGTCTAGCAGCACTCCCAGGTAACGGGCAGTATCTAACCAGGTATGTCTTTACGTGAAGGTGAAGAACGGGGTCCGGTTGACGTGGTCGACGGGGCCCTAGCCTTTTACTGATCATTATTGCCTAGGCTGGGTTAATGTGAATCCTCTATCACAGGACCCAGGCCTCCGTTACCTGGAGGGCTTCCTGAAGGCAGCGAGTGGCTAAAATTCTGCTGCGGCTGGCTGCGAGGTAAGCTGTATCGTTAGCCTATGTTGCCACCAAAACTCCATTGGATGTTGAGACATCTGCTGTATATAATGAATATAAAGTCGGACTCAGAACTGAGCCTTGGGGAACTGCTGCTTTCATTTTTCTGACACTAGAGAAAGCTCTGTCGACTCGAACACTGAATGTGCGGTCGATCAGGTATGATTTTATTAACGTCGCGTATGGACCTGGAATACCCTGCTTATAGAGCTTAAGTAGGAGGCCAGAATGCCATACGGAATCAAATGCTCGGGAGATGTCGAGCATCACCATGGCACAGAATTGTTTGTGGTTGAACGCTTTAGTCACAGCTTCTGTTACCCTCATCAGCTGATCTGTAGTTGAGTGGCCGCGACGAAATCCCAGCTGGTGATTAGGTAATGCATTTGTGTCCTCGATATGGGTGGACAGTCGTTTTACCAGTAGCCTTTCAAATACCTTGCTGATAGCTGGAAGGTCTGGTCTGTAGTTTTGCGGTTGGTGTAGGTCCTTCCCACTCTTATGCATTAACGTATACAAGTAGACCGAGTAATATTTATGTATACTGCCCCTCTTATGATGTAAGTGCCGATTCCAGTGGAAGGTCGTTACGATGGAAGGTGTAGTACTGTGAGGGACAGAGCTGGATCAACGGGGGATGGGGAGGGAAGTAAATTCTCCCAGATATTTTTATTATTTTCCTTGCCACTAAGTAAGACACCAGGCCAAAATTTCCATCCCCCACACCTAAAAAAAAAAAAAAATTAAAACTAAAGAGGTTACCGAAGAAAAAAATAAAAGATAAATATTTCTCGCAGACATATTGTATACTACTTGTTTTATAAATCAATCATATGTTTGTTTACTAATTTGTAACTAATGTCTCAAATAGTGGCACGCTTATGTTATGAGAAGATTTGTTATTGGTACTTAAGACGACGAATAATTGATTTTTTTCAATTAAATGGTTGATTGAATTGGTGAACATAAATCTACGTTGTTTCGTCCATAATTAAATAAAATGGCATTTTAAAAAATATATCCATAAATATCGAAACGATATTTACAAACACTATCGATATACATCGGAAAAAATATCGATATTTTTGCCTAAAGGGAGTAATTATCTAAAAAAAAATCATAAAATACATCAAAATATTTACGAAAAATTCTGAAAATTAAAGACACAGGTAGAAATTATACAATCTTTCATTAATTTATTATTTTTCTCATTCAAACAAACCAGTATTCGTCTGATTTTATTTTTCTTTGCTGTCGTCAGTCTTTCGACTGGTTTGATGCAATCCTCCATCCCTTCCTATCCTGTGCTAACCTCTTAATTTCTACATACCCCTTACAACCCACGTCCTCAATTATCTGCTTCATATATTCTAATCTCTGTCTTCCTCTACAGTTCTTACCTTCGACTGTTCCCTCCACTAACAAATTAACCAATCTAGCATGTCCCAAAATATGACCTACCAGCCTGTCTCTTCTTCCTGTAAGCTTCTTCCATAAACTTCTTTTGTCGCCCATCATTTCCAAAGCTCTTTCATTTCTTACTTTGTCTGTAGCACCTCATTTCAAATGCTTCAATATTCTTTCTTTCCGGTATTCCTAAAGTCCATGTTTCGCTACCGTAAAGTGCTGTGCTCCACACATAGAGTTTTAAAAAGTTGTTTCTAATTCCTAGATCAATATTTGAAACTAAAAGGTTTCTCTTTTTCAAGAAGGCTCTTTTTGCTAGTGCTATTCTGCTTTTAACATCATTCCTGCATCGACCTTCAGTTGTAATTTTGCTTCCCAAGTAACAGAACTCACTTACTTCTCCTATTGCATCCGATCCTATTTTTATATTTAATCTACTAGTATTGGTATCATTTCTGCTACATTTCATCATTCTTTTTAACTGATGCTTGTCTCTCATGAGTCTCTACTTTTATTACAGCCTACTTGATTCTTATATAGTTTATAGAGTATTCTTCTATCTCGATACTTTAGACCTGACTTCTTTAAAATTTTGAACATCTTGTCCCACCTAACATTATCAAAAGCTTTTTCTAAATCAACAAATGCCATAAAAGTATCTTTGTTTTTCTTGATCCGCCCTTCAAGTATTAATCTTAAAGACAGAATTGCTTCCCTTGTACCGCGATTTTTCCTAAACCCAAACTGATCTTCACCTACTATCTCTTCTACTACCCTTTCCATCCTTCTGTATATTATTCTGGTCAGTAATTTTGAAGCATGTGATGTTAGACTAATGGTGCGATAATTCTCACATTTGTCGGCTTGTGCTTTCTTTGGAAGTGTGAAGATGATATTTTTATTAAAATCAGTTGGAATTTCTCCTGTTTCATAACTTTTTGATATCAGCTTGAATAATCTTTCGATTCCTTCTTCTCCTACAGGGGAATTTAAGAAGTTCTGCAGGGATCTCATCAATTCCAACTGCCTTATTTGCTTTCAAGTCATTCAGAGCTTTATTAAATTCTGTCCTCAAAACAGGATCTCCTAAGTCATCAATGTCGACATCGCCTTCCTTTTCCAATACACTATTGTTCAAGTCGTCCCCATACAGTTTCTCAATGTATTCCTTCCATCGGTTAGCTCTATCTTCTGAGCTTAAAAGAGGTTTCCCATCGGCAGCTTTAATGTTCATACCTCTTTTCTTCATTTCTCCAAAATTCTGTTTGATCTTTCTATATGCAACATCTACTTTTCCTACGACCATTTCCTTTTCTACTTCTTCACACTTTTCTTGTAGCCATTTTTTCTTTTGCTATTTTGCATTTCCTATTTTATTTGATTTCTAAATTGCCTGTATGCTCTCTTCTTGCTTCATCCTGAGCATTTTTGTACCTTTCCTCTGATCCATCAGCTCCAAAATTTCTTCTGTGATCCAAGGTTTTCGGGCAGCTTGTGCTCCCTAAAGCCTAATGTTTCTTTACCAGCTTTCATTATTTCGGTCTTTAATGCATTCCATTCGTCCTCGGTTGAGCTCCTTTCACAGTTACTTCTTAGACCTAAGTCTACCATTTCTGCAAATTTTTCTCTCGTGCTAGATTGTTTCAGTTTATTCACTTCCAGTCTGTTCTGCTTATACTGCTTCCTTATTCGCTTAAATTTCAGCCTGCACTTCATTACTATCAAATTATGGTCCGAGTCTATGTCTGCTCCTGGGTACGCTTTACAGTCTAGAACTTGATTCCTGAATCTCTGTTTGACCATGATATAATCTAGCTGATATCTGCCTGTATCCCCAGGACGTTTCCAGGTGTATATTCTTCTTGCATGGTTCTTAAACAGTGTGTTTGCCACACTAGCTTATATCTTTCACAAAATCTAGCAATCTGCATCCTCCCTCATTTCTTTCTCCTGACCAAAATTTCCTACAGTATTCCCACGTTTGTGGACATCAAAAGAACTCTGTTTTATGTGCTCCCCCGTCAAGCTACTCCTGTTGTTCGGTACAGCTAAGGGGGCATCCATAAATCTGGTCCGTGGCCTCATCCTCCCCCTCCCCTCCCCCCTCCCCTAGAAATCGCCCTGGCAACTTTTTGAGACCTACTGGTTTTTTTTTTTTTTTTTTTTTCGGCGAAAATTCCCCTACAATCGACTTTAGCGTCAGATTCACCGGACCCCCCCCATTTCACCTCACGTAATTTAAGGACGCCCCCTAAGTTGACTGCTGAAGCTACTCTTTCGGACGACACTGATACTGCTTAAGGTCATTAGGAACTGAGCCCGAGCTTGGAATCTTATGGAGAACAGTAGTGCTAAGTGATTAATCTTTTCATGTGTGGACCAAATTGATGTGTTATCTGCTATATATCTTGTGTTGGTATCACAGTAATTGAAAAACTAAAAACCGCTCTCACTACATCAATCGAAGACAGCAATCACAAGAAAGTATTCTTTAGTGGGGCTGTAATTCACGAGAAAGCTATATGTCTTTATGCATAGTTTAAAGATCATTACAATGAACATTAGGATAGAGGATTTAAAGCAATCCGAATTAGTTTATTAAGTTCAAAGTGTGACAATCGCTCCATTACATCAACATTTGTCTGTAAACTTGGAACGTATTCCCTATAAACGTATATAAACTAGCATTCCGTATTCAAGGTTTCCGTAATCAAGATTTCCGTATTCAAGGTTTTGGTATTTGCGGCATATTTACGGAACGTATTCCTTGCGATTAATGATTTTTGACTGTAGACTAGATTGTAGATTTAAATGAATTAACGGTCATTCATAATGACTTGTCGTTCATCAACCCATTACGGACCGTGCACAAACTACGTGGCTCGGTTCAGGGGGGGGGGGAGGTTGGCTGGAAGGGTACGCTAGGCTACGTGGGGGAAGGGGAGGTTTCGAGCCAGGCCACGTAGCTTTCCTTTCATAACATTTTTCACAGTTAAAATGAGGAATAGAATTCAAAACATCATGTGAATATTTTTTCCCTCAGTTAATTATCTCCGTATGTAATTTACAATGGTCCGACAAGAGAAAACAATACAAAATGTCTACTGGAATCAAAAGGGAAAAAGTTACGTGCTACGTGTGGGGTGGGGGGGGGGGAGCGTAGTGGCAAAAGCCACGTAGGGCTATGGGGGGGGGGGGTTCACAGGCTGCCAAAATTGAGCTACGTGGTTTATGCACGCTCCCTTATTTGTTATTCGTAAATAAAAAAAAAACGGTAGAAAAGAGAATATTTAAACTACAAAGATAAAATAACCGCTTACATGCCAACATAAAAATGACGTTAACGTAAAGTTGATAAAATTTAACAGCTCTTTTTAACCACTCAACCGCTGATGAAGCTGTTGTATTTCGACGAATTAACTTTTTAAGACACTTTCAGAAGATTGGATATGTACGTATATTTATCCTATATACGTGTAACGATTAAATTGTATACTAAATTGCGTTCGCAGAAAAATATCGAATTGGTGCTTAAAATCGATACACCAAATACAATATCGATATATACAAAATAAATATCACTGATAAATATTGATTATATTTAGAAAAAATATCGATATATTTTGCCCATCCCA
>CM061918.1:53409041-53446222 GCA_031002005.1 Vandiemenella viatica | reverse complement strand
ATTATTACTAGCACCTTGCTATCGTTACACATGTGAAATTTCAACGACCATCCAAAATTCTAGTATTTCCAGCATATCAGCCTTTTTTCGGTCGTTTTGCTCCTTCGATACCATCGTCATTATCTGTGAGAAAGGATGTACTGCAAGGAATGGTGAGGAATTCGGCCATGGACTTTTAAAGATCTCTTTCCCTGCATTCACGTGGAGTGATTTCAGGAAACCATGGAAAACCGAAATCATGATGGCCTGACGTACATTCGAACCCATCTCCTCCCCAATACTGATTCTACCTCCATAGGCGATTCGTCTTAAAGGAACCTCATCAGTGCGCAGCCCGTAGTGACCGGCGTCTTGATCGTTAAGAAGAAAGTAGGGCTACCTAGTTTCGAGATGATATACAGAGTTTGTGGACATTTTAGCTAGCAAAGTGCTAAGTGCAAAAACTGATTGATATACATATTAATAATGTTCGTGTAGCTCAATGGACTCCCAGTTCATCATTCAACTACACGCTTCTAAGAAAATAACTTATTGCTTATAATAATTTACTAATATCTGATGAGGTTAATAATATAGTAATTAAAAATTTGGGTGTTGATGGTACTACTTGTACGTGAGAAGAATAAATGAAAACATATCGTATTTAATTCATTTTTGTTTCATTTCATCCACCACACAATAGAAAATAAATATATCATATTGTTGTTTTGTATGTTAATGTTGGTACTATAGGACGGTCTCAAGAATAACTTTGTCTGACCAATCAGAGGATATCACCTCAGTGTTATAGATCAAAAAGTGGTGACAGTCTGCTAAAAAGTTATTTTTAGAAGTTAATTTTTGGTACCTAAACAATTAATTAATTATAATAGTTTGATATATCAACAACACATTACAAAATGCTAGGGAAAAAATACAGGTTTGGCAATAACAATTGTCAACAGCAAGCAACCGCTCTCACATTCGAATCCCCCATCCTTTATTAATTTTGACTATGTGAACTGCAGAATATCCATGGTAATGCCATTATCACATTATAACAAAAAAATTACGCTTTTGAAACGAATATATCTTACTTTTAATTCAGTTACAATAAATCAAACAGGTTATACACTCTCTCAGTATGGAAACTAAAATTTTGATTTTCGTTTTGAAAATGCGTAACATAACACGATCAGACGATGTATTTGCATATTTTAGAGTGATTCGCATCAGAATTTATACCCTGTCACGAACGGTAAATTGTGTTGTCGAAAGTAGGTCCCAGTCCGCTCACCCCAGGAATAGAGCATAACGGGAGCCAACGCGTCACCCACGCCGAGTTACAATACACCCGGAAATATCGCTGCGCTAGGAAAGTACGCACTCCAGGAATAGTGTATAACGGCACCCATTGCTCGCCGACGCATCATCTGCGATGCGCGCTGGAAATAGCAACAACCGTTTGTCGCCTGCGGGGTGTGCGCCCGACTAAGCTCCACAGAATACACAGATAGATTCAGGTTACCGCCGTACGGGTCTGCCGCCTGGTGGCGGGTTGGTGAACTAGTGACGTCACACGGGCGACACTAGCGCCATCAGTTAGTGCGGCCATCTGGTGGCGGAAAAGTGAACTATGGCCGTCAAAACTGGTCATCTACCTACTTTCCCTCGTACCATTAGGGATTGGAATGCACAACAAAGAGATTAGCTTTGGTGCTGAGCACCCTCTGCCACCCACAATTTTGTGAATTGCAGAGTATATATGTAGATGAAGATGTATGATGTCGCTGCATCGAGACTGCAGAGATGTAGGCCAGGACTTATGTACATAATCTGGTGACCACGAATAGTGTAACGTGATTTGTTCCATTGATCAAGATGCAAATCTCTTCCATCAACCGTGTTCGAAGCAACCAATCCTGTGGTGAGTGACAGACACTGTTCTATGTGATGGCGATCACAGTTTTTTTGCTTTTGTTTTTTGTTTATGGCTTTACGCGTTTGTTGAGTTCATTAGAGGTGGGATGGGATTGGGGACAGTGAACGGGAAGGAATTTTGCCATGGATTTTTTAAAGAAGCGTCCCAGCATTCGGTTCGAGTGATTTGGGATCTGAATGCCCGGTCGGGGATGCGAACCCGCGTCCTCTCGAATGCGAGGCCATAGCGTTAACGCTCAACCACCACTATCCGTGGTTGGTTCAACTATCCTGGCTAGTTAACAGTTCTGAAGCTCATGATGCCAATCAATTGTATATTGTTTCCCACTCTTATCTGTTTTGCACTTTAATTGGCAGTCCAAAGGTGAATGTATTAGAATTTGCGCAAATCACTCATTTGTCTTAGCTTCCTGTGCTGTTTTCAGATAGTCTTTAATTTCACGTTTGTTCTAGAATTTTTGGAGTCCTGTCTTCAGTTCATCTTTAAAATAAGATTCAAACTCTGCCTTTATCCCATACCAATTTATACAACACTCTTTCAAATTGTGTTGTCATATAGTTTAGGCATGCTTTATTTGAATTTTTCTTTCTTCTTGAGCTTTACACATGTTAGCTGTCTACCTTTCGGGATAATACTTTTCTTCAATTTTTTTTCAAAATTCTCTTTGATCTTTCGGTACACAACACATGCTGTTACCTACAACCATTTACTTTGTTAATTTCTCACAATTTTCTTCGAATCACTTACTTTTGGTTTCAAATCATCTCGTGTTAAATAATTGTTACTTCTTCTTTGTGTTTGGTCTTTAATATCTTGATCCCTCATATATCAGTTCCAGTATTTTCTCCGTGACCAAAGTTGCTGGCCCTCTCGTTTCCTAATGCACGATCTACTTTTAGCTATATCTTTCTTTAATACATTCAGTTCCTTAGTTTCGTTTTTAATAACTCATTTTCAGTTAGACAATCTTTTTCACTATGCCAATTTCACTTAATTTTGTCTGTAATACTTTACTACTATCTTAAATTTTAAACTGTACTAAACACGAATTATACTTACAATAATTATACATTAGCACATGATTTATAGTACAAACTTTTCATATTCGCATTTCTTTTAAAACCGAGCGAGGTGGGTGAATGGTAACGCCGAGGCCTCACATTCCGCATTTTTTTTTTTTTTTTTTTTTTGGTAGGGTTGAATTCTGGTAGGTTTGATAATGGTAAAGTTATTTTAAGCTAGGTTTTGTTTCGGTTTAGATGTTTGAGGGTATAGAATAACTGTAGTAAAGTTTTGTTTTGGTAGGTTTACGATATGATTGATATGTCGGTGGTCGGCTTATGACTGGTAGAGTGTAAAGGTAGTAGACATAATTATAGATATTGCGTTTGAAAGTGATTGCAATGACAAAGATATTGATGGTATAGTTTTCGTGCGGTAGGGTCCGTAAGTAGTAGAGATGTTACTAGGTAGAAATGACATTTGGTAGAGTTGTTTATGGGTGTAGCTATTTTTTGGTAGCATTTCATTTTGATAGCAGTGCTGAATAGTAGTTATGTTAGTGGTAGAGATTATTTTGGGTAGAAATTTTTCTGTTAGGCATGTTAATGTGCCCTTTCATTTTGTTGGCTTTTTTTTTTTTTTAGCAATATCCGAAAATTTTAGGATATTTTTGGCATTTCCTAAACGTACGTTTGGCATAAAATATTTTTAAGACTTGGCATCACTGCTTGGGAGCTTGTTTCTTATAGATCAAATAATTTTACTACGTGACTAAGTGTATATAATAATAATAATAAAATATTTGTTATCGTTTAACTATCATTCTTAATCATTCATCATATGGTACCATATTTCATTTTTAAAAAATAAAAAAAATCTTTGTAGATCATTTTTGCTTTTTATTTGTGGTTGTTGAAAAACGCTGGTATCATTGAATGGTTGAATTGGAGCCAATAACACTACTTATACTGGAGTTAGTTGTCTTTGTGAATTTAACCCAATCCGGAATTTAACCCAATCCGCTTTACGAATGTTCAATTTTGCAGTGGGTAGGAGGTTCTGATGCAAATAATAGGAAAGTGGTCGTATTCCCAGCGCTGCCGCAGGAATTTCCGAATAAAATCATTCCAAAGAGAACATGAAGTTAGGTCAATAGCAGACACCCGTTGTCCAGACTTAGCTGCTAACCATGATTGCAGTCGATTAGTAAAAACAGTTTAAAATTATGTTTGAACTCTACTACGGCTTCACTGTCATTTAGCTCACAGTGCCGTGAAGTTTGATGGTCGTTGATACAGCAAAAAAAAAATTATTTGTTTTGTTGAGAGAGTAGTCGTTTGGTCCTTGGATGGCAGTAAACATATAAGATAGATGATACAATGGTATAAAATAGGATCAAAACAGGTGAAGACTGTTAACAGCTGTAGGGTGACCTGGGTAGAATATCTAAATGGGTAGGTAGGCATGGAATGAAGATAAATGCCAAGAAAAGTCAACTTATTAGGCACATAGATAAAAAAAGGTTAATTACGATTATAGGGTGAGAGCTGAATTGCTTGCTGAAAGCTTGATGTGTAAATATCGTGGCATAACGTTTGATAACAAACATAATTGGCCAGAGCACATTGGGAAGGTGGTAGAAAAAGGTTACAAAATGTATTATTTACTTGATATGATGATGAGAGGATGTACCAGATGATTTAGGGAGTTGGGATACAAAAGTTTGGCCAGACCATTGGTTGTATATGGCGGTTTAGTTGGTGATGGAGCTTGTAGAGATATTGGTCAAAGAATTAGGAATAGTGCATGGAAGGGGAAAGGAGATCATGACAACAAGCTTTCACTCGAATTCGTGCATAAGGGAGTAGGACAAATTTCTGTTGTTGGTAAGGGTGTCAGGGATTGGAATAAATTACCAAGTTTTATGATGAATAATTTTGCAAAAACTCTTAAGTAATTTAAAATTAAAATTTATAAATCATAATAGTAAATGAGGGAGGAATTAAACATTCCAATGATAAAAGAAATTTAAAAAAATATGTATATAAAAAAGGGGTAAATGGATGACTGGGGGAATTGCTACAGGAGTGTTAGCTTCATCACAATTAACTCAATAATAGAATAATAAAGATAGTAAAATCCAGATTCTGGATTCATGTTTTAGTGGCAACACCTTCTGACGTCATACCCAATTCCGAGCGTAGGAGGTTATCCAGGAGGACGTACTCTTCCTTGGGAAATATCTTGGGAAGATGAACTGGAATTGTTTCCAATTGTCTTGCTTCAATGTGTGTTCATATGTGTTTATTATAACTGTGGACGTCCGCCATTGTGTATGTGTTCGATAGAGAGTGTTGTTTGTGTTATGAGAAATAAGAGATAAAAGAAGGAAGCCAGCCCACTCAGGCCTACTCTTCCGAAAGACATATTTAGAGCCTCAGACATATTCTTCCCAACTGGCATACAGATTACCATCGACCTCACTCCATACACTCTTAGGGAAGGTTTGAGATTTAACCGAGTACTTTGGCGCACAGTCTGGTGACTAGGAATTGTGTACCACCACCTCTGCAGCCCTGCTGGCTAAGTCCTCATGCTGGAATTTCTTCAACCATCAGGTGTCGAATTATATAACCCCGCGTCAACGCTGGAAACCATCATGTTTCCGCAAGCCAACTGAGCCAACTGGAAGGTCGAATATGTATTACAGAGAATGGGATATATGCTTGTATTAATATAGATACACCAAATTTTCCATCTTCCTTACCGTGACGTAAAAGAATGATATGGATTGAACGTGACTTTTACCTCTGGTTTGAGCCAGATTTCTCGTATCGTAGCGGTAGTTATGTAATTTGCATACAATTTGAGACAAGGCATCATTGCAGGTCTTCCATTAATTATGGGATTTCTTTGGTGAACTGTGAAATTTTGAAGGAATTGGGACCAATAGTCCAAACATACTTATTAGGAAGGTTCGGATGGTTTTGAAACTAAATGCTCTGTTAGAGAGGTTTGGCAGTAATTGTTGCATAATAACGAAATATCGGATGAGTTTGACCGCTATATATATGGACTGCGCTGTACTCAATTTTTACCTCCGTCAGCTCTGAAGCTTGGAGTATTTTTTATCCATGGTTAGAAAGTTACCTCCGCAAAATATGCAGCACGGTTTACACTGGATGGTACAATACCAGTTGTTAATATCAAGACAATCTTAGCGCTTCCTACATCTTTCTTGATTGTGTCACACAGCTGTGACATTATTAAATCTTAAACATTTCAGTACTGCATAACATGCCAAACAAATAATTTGATGAAGTGCCTGTGATTTAAACGAAAATATGCCCAGTATAATGTGTCCACCCCCAACTGGCGGCCCAACATTATGTTCCCCTCCCCACACTCACCACACACTTCGTTAAAACTCTCTGTGTCCATGTAGGCTGGTGGTAAATATCTCCTTCGCATGTTGGTGTAAGGGCAGTGAAGTGGGAATAGATCAGACTGACCTTGAGTCGCCTGTGTTAACTGAAAGGGCTATAGCAGTTCTCAGACTTCTCCATTGTCAGAGTGTTTTTATTTCCTTCTACTGAAACATCTTAAAAACCTCACTTTATATTCATATTGCACAGATTCTACAATTTTTTTTATGTAAGACTGGAGATTTTCTCGGCGTTGTAAATGAATAAAACTTTCTCGGGTAGCTAGCCGAGTTAGTACATAGTTTGACCACCTACCGGCAGCAGTCACTTGACAATGGCGGCAGAGTTTGTGACCGCCGAAACGTCGTGGTCAAACGATGTACTAACTCGGCTAGCTACCCGAGAAAGTTTTATTCAATTTTCTTTATGCTTAAATTTGTAAGAGTATTCAAATTTCTGATTACACCTTGTTCCGTCGGCATGAATAAGAGGATGTATGCTTACAAGCCAATTTTTCAAATGATTATAATGTGATTTTTACGGCTTTACGGTTCGTTGAGTCAAATCATTAAAGGCGGGACAGGACTAGGAGCGGGGAAAAGGAAGGAATTCAGTAACGATCTTAAGAAGGTACCACCCCTGCATTCCCCTGTTGTGAATTAGAGAAACTATCAAATACCAAAATCTGTATGGTTGGACGGGGATTCGAAACTGCGTCCTCCCGAATGCGATTCTAATGATTTATTACATCCATTGATTTCCATTCTACTTTAACCCTGTTGTGGCCTGTATAGATAATATTATCTATTTTTTGTTTCATATGAGTTTGATGTTGAAAAATTTATTTTCCAGTATCACAGGATGCAACTTCCCTACATCTTTTCCTAAACTTTCTATCACTCCAGCAAATTGAAAGTTGTCTAAAGCACTGTTTCCGATCCCACATTATGGATATCAAATTCAGGAGTTGGAGAGGGTGAAAAAGACAGCAGCTAGCTGTGTTTTCGGAAGGAAATTACCTCAGAATGCAATCAATAACAGATATGACGATCGAGTTGGGACTCATTGGAAGACAGAAGGAGGGTGAAGACAGTTGTTTCATTATTCAAGGCTTATAATCCCTGTAATTCATGGATGGATATTAATAAAAAGATTAGGAGTCCTACATGCCGCGTAGGAGATGAGCATCACCATAGGCTGGCATTTGACTTCAAGCGAAAGATAGTGGAACTGCAACAAATTACTAAACGAAATAATGGACGGTTAACAAAAAAAAAAAAAAAAAAAAAAAACGCTGGAGGAGTTTAAATTCGTAAAGGTCTAAAACAGGTGGGTGGTGAGTCACCACCCACCTGTTTTAGGCCTTTACGAATTTAAACTCCTCCAGCGTTTTTTTTTTTTTTTTTTTTTTTTTTTTTTTTTGTGGGCACAGTTAATCCAAAAGTTAACTTCGTTAATCATTATTCCGCTACTTAAAAAGTTAACTTCGATAATCGTTAAAGCGTTAAAAGTTTATAAATTTAACGCAAGTTAAAGTTATCCGTTAAAAGTTAACTAGTCAAAAGTTGTACTGATGTATTAGTATTATAGTACGGTAGGTATAACTGCTCTCTATCTCAAGGTGTTATGTACCATGATGCAAGTGTGGATTTATTTATAAAAATTAACAAATTGTGGTTACGCTATCGCCACAACGAAGTGGTATTACTGTCTGTTTTTATCTTTGTTGAGACTGTGATCAACATAACACTTGCAACTTGTCTTACGAGAGACAATTAATGTACTCGTAACTTTATAAAAAAAAAAAAAAAAATTAGCAGAAAAAACATGAATGCAGAATGAAAAGTAACAATATTATAGAAAACAAGTTGGACTGGGACACCTGAATATGTGAAAACTGTGACCAGTGAAATTTGCGGCCAACCTAAAATCTACGACCAATGCCTGTTACGGTTACCTTTGTGCCACGGCCTACCTGTGACCTAAAGGCCCCTTTAGACGACCCGGCCTGGTTTCACTAAATCATGGCCTGCATTTTTTTACGTGATCAAATAGAAAAAAAAAGACACACAAATGTTTCGCATTAAAATTGCACATCACCTTTTTCGTAACTTATGTATTATTTCTTTGAATTTGTTCGCACTGGTTACTGAAAGTTGAGTTTTTTGCTGATCTGCAACACTGTTTGCAGACTCCAGTGCGATACTAACTATCGATCAGGCGGCCGGTCATCCACTGGCAACTGGCAAAACTTTCAAAAAGGTGCTGGAATGTACTTTACTTTTAAGTGCTCATTTTTGTCTCCAATTATACAAGGCAATCTGTTATACAAACACGATACAAGAGGTAACCAAATTATACAAGTTTTGTATCCAATTATACAATCTGGCAGCCCTGCATACGAGTGGTGGCGTGGCGCACAGTTCAAACAAACGAAAAGACGTCAACAACCTATGTAACGGACTAAAGTTAACGGAAGTCCAATTTAAAGGAAGTTAAGAAGACCGTTAATGATTTTTTAGGTTAACTTAAAAGTTAAATTTTCGCATTTTTTTTAACTTCGTTAATTAACGATTAACGGATTAACTGTTTTGTGCCCAGCTGTGGTGGTAACAAATAATGGCATGGGAAGGTTGTGATGTAGCGATATTGCCACCGAAGCGTATATGCTCCATTGTAATTACAATTAAATTGAATTATTAACACTGACATTGTTGTTCATTGTATGGTGCAAGCTGCTTATCTGTTAATTCCACTGCTCTGTTTAACTGCTTCCGTCTCCATTCTGTTAGTTTCGGTGTGATGTGGATTACTTCGATTTTCTCGTATTGGTTTCTTTGTCATGGATTCCTTAAGTTCTCTGGCAAGGAAGGTGAAAGTGAATGGATCTTGCTGGCGGTGGA
This sequence comes from Vandiemenella viatica, assembly GCA_031002005.1. Classification (NCBI taxonomy): domain Eukaryota; kingdom Metazoa; phylum Arthropoda; class Insecta; order Orthoptera; family Morabidae; genus Vandiemenella; species Vandiemenella viatica. Next base: position 53,436,971 of record CM061918.1, on the reverse strand, counting down.
AAATCTGTGGATCTTTCGATGCTGAAGACTGAAGGCGGTGAAAACCGGTGCTGACACTGAAGTAGCCATAGCTGTTTCGACTGTAAAAATCAAAGATCGATGACACATTATGTTCCAAGTGCTGTAGCAATTGTCTGAACCGTATAGTAATACTATGGCACGTCCATTGCGGTATGCCGAAACTGAGACTTTTTCGTAATAACGCAAAGTTGGCGATGATATGCTAAGCGCCCACAAATGAAAACACAGAAACGCGGCCCGAGCGTGGTGGGTGAGCGGGAGGATGTGGGTTCGAATCCCCGTCCGGGCATCCAGATTTGAGTTTTCCATGGTTTCCCCAAATCATTCCAACAAAATGTCGGGATCCTTCCTTCAAAAAGGCCATGGCCGAATCCCTACCCGTTCCTTGTCCCCAGTCCCATCCCTCCTCTAAATCATAATAAACTGTAGACATCCTCTACCCTGTAGAACTAACAGGTTTCTTAGGACTAACGGGTTTTCTTGGTTAACGAGGAAAGGAACTAGCGGTCCTACCTTCCACACCAAGCTTATTATACCTCCTTCGTGATAGTGCAACCAGACTTTGGGTTGGCAAACTATGATGACGGCAGAGAATTGAGTTACAGATAAGAAGGAGCTAATAAGCAAGCGATCTGATGAAACTATTAGAGGGGTGAGTGGTAAAAGATGGGGACTGGACGGACGCGCGTTCAAATCCCAGTTCGGATATTGAGATTTCGATTTGTCCTAGGTTGTTTCCAGACGAATTCTATAATGTTTCTAACAAAATTCCATAGTAAGATTCCTACTAGTTCCTTTCCGCCAGTAGGCCTACTTACCCGGCTGTAATGACCACGACGTTGACAAATCGTGAGCAAAGAAGGAGTATTATGTACTATCGTTCAAGAACAGAATGGGTTAACAATTTTTCCAAATAAGTATAAATAAGCAGAAAAGGAAAACAAAAAAAATATCTTCAAAATAGTATGATGAGGTGGTTCAAAAAAGCGTACATGTGTGTGGAAAATACCTCTGTCTACGACATTGTACAGATTGTAGTTTTTTGCAGTCGGATTTTTATTTGACAACAGTAGGATTGTAAGATTCCATTTAACCGCACACATATCTAAATACGAATGTGCGAAAATTAAAACTCTGGTGAATACAATTTTCATAAACGCTTTAGTAACTCACTCTGTTAGGCAACTCGAAAGCGTAGGGACTTCGACAATCGTGTTGGTGCCATCATAAAGAAATTTTCATTTGTAGAAAGATATTAAAGATAGCTACAGTGAAATATGATCTTTTCCCTAATCCTGTAATTTAGAAACAGTTGGTTGATTCCAAATATATACAGAAAAGAAATCTTACTAATAATAAAGTTAGTCAAACCTTAGAAATAGTTGGTTTATATCACTAGTGGCAGCGTGGTGTGGATCTCTCTGTTGCTATAAATAACATTGCGTAGAAATTAGATCCAGATCCAAATCCTAACAGTTTATACCGAACAGTTAGTCTATAAGATTATCATCCCAAGTGTTGAACAGAATTCTTGAGTCCATTGTTAATAATTTGTTTTAACAGCGTGAATATTTTTTGTGCGTCCTCCCATGATTTCGTGGTATAACGGGAAAGACCAGATGGTAAAAACATTGAGAAAACTAATTGTATAGTGCTTGGTAGGATGTCCAAAATTACCGAATACTCGAAGGAACCATCATTTTGTTGCAACAGCTGAAAGCGGAAGAGATGAACTATTAATAAGAATTGGGGAAGAAAGAAATCGGTGCAGTGATTAAATGCAAGTGTACGAAATAAAAACGAAGGTACACGCGACTATGATGTCACCGGCAGCCGGTGACAGGCGGCCTCCCAACAAGCGCGACAATTTGCCGGAAGATGCAGTCGGAGTTCGGCTTCGAAACGTCGCGTGAAATTGAGGAATTTTCGCGTGGAAGGCCCGAGAGCTTTTATGCAGCTTTCAGTTTGTTAAGTTGCAAGTGAATGTTCTCTTTTTTCCCGTACGAGGCAATGAAATTTACTTCCTACTGACACAAACTTGGGGTGGTATTTAATCACATTTTGCTTGGTAGATAAGAAATATAATCAAATTGCTGGACACTTACCCAAAAAGTGAAACTTCAGTTTATGAATAACAACTACTGAAAACGGCATGTTTATAGAACAGACTGCGTGCAGGACCGAATGAAGGAATTTTTATGTGTGACACTCATTAAAATTCGGCAATTAATATTTGTAATTAATAAAAACTATTACTAACAAATATTCGATACATTTTTCCCCGTGCAGTTCTTCAGTCTATCTCTTTACATATAAACTCTCTTTTGTGGTAGCTTCTATCAAAGAGGTCTGTGTTACAGAAATTCGAATTTTAAGGCAGGAAAAACTAAAGTTCACAAATTTCTGTTAAATATGATTTCATCACATGTTGCTGGCTTAAAAAATAAATTAGTATTTGTATAATTCTTCTGTGAATATAAATTTATATTTCTGAAAACAACAAATAGTTCCGTAGAACAATAAAAAATGTAGTTTGAAGCTGAAATCAAGCCCCCAAATACCATTTTTAAAGGTTGTTTGCTCCTCACATACAGAAATTTAGAATTTACAATTTTTATTCATCAGTTTTTCATGAACAAATATCCACCAAGACGAACGGCATTGCCATGAAATACCCGAGGTATCTTATTACTCCAAAGTCAGACTGGAGCGAATCTACAGGGAAAGAATAAAAATAATATAAACCAACTATGTCGCTAAACAATTTTGAGGTTATAAAGAGATTTTTATCTGCGGCTCCGGTGCCAGGTAACATAGTCATCAGACATATTGCACATTTTTTCAGACTTTAAGCTTTCCAGCCGTGAAAGAACAATCTAAACCTGTTTAGAAGTTAAGCGTGATTGAGGAACAAACAGACAAACAGGGCTCGCAACAGACCTTTGCAGCACTCATACATAAATCTCTAGTACGCAGGTTCTGTTTAGTTGTCTGGCATCACGCAAAGACTTTTGAATATACTTTGATGGTGTCTTTTGCGCAGTATGAAAGCTTACAGAGTGTCGATATACTACGATATATCTTATGAGTCTATGTGACTTGTCGTCGGGGCTTAACTTCAAAAAAATTTTAGTGCCATTTTTATTTTTGTTTGGTAAGGATATGTCTTCATTTCCGACTTGGGAATCTCACACTTTATATGGTAGAACTACGTTTATGAGAAATCGACGGACAAAAATTGTATAACGAAATTTGCTAGATGTATACGATAAAAAGAGATGAGTAACCAATAACAGTTGAAGAGCTGGACGCATTATTGCATCGCATTTTCAAGTTAAAGTTCCCAGGTTCTATACCTGTTAGGAACCATATGTTTCCTGCGTGAATTCTTTTTGGACTTCTATAGCAAAAAATCGTCCACCCGTAAGCCACCGATTTTTCACCAACTGTGGGCAACTATCACGGGAAGAACTAGTCTAATGAGTGCAAAACATATCCACAGACAGATAGTAAGGAAAAAAAAAACACCGATTTTAAAAAAGAGAAATGGGACTTATTTTTTTTCGCTTATCGTATCGTTGGATCAGAAGTTAAATCAATGTTCTTTTGTGATATTCTTATTTAATTGTGTATGTGGCCAAAAGTCGTTAAAAAAGTGTCCCCCGTCTCTACATTTCCAGACATATAAGTAAAAACAGAATATTTGTAGATTACGGCGAAACATGTTTTAGATAAGATACGCTGAAAACTTGTTCTTAATTTTTGCAATATTTTGCTAGCATTTAACAGCCTCCTACTTCTGCCATCCTAACAACCTTAATTATTAAATTTCGTAGCGAGATTTTTTATTTTTATTTATGGCTTTACGCCTCGTCGACGTCGAGGTCATTATAGGTAGGATGGGATTGGGGACAATGAACTGGAAAGAATATGGCCATAGACGTTTGAAGAAATTATCCCGGCATTCGCCTGGAGTGATTTGGCGAAACTATGAAAAACTCAATTCTGGATGCCCGGACGGGGATTCGAACCGGCGTCCTAGAGGTATCCGCGCGTATTGAATTTTGAAAATGAGAAAAGGATCGTAGTAGGGGAAGCAAATGATAATCTTACAACTGTCAGAAAAAAAATTATGAAACTGAAGATAATCTAGACATTATAACATGCAGAAAAGGGAAATGCGAAGGGTGATAATGTAGAGTATTGCACAAGCAATACAGACTACGTGGAACTCCGACATACTTGGAACAAGCAATACAGCAGCACAGACATAGCGTAATCAATGTGTCTAAGTCAATTTTTTTCGGGGAAAGGGCAAGGAAATAAAAAGACAAATGCATGTAAGTGGAACAGGGCACGAGGAAATAAAATCGCGTACATTTCAGACGTATGTCAAAGAAGAGATAAACGAGGAAAGTAGTGGAATAAGAACCAATAAAAAGACGGAAAGGGGGAATGCCTAGGTAACAGTAAACAAAATAGTCAACACAGACTTCATTGAAAAGGACTAGGAGATAACAGGTGGAAAGATAAACAGAGCTGATATTTGGAATATCTTAAGTCATTTTTTTCATATTAATTTTTCAACGTATTGCTCACGTAACGAACTACCATTCATTTCACCGATTCCGCATTGCTGTTTCAATGACATATATCTGCCTCAACGAGACAAGATGTGACAGTTGTGGACAACGAGAATAGTGTCAGATACCTTTGAAATGGAACGCATTTATTCTTCACCTTAAAATTAAACAGAAGTTTTATTTTAATAATAACAATTTTCGACCAAATATATAGTAAAACATGTCTCATGAGAAAGGTTACAATATGTACAGAGTGTACCACGTGTTGCTAACCGACGAACATTTCTAGAATCATCACTGATATTTTTTTCTTAATATAAAACAGCCAGACTTTCTTAACTACCTCTTGTAATATCATGTAAAGCTCTTTTAATAAGAATTCTACGCTTTGTTGTAGATTTCGGTGACGAAGATTATAATCGTTTGTAGAAGCATAGTTTTAACTAAAAGTTTATTTAACTTAATTTAATTTAATTGCAATGGAGCACAGGCTCCGGTGGCAATTTCCCTACACACCCATCTTCCCCCTATCCTGATCCTGCACCCACCTACATTTTCCCTCTACAAATTTTATATTTAAATTCTTTCAAGGTTTTCGGTAAATTATTCATCATTTCTCTTGGTAACTCATTCCAATCCCTGACACCCATACCTAAACAAGAGAATCTTCCCAGACCCTTCTGCCTGAAATCGAGTGACAGCTTGTGGTCATGGTCATCTTTTCCCTTCCATGCACTACTCTTCATACCTACTCCAATATCTTTCCAAGCCTCATCGCCAGTATACGCCCTGTACACTCCCATGAACCTCCTCATCCTCCTCCTGTCTTGCAATGAATCCTATTCCAGCTCCTTTATCATATCCGTCACTTATTGCATTTTGCGATAATTTCCAGAAACAAATCTAGCAGCTATGTTAACGTGTGACTTGATAATGTATGACAAAGTCTGGACTAAATGTGTGTATATTACAATAAGGTATATCAAATTTATGAATGACGCACTGAATTAAAAGAAATGTGCCTTTTGTTTTTCTTCTAGTAGCAAAGCAAAAATTTTTGTAAATGTATTATCTATTTAACCTTCTACTTGAATTAAATTCCTCAATATCCATACGTTTACTGTACTGTTAATCTCCGATATAGGGGTTTCCTTAACGTTTCCGCGAATTCAAACATACTATAAAGAGGAAACTGAAGATATAAATCATTAAAGTTACATCGTCAAAAAGAAAAGGACCGATGATTTTTGTGTTGTGGTGTAATCTTTGGACTGTTAATTTGAGATACAGTGTGATATGTGGAGGCTTTCAGTTCTAGGTACCAACGAATTATCAATTCTCTCTCTGTTCTCTGGTTATGTAGAGTCATAATATATTTCACAGATTTAAGCTAAACCATCAAAATTGGTTCCGTAGTTATAGCATGACGCTGGATAAAAGGACAGACAGACAGGGCACGCATAAATATTTATAACATTGTAGATAATATTGTTAAGACAATGTTGGAAAATACTTCGCGACGTAGCAGAAAAATTGCGCTGTAAGTAGACCGTGACAATACCATAAAAATACTATAGGTACTGTAGTATTTGTTATTCTAGATTGATGACGTCAACGCTCTCACTTTTAGTTAATATTCAATTTCAATTTAGTCGACACTTTTATTTTCGTCTTTAAGCAAGCCGATATCAAATGTTTCAGTCGATGCATTGAGACATTTACATTGTCGATTAATTTTTTACAGAAACCACTCTACTGTTTTTTTTAAGAGGGCCCAGTTTAATTTTTGATGTAATGGTAAAAATAAAAAAGTTATAAAGCAATCAAATGGCCTACATTACATATCTTGTTAAGTATTATTCTAGTGTTCATTGCATACAAAACTGAATATTATCTCGGATTGCAATTGTGTATTAAATAGTGAGAATTTGATTATTACGACAGTAGTAGCACCTTGGTACAGGTACTCTGAAGGACTAACAATAGATATAATCATGAAAATATTTAAAAGGAAATTTAGTTAAAGTTTTTGACATTTCTAGGAGGAGAAGAATGGAACAATAGTTTCAAATCGAATCAGATATAAGGGAGAAACACACTTCCAGTTTGTCATACAACAACGGATGGACCAATTAAGAGTTTTAATTTTATTAATCAAGGAGTCAACGAGAATGAAGAAATGAACAGGAAAATAAAAACAACCGTACGTAAACAAGATACCCGTTAATAATAACAATGGAAACGATCCATAGAATGAAGATGAAAAAATTCATTATAAAAAGAAATATTTATTTTCTGGTGATAACATCCTAAACACGTATCACAATGAATATTAGTATATGAAGCGTACAGTTAAATTATGTTTGTTATAGTTTTCCGATTCGCAGTTACGTTATCCTGTTTTCTTTAAGTACATGCTTTTTTACGGAGCTTATTATTGAATTTCCAAAATGTTTACACGTATGAATTACTATTTTTATGCTTCCACAGAACGTATAATACTGCTCAAAACTACTAAATTCGTTCGAAGCATGCAATGAGAGGATATTAGTTTTCCACACATTTCGCTGCATATACTTATGCCTATGGCCAGTAATGGAGACAGCTTTTCGTGAATGCGGTATGAGTTTTATTCTCTTTGTACCTTTTCTTCAGTCCTTTCAATTAATAACTTTCCTTTGGATAACTCTTCTTTACAATGACGTATTAGTCATAGCGGATTTTTCACTATATCCCAAAGGTTCTTCGGTATTACCGTTTATCAGTAGATAGGATTACGCGATTCTCGATATATTTGAGGCTGAAGTGTGTGACAACAAGGTCTCCTACTTATTTAAGCTGCAGGATTCAAGCGTTTATGTCATGTCTTGGATTACTAAATACTTATTGGATTTTTCTATAACGCTCTTTAGCCAAAGTTTAACAATGGGCCCTGGTATTCGATCTTGCCACAATAGATTTCCGTTTAACATTTTTTTTTCTCGAAATTATTACAGGTGAATGCTGCGATGTTTCCTTCAGAAAACGTAAGAGCTGATTTCCTTCCCGTTACTTGCTCCGAGAGCTCACCTGGTTTTAACGAAGTCGACATTGTCCAGCTGTAAAAAGCAATATGACCAGCCCTACCTCCGATAGAACTCTTTCTAATCTGAGGCAATGCTCAGGTAATAATTGTTAACACTTCCGTAAGACACAGTAAGGTACTTAGCAATAAAATAGAAGCAAGGAGCCAGTAATTTAGAGTGTTCTTTGCTGAAATTGAAACATTGGGTCTAAATAAATTTATTTTCTTGGAAAAAAAAGAAGTTTGTTACACTTATAACATTTCACTATTTATTTCATCTTCGACTTGGCGTTCAATTTGCGGAACTGAAAAAAAAAAAGATATCGGTTGATACCGTCACTCGATTTGCATTATTATAAATATATAAGCGGGTTGCGATTTTCGGTCACTTTGTACAGACATCGCGTAAAATCTAAGGAACGAGTTTCGGTTGAGTTTTAGAATTAGAAAGACTGTGATCTCGCTAAAAACCTGCGACATATCTTTGCATGTCTTTTCATGACTGGGGAACGGAGTAAGAAATTATGATGCATTCAGGCGGAGACCAGACAGGCGCCATAAATCACACTGCATTTCAAATGAACACTCCTTAACGAGGTACCAACCAAAGATCAACCCTCAGTGTTCTATTAATATTGTCTTTTTAATTTATTTCTTCGGTTTTTGAAATATGGTACGTTAGAATACAGGAGAAACGTTAATAAAATCACTTTATCACTCCTACATTTGTACGGAAATTATGAAATTTAACTTATGGTAAAGGTTCCCAAGACGCTACATTCGTAACTTTTCTTTCCTACTAGAAGAAAACAAAAGGCTAAAGCCAACGAAGAAGCGGGAAAACGATAGCCCAGAAATACGGGAGCAGCGTTCCTAACAAGACATTTATTCCATGATGTTTCCCCATCATTCCGACAAATATTCATTTTTAAAATAATTATCTTGCGCTTAAGTTCATTTGCCCCAAAAAATGCGAATTTAATGTGAAAAATGGTAATTTGTCAACGAAGGACAGTACGAAGAGACGATAAATAGCTTTACGTAATCCTACTTCAACCACCGAACGTGGTGGTTGAACGGCAATGTGCTGGCCTTGCAAGAGGGCGCAGGTTCGAATCCCCGTCCAATACCGCAGATTTCATTTTTCCATGTTTTTCCCAAGGCAGTACAGGTGAATGCACAGATGATTCCTACAAAAGGCCATGCCCGAATACCTTGCCATTTGCCATGACTGCTCTCAGTCCAGGCCTCTACGTCAATAAGTAGTAAAACCAACAGCAAAAAAAAAAAAAAAAAAAAAAAAAAAAAAAAATAATAATAATAATAATAATAATAATAATATGGATTATGCTAAATTTTTTTAAAATAAATTCTTACCACTCTTAAGGTGATATTTAGTCAAATGTTTTTATTTAGTAGGCCTATCTACTGAATTTTGGAGTAGTGTAATTGATTTTGACAGATCGAGATCGATCTGGCGCTTGCTTTTAGAAGTTCAACCACGGCGGGGGCAGGAATTCTTAAGAGTTGTGTTTGATCATATGAGCTACGCCAGGTAGTTCCATGGTTCGGATTCCACGTTAAACTGTAGGTCCCAGAGGAAAGGAACTGACCGTCCTAGCTCTGACGCAGTGGCTAATGCTGAAATCAACCTTCGAGTTATGGGTTTATTTTTTATTATTCTTATTTAATCTGCATTCTTACGAAAATTAATATTCAGCGTTTCAACGCCTTTGAATTCACTGTCATAAAAATGACTGTTTTATTTACCAGTCTGTTCTTTCCTACATCACATTCCTCTTAATACGAGATTCAAATTATATGTAGCAACTCCAATGAAGAACAGATCTCTATGAGTTTCAGATACCCTGGAACTCAGAACATACACACTGTACTTTAAATACATTAGGTAAATTTCTTTGTTCAACTGATTTAATTTTGGGTAATTTCAGAACAATTTTGCAGTGAAATTCACCAGAAAATAGTCCAATAGCCTTCTAGACATCTAAACAAAAACAATCAAGACCATCTTTTGTATTGTATTACTACTCAACTTCCAGTTGTTTTATTTTTATTGATGACAGCCAGCTACTGGACAAATTATTTGCCATCAACAGATATCGGACCATCACGTTCTCCTTTCGCTGACTTTTAATGGGTACCTCTGCAATTACTATTCTTCGGTACTGTTTTCAGTCGCTTTCTAATAGTTTGCGTAAGCTCTACCAGCTTATACGACTGTATACTTTAGTCTTTTATTTACTCATTTTCTATATAAGTGCTGGTTACTGGCTAGTATACACTAAAAGCTTAAATTACACATTTTCTTCAGATTTTGATACGGTACAAATAAAACGAAATTTAAGTTAAGGCAGTACTACAATTCAGAAAGTAAACAAAATTTAAGCCGCCAGGTAAGGCGTAAAAAAAGAATTCGCGAATTGTATAAATTATTGTGTTAAAGAAGATAAATATGAGAAATACGAAACGACAAAGCTGCAACGTCATGAAAAGACAGTTCATATTTGAAAACCAGGTATTACTGATTATGGAAGACAGAAGTGACGGATAAATGGAACAACAAAGTAAAAATACAGGAATTTAAAACATAACCTTGATTAAAAAAGAACTTAAGAAACAGATTTTTATCAACGGCACTTGCAACATCATCTTTAGACGTGCCTACGAGATAGTGACTAATTTCTAATCATAAATATCAGTGAACTGGTTTTTGCTAGTTACTTTGTCTGCATCTACCAAAGAATTAGTTGATGTGTACATCATCAGTAATTTGCTAAAATTTGACGCCTACAATGTAACGAATCAAAAAGAAAAATGGCATTGTTATTGACATTTAATTTCCCCATCATTGCACTTACTAATCACCTTACAAAGATGATGTGTTCAAGTACATAGTTAGTGTCAACAATTCACGAGATATTAAATCCTGCATAAACTCATTACCACTCTAATTCTTCAGTTTCCATACCTTACTGCCATATATCGGAGTTACCGGATAGTTATAAAAACTGCCGATAGATGGCGTTAAGAAAGCGACGCATTTCTTTCATACGGTTATGATGAGATATTAATTTTCTGTCCCGTTCTCAGTTAAGGCTTCCATACCGTGAAAACTCCATTAATACCTGTTCAGCATATTCTTCGTGATGCCGGAACAAGCATCCAAACGTACACAGCATCGTTTCAGAGTTTTGCGATACTATAGATAGGCCTACATAAACTCTTTTCGAGTGTGTGATAAAACAGAAAATTAATAATTTACTATGGGTAATCTTGAAGGAGTTAATTAAATTTAAGGATAGAGGTTTACAAGTTGTAGAATCTAAACGATTTAAAGTTCTTAATAATGAAATAACTAAGAACTAAAGAACGATCCGACCTGTGGTATATTTAATAGAACCTGGGCTGTGATTGACAGGATAAAAAGCTACCTATGAAGTTCGTGTCAAAAAAGCTATTCACTATCCTTATTTTTACCTTATTCAACACCTGGGAATCTTCAGTAACCGCTCAAAATTGGTGAAAACAAATAATTAAAAACATCGAACTACGGGATATAAAAACCGTCCAAGATCCAGATTCCAATATAAAAAGTCTCTAAACGGAGAATTTGTTCTCGACCGAAAAGGATACCCGAAGATATGTATTTTTTGGAAAATTCGTAATGACGTTTAAAAAATCCCACTATATGTCGGCAGCTAAAAACTATTATAGTATAAACTAGTAGTATAGTTATAGTATATTATAGTATATGAAGCATCCTTGTAATGTAGAAATTCTGTGGCTCCTCTTAGATTAAAAGAGATTTAACACAATTTTTTTTTAAACTGTTAAATGTTCGCTTTAACCTTTTCATGGGGCTCTTTTGTGAGTGGTGCTATACCATTACACTAAAATTAATTGCAAACAGTGAAACACAGTTTGCAAACTCTCATTGTGTTTCTAATTAATAACGTTTCTCTGTTCTCATGTTGAACAATTTTTATGTGGTGTTCAGAATTAAAAATCACTCACCATCTTTAAGATATAATTCCAAACTTGTATTAACAATTAATGAACGCTCATGGCTATTATGTATTTACGTAATGACATATGAAATGAATTCTTCAGGATCCCAACAAATATATGGGTTGTAAAACTAGTAACTATGTAGCATATTTGCTTTGCTCTGTCTATTAGTTCGAAGATAAATAACCAAAGTATATTGAGAACAAAATAATTAAATCCGTCACTGGCCTATACCTGTAATTCCATTTATTAAAGTAGGCAGCAAGTATTACAAATGGTGGGGAATGTTCTTGCCAGATCTCAATATTCACTGAATGGTTTTACTATTCAACATATGTGATGCAATTAATAATTTCCAGTTTTCTTGGTGGTAATGGCATATGCGTATTCTTCGAGGTGAAAGAATCCCTTGTATTAACCCGTGTGTAGAAGTTGTGAGATTTATGAGTTGCCGGAAGTATCACTTTATTATAATTAAAGTTAGCATTAGTTATTACGTGTATTTAGTACTGACAAAAAGGTTTTATTTAACAATTGACATACATTACCAGCTTTGTGACTAAATGTGGTTTATTTTCAATCGAGAAGTTTGCATTATTACTCTCAATTTAACGAAAAGACAGATGCATTGGCAATCATCATTTAAAACCAAGCTACAATCACTAACTTCGGGAACACATAGTCTAGATATAATTTTAAGAACAATAATTCATAATAAGAAAGCGATTTGTATCAACATGTTGAAAGAACTACATATTATGTTTCGGAATTCTTCGCAACACTAATTTATTTACGTTACAAAAAGTTCAAGAGATACAAAATGTGACATAATTAGCATTGAGAGTAAAGGGAAGGGTCGCATTATTCAATTTATCCAGTTTTTTTTTTTTTTTCGTCTGGTACAACAAGATAGCTATTAATTTTGACGATAGAAACTTGTTGTTTCTATCTGTCATAACGAATTAATAATTGCTATACATCAACAGACATATTATTTTTGTATTTTACTAGTTAATTTCTCAATGTGTAAGATCAATAAAAAATATTTACATTCACTAGTAACGGTCTTAATTTTTCATTTAAGTAATCGTTATTGCTGAAAATAAAATACATTACTCAGAAATTATTTAAATGAGAAAATACTTTTCTGTTTCTAAACCAAAATTTCACGATTTGAGAAACTCAACTACATTACAATTTTTTATTTTATTTTTTTATTTTCTTTAAATTACGTTAACTAAAAACGCATGCAAATTCATACAATAAATTTCTCTTTTAATGAGAGTACATGAATTTATTCCAATTTTCATTTTTTAATATTACGTTGTCTTTCGAACACTGAAATAGAATGTAAAACATTTTTAGTATTTTTTACGTCAGCCATAAGTATTTTTGATGCAAGAACTTAATAGAAAATTAATTTTACGTCATTTACATAACTCCATATTCCATAAACAGGAAATAAGAAATGGAAACAGGAATCAAAAGGATAGAAAGAAATGGAACCACAAATTTACGCTTTTCAGAGTCGTTCTTGTTAAGAAATCAAATGAGAAATAATGTGATTCATTTTCTATTACCATTAATTCATGGTTCCAAAATACAAAGCAAGCTACCTTTTTTCGTTTTCTTCCGGTAACAAATTGTTAGCTACCAAAAAATGGCTTGTATGCTACACGCAATTGTAGGAGGAAGTTAGTTTCTGAAGAAGAGAAAAACAGAATTTGAAAACACATTTTGGATAATCCAGTGGGTTGTAGACACCCTTAATCACCCCTTCAACAAGACTAGCGATCGCAGATAAAAGCCCTTCTACCCTGGCCAAGGGAGAGAAAGAATAAAAAATATTTTCACCCCGGTATAGGAGCAACCTTCTATCCAAGTTGGCGGTTAGAATTGCATCTCTGACTGCAAGTGCTGCCCCCCTCCACTTCAGCCAAGCCACGCCTGCGATATTGTTCTGCTCGCCCTGCCCCTGCCTTTTCTGTGCTCACAGCCTGGCCGGCCAATGAGCGGTCGCTGTGCGACGTAGCCGGCCAATCAACGACACCACAGCCAGGCCCCGCCTCCGAACCAGAGATATTACCCCGACCACTTCGTAGTTACTACCGCTAGCCCACAGATGGCAGGCGCGGTGGCGGTCAGAGATATTCCCACTTCCCGCCAGGCGTCATCACGTTAATGGCTTAGCAGGATCCAAGTTTTGAGTGGACGGAGGGAGCCTGAGAGAAGGGGAGGAAAAGCTTTTTTCTCCTTTAGCCCATTAGGTCCGTAATGTTACTTAGGCGATGCGCTGGTGCAAACCGCAATCATATCCAACCCCCGGCCGTCTCCCCTTCTCCGCACTCAGTGATGTTCCCCCTCCCCCTGCTTTGCCGCCCCTCCTATGCTCTCTACCCCTCCCGCAGTACCCAGCACCGGTTCAGTTATATTATGTTGGGCTACGGCGGAGGTAGGACACGAAAAAAATTACGCCGCTTTTAATCAACTAAGAGAATCCTTGGTAGCACTCGCGTGTTCATGTGCGTGTCTGTGTGTGAGTATATTTGTGTCTGTGTGTGTGTGTGTGAGGGAGAGATCGTCACTTGTTTCCTCGCGTCTCAGAGAGTGGTCAGGAAAGAAATTATTTATCTTCTGGGCAGGGGACCAAGAAAGCGAACGTGGTTGTGGCAACACTGCTGCGTAGGAGAGAGAGAGAGATGGAGACAGACAGATAAAAAAAAATGAACGGGAGAGACAAAAGCCTGTGGCGTTCCGCTGGCAGTGGAACTCTGAATGCTAGCAGGGAAATTGTTTAAATTTTTAATCAGGCGAGATTCGCTTGGCAGTGGTGGGGGGTTGAGAATTATTAACGTACTCCTCCCACTCCTTAACCACACCCCCCCACACTTCCATCAGGCCACCATATCAGAGGCTCGAAAAAAACCATTTACAACGATTAGACCGTCCGCGATTCCTTTTAAGTGTAATGGCGTGATTAATTTTTTTGCAGCCCCCCCTTTTGTTTCGCTGTAACAATCCACAGATATTGCTGCGTCACCCATAATGAATATTTCTCTATTCTCCTCTTTTACCCTCTTTTTTCCCTCGTTTCTTCACTGATTGTCGCCTCCATTGTGTAATAGTGGTCATATTATTTTAGGCTGATTTGCTACGAAACCGGAATTTGGTTCCTTTTTTCCGCAGCGGGGGAAAGTCCGTTGTTTTCTGTGAGAGCAGCAATTTCGTGTGACGGGAGATTTGAAATATTACCAGGCTCTGAGCGCTAATATGCCGTCTCCAGGCACATTCATGAATTTCACAACGAATTTTTCTCTCTCCGTCTCAGTTAAGCTTTGACTAATGCCTTATGTAAAAATAAAATTGATGTAGTTTGATTCAGATAGTTTAAACGAAAAAATTTCTTGTACTTCCCGTTATATGCCTATTAATTAGAAAATAATTACCCAAAAATTAGTAATATAGGTTGCAAAAGTATATTACCTAATAGTGTCAAATCTCAATTATAGAGTTTGGATAGAACTTAAATTCAGAAAAAAATTATCCTTCCTTAGATTTTCGGGAAAAATAGAGTCACATTGATGTTGAATTGAAGAATTCTGAAGTGTGTATGAAAGTGTATGTGATCTTATTTTTAGAAGTAATTTAGTAGTAATTAATTAGAAGGCTTTCAAAAATAAGACAAGTACATATATGTATATACGCATACAATTATCTTGTTTACTACATACGATTCAAATTATATATACAGAAATATTTAACTGTATTCTCAAACTCATACTTTATTTGTCCGTCATTAATTACTGTAAAAATAGGAAATAAATTTTGACGTATTGTAAACGTTAACACTTTGTATGGATGTAGATTCTTTTAAGTTTTATTAGTAAATACCATCAAATACTTTAAATATATTCGCTTGGACACTGTTGTGATGGATTCTGGTATATGTGGCGAAAAGAAGCGATATTTTTTAGACAATTATCAATTACTGTAAATTGTAATTTGGTTGCTATGTAAACTTATTGTGCACAGATTTATATAACAAGCAGGTGGTTGCCATAATATGTATGTATTTAATTTCCAAATTCTACGATATATATATGGCCCATAAATCTTGTTATAAGATACAAACCTATTCACACACCATACAGCAAACACATGAATAACGCTTTTTTGCATGTTTTAAGATTTTTACGTCCTACATAAATCTAGGTACCCGCTTGTCTTAAATGATTTAAAAAGACTGTTTCACTAAAAAGGGGCGACCAATTTGTTGATATATGTACATTATTCATAATACAAACCTGATCAATGGCAACTCTAGATGTCTCAGGCTTTAATAACATCCGTTCTGATTTATTTATTTATTTGCGTTAAACCCATCCAAACTTTTATTAATTGGTTTTCATAATTCTCTACCAGCAAGAAATATTTTTTTGATTTGAGATTTTAAATTAATGCCATGAATGTAAAATTATTTTTTAAATGCTTGGTAATAGTTTCCAGAAGGACACACGACTGTATCAAATACATTCTTGCATCTGTAGAAGTGACGTCATATACCCTGGCAGAGACCAAAAAACCTGTCAGAAATGTATTGCGCTATTATCCTTGTTGTGACTTCTAGTCATCAGCTACAGATATCATTAAAAGCAAGTTAATAAATGGGCCTATATGAGATTATAATCATATGCAGCGAATGACGCGACGAGTCTTGGAAAGGCCACGACCGTATTCCTTCCCGTTGCATGCCCCACGTCCTTTCCGCCTTAATGATATCGACGAGGCATAAAGCAAAAAAAAGTAACTTCTGAGCAAACGGGTTCGTGAAATTTCATGAAGCATTGCCAAGTCCTGCTTTATTGGTTTGTTTACTGTAATATTTTTATTTTTAGATGAAGCTGTCTTCTAATTTCTTATTATGGTAAATCGTACGTTTGACCATTGTATAACTAATAAAATTAAGTGCTAAGCTGTCATGAGTGTGGTATGTGAGGAAATTTAGTTAACTTCTCAATGCAAAAATTCACTTTACAGAACATAAATAACAGTCCAAGTTATAATTGGATTTCCAGAATTATTTTTAAGAAATTTTTAAATAAAATCAAGTTTATCGTGTGTTAAGATGTGTGATATCAGATATCTTTAATGATTGTTTTCTCCATAAAATTACAAAATTTAAATTTTTTATTTTAAATCTAGATCCAATTAATTATGAACGGATCATAATAATATACCAACTTCCTCTAGCTCACATTAAAAAAAATAGGATTGTTGTTTTTTTTTTTTTTCAGTCGCCATTCAACGTACTTACCATGTTTGTATGTGTATCTAAATATTTTTGTGGGTGTTAGAGAAAGATAGATCCTCTTGGAAGATAATAATTCAAATTGATAAACGCATTAACAAATCATAGTTTGTAAACGGATCTCAACACAGGTTTGGGCAAAATATATCGATGTCTCAAAATATCGATATATTTCAGAATATAATAAATATTTATCGTCTATATTTTTATTTTTGACATATCAAAAATCGATATTTTATTTGGATTATCAGTTTTTAAGTACCAATTCGATATTTTTTGTACGAACGCAATTCAATATCCAGTTTAATAGCTTACATATATATAGTGGATAAATATATGTTCTTATCCGATATTCTGAAGACGTCTTAAAAAGTGATATTGTCGTAATTTAATACCTTCTTATCGCCGAATAAGAGGTTATTTTCATAGTTGATAAATATTGATTAACTATGTGTTGCAACGTTGAGGGTTGACATAAATTAACAATTTCTGTTTTCTACTTGTTTTTTCATTGAAGAGTAACAGTCTGTTCTGTGTAGTGCGAAAGAGTGGCTTCTGCAGTTAACTTCGCGGCACCGGAAAACAGAAGTAGATTGACGGGGGAAGAAAGAAAACAATTCTTTTGAACTCTATTTCAGAAAAATACCAGTTTTGATAGATTGTAAAAATAGATAAATTAATAAAATTTTCCGTAATATGCCCTTAATTTTTTGTAAATATTCTGTTATATTTTTGGAAATATTTTTTGATAATTACTGGCTTAAGTCAAAAATAGATGTATCGATATTTTTTCCGTTATATAAATCGATACTTTTTGTGAATGTGGATATAATATATATTGATAGTTTTTCATTTGCCCATCCCTAATTCAACCTCTTTTGCATCTGGACTGCTCACATGTACAGCGATGATCAAAAACAATATTAAAGTTTCAGAACATCTGATTTCTATTTATAACTGACAGAAGAAAATTCTGTTTCGCTGAGCGCAATTCACGTAAAAACAACTAGACAAATTTTAATAAGATTTCCTACACTATGCAACTCGAGGCGAAGAACTAAACTGGGTTATTTTTTATCTTCATGCAGCATCAGAAAGCGGAGAAATAACTAAAACCTGTATGGCTATCCGTGTTTTTATTTTTTTGACACCATTCCTGTAAACTGCTCTGGCCTCGTATTCGGGAGGACGCGGATTCAAATCACCGTCAGGACATTCAATTTAGGGTTTTCCATAGTTTCCGAAAATCAGCCCAGGCCAATTCCTGGATGTTTCCTTCAAAAGGCAGTGGCTAAAATCCTTCCCGTTCCTTGCCCCCAGAACTTTCCTTTCCCCAAAACCTCGATGCAGATGTGGCGCAAAGTCAAAAATCAACAAGCATGATGGAAATACTTATATTTCATGTTTTCGGGGAGAATTTTTTCTTGCGTTATTCCATAATAGATATTTTATAATATACATTGTATGATTACTTTTTGGTACACTAGTTCGATGCCACGAGTAATCGTACTGATTTCTTGATACAAAGATCACATTGTTTAATATATTTGTTGTGTGATTTGTTACACTTGGCAAATGTAATTGTTAGTTTTGGCGTATCCTCCAAACTTCGACAGCAAGTATATTACTGAGTACATGACGAACATCAAAATCAATTAAAAGGCAAACTAATAAAACTGAATCTATATAAATCATGATAATAATAATAATATTCCTCAGAGCAACCAAACCTTAAAAGTTTTAACTCCAAGAAGAGCTACAAACTAACAGACCATGTTTAAACTCGATCACAAAATTTGTTTATCCAACATCTAAACGGTCAGAAATCAGTAGTATGAATTATCTCCTTTAAGACTGACAGTGGACACTTTGGTGGAAAACACAAGGAGAGATTCAGTTGCTTGGCAGTAATGATGGCTTCATTTTCATGGTTGGACAAAGGAATATCAGGCAAGGTTCACTTAGCCTGGATAAAGCTCCTTTACAAACACACAACAGACACTGTAGCATACTCCAACACTGCTGACTGAAAATGGGTAACAAGGACGCTGATTTTCCAAGAAAGTGAGTTTTTCACCCTGTAACGCCATATAAACCAACGCTAAAACCACTCTTCATGTTCTCATGAATGCAAACAAATTTAATCAGTCGCTATAAATAAATTTCTAAATTCACGTCTCAGAAAGTTTTATAGGTAATAAATTCAAATGATGTTTTGTTGTTTTAATTTGTTCTTTTTATATTACATTTCACTTCAAACGCTGGTTCAATAAAATCACTGAAGTTGATTGCTGCATCGAGCGTGGTGGGGGAGCAGTTAACAATCTGGTCTCACCTTCGGGAGGACGCCAGTTCGAATCCCCGTCCGGGCACCCAGATTTAGGTTTTCATTGGTTTTCCCAAATCACCCGAGGAAAATTCCGAGATGCTACCTTCAAAAGGCTATGGCCAAATTCCTTCCCGTTTCTTGTCCCCAATCACAGCCCGCCTCTAATGACCTTGACAAGATGTAAAACCATAAGTAAAAAAAAATAAAATCTTTAGTTAATTAGTAACGCAAATGCGGTGCAAACAGTCTCATGACAATACCAAAGATTACAAATTTTTTAAAGCCCCGGTAAGGTATTTGAAGGAGGTGTATGATTATATTAGTTGTATTACTATTGAAACAATAGTTTGAAACACGCTTTTACGAGCAGTGGATAATATGGACGATATTTGCTTTAAAAAGGGGAAGGGGGTAGTTAAGAACGTAAATTTTTATATGAAGTTTCAGTCATTAAAATAATCCCAATATCATATTAATAGAGCTATGAATGACTTGAAAGAAAATAAGGAAGTTGGAATCGATGAGATCCCTCCAGGACTTCTGAAATCCATAGGAAGAGAAGGAATCGAAAGATTATTCAAGCTTATATCAAAAATTTATGAAACAGGAGACATTCCAACTGATTTTAATAAAAATATCATCTTCACACTTCCGAAGAAAGCATGAGCCGAAAAATGTGAGAATTATCGCACCATTAGTCTGACATCACATGCTTCAAAATTACTTACCAGAATAATATACAGAAAGATGGAAAGGGTAGTAGAAGAGATAGTAGGTGAATATCAGTTTGGGTTTAGGAAAAATCGTGGTACAAGGGAAGCAATTCTGGCTTTAAGATTAATACTTGAAGGGCAGATCAAGAAAAACAAAGATACTTTTATGGCATTTGATTTTGATTTAGAAAAAGCTTTTTATAATGTTAGGTGCGACAAGGTGTTCAAAATTTTAAAGAGTATCGAGATAGAAGAATTCTTTGTAAACCATATAAGAATCAAGTGGCTATAATAAAAGTAGAGAATCATGTGAGACATGTTTCAGCTAAAAAGGGTGTGAGACAAGGCTGTAGTCTATCCCCGTTAATATTCAACTTGTATATAGAAGAAGCAATAAAGAAAGTAAAAGAAAAATTTCCATGTGGCATAAGTGTTCACGGAGAAAAAATCAGTATGCTACGATGCTGTCTTGTTAGCAGAAACAGCTGAGTATATTGACAAGTAACTGAATGGCATGAACAAAATACTGAAGGAAGATTTTGGACTGAATACAAATCAAAGCAAGACAAAAGTGATGAAATGTAGCAGAAATGATACCAATTCTAGTATATTAAATACAACGTTTCGATAGGTATCTCTACTGTCTTCGTCAGGGCTATCAGGGCTTCAGAGGATTATGATTAGAGGAGGGGGCAAGGTAATGTGTGTGTTTTGACCACTCAATACCTACGAAGATAGCATCGTTACTCCAAGAAAATCTACACTCACTAAAGACGTGTTGAATAATAATAACAATATAACTAATAGAATCCACAGGGTGTATGGTTGATCTGTAAAGTAGCTTGATCTTTAGTGGTTACGTCATGAAGGAGTGTTCATTTGAGCTGCAGATTTATACGAGGCAACTATGTGTTTTTGGAGCAAATGAGTTAATATTTCTTGTTCCGTTCATCGGATACTGCAGATTTTAAGTTAGACCATCGGCTTTCAGGCAGTTTATACTCCATTCGATTTGGTTAGGTTTTTTGCGTTATGCCTGAATAAAGTGACAGACATACATTAGTTGCTTACAGATTTATATCATGTAACAAATACAGTTTAACTAATGGTAGACGTATAAACAAATAAACCAAAATTATGTAATTTCAGATATTCACCTATAAGGGCAAGATACTTATGATCGAATTTTTGGTGATGATGTATTCCTGCTTGAACTATTAGTTAAGAACGCCGCGCTCTACTGTGAACCTTGAGCAATATAATGGAGGCCTTTTGGTCCAAAGACGCAAAGTCCTAACGTAGAATGCCCTTAAAGCGATCGGTCCCACACTGCCGTAAGGAAGAACTGCACTGAACAGATTTGGATCTCCAATCCTGTAGTAGAAATTTGGTACCATTTTATTGTCATTTGTGTAGTCTCCTGAACCAATAAAGAAATTTTTCAACATTGAAGTGATACGAGAATTCTTGCTGCCAGAAACAATTGCATGAAGAAAAAGAAAAAAAAGTTCCGTATGTAAAAGTTAGGTGGGAAAATAGTGTTGTATTTGTTTCTCTCTGTTTTAAATGATGGTTGGTTTCTTGGAGAAAGTTCCGTTGGTATGTGGTCGGTGTTCGAGTAGGAGTTCTCGGGAGCAGGTAGGTTAGGCGACATTGTCTCGGGGCGGGGAACACCCTGTAATCCGTATACGGGGTGGTGAGCGTTATAACGGCGCGTGCGGACGCTTGCGAGCGACGCCCAATTAGAGCGTCGGAACGTGCCCGACGCCTCGGCGTCGTCACGAGCGGCGTCTAAACGTGACTGCGACGGCCAACTGGCAGCGTGCCGCCTAACGAGCAGTTAGGGGGAACAACAGGGCGGGCGGAAAGAGGAGACACACAGTGTAGCTAACATCCAGGGGCAGGCGCCCCCCGCAGCGCCCCGCTGCTTTTGTCACACACTGTACAGGGCAAGCAAAACGATAATAACTAAAGACTAAATTAGGAAGAGATCAGAAATATTAATATAGCTGATATACGGAGGAGTACAAAAATATGTTTACATTCCTCTACAAAGTGTTACAGACTATGCACAATTTTCATATGCATTGCAATGTAGTCTTCACGGGTGTACCGCCGGATAGTGTTGTGGAAACACAATATTTCGACGGCTGGCTCTGCCGTCTTGTCACATTACAGTAGGCTTGCCCCTTCAGTACTTAACTTATTTTAATTATATTTATTCTATGAGTATCGGTGACTTACGGAGTCGAACAGTTGAGGAGCGGTCGGAGAGAGAGTGTGTAGTGGAGTCGTGCAGAGAACGTCGTGTGTATCGTTCCTCTGGTTTTGTGAAAGTGATGGAAAGAATTGTTTTTACACTCTGAAGAACCTGCATCTTCGGATCGTTTGTCACTAGTAATTTGCTTGTGTGTGTTATTGTTATTTTTTTCCATTGGTGGCCGGGTGCATTTGTGCAGCACAGAACTCAGAATAAATCTTTGGTCTACATACTCGAAGTGATTCTTTGAAGAAACATATAGTTATATTTGTTCTGGATTTGTACCCTTGCCAGCCGATGGTGGCGACCAATAATTAATTATAACGAAGTCTGATCGTCCTTACATTAGGTGGTAAAAAAATAATTATAAAGGGGACTAATTAACAAGTCGGAAGGAACTGCTGTGATCATCCCGACACACTATTTCAGTTTGTTCTCCGACATGGCGACCGTGACAGGACTTGTGAGAATAATAGACGGTTAAAGTGATTATAAAGGCCGTCTAAATCACAAAAAGAGTTTTAAGTGCGTGGCATAAGACTAAACAGTTGAACAACTATTAAGAATTGCGAAGCGGATTCTACCAAAGACGGTACGCGCGAGAAGAATTACTCGGCGAACAGCAAGCTTGTGCAAAGACGGTAGCGCAAGAGAGTCAACACAGATAACCAGAGACGATTACTTCAGCAGTGGATACAGCGATGCAGTACCTGTGAATAACGCAACGCAGATAGTAGAACAACAAATCGTGGATCAGTGAATACGTTGCAGAAAATAGCGGCAGGAGTTGAGAAGACATCTAACAGGCAACATTATACTATTAAACAATCGGGAAATATTTTTTAAATATAATAATTTTGACTAAAAGAATAGCAGATTAACGGGATTTTGTTTCAAAGATCTGTACCATCGGTTGTTATTTACCGGAGCTTCTGGAAAATTTATAGCCTAATAGTAAGAGTTTATACTCGCGGAAAATTTTATTTCGCTCTCCCATAACATTTTATTTTGTACAGAAATTTCAAATTTCAGTTCTACTTACGAATGAAGTTTTTTTCCTTTCTGGAAAAATAAAATAAAATAGATTGCAATTATTTACATTTTTCAAAGACATTAATTGCGGGAGGAACACGCGAAAACTTTTACGTTAACAAGTATAACTTTTTCTGTGCATGACATTTTCAGGTGGCAGTACCATTGAGCGACGAAACAGTATAGTCTGCATATGTGGTTCGACACCAACAGTCAGCAGTAGTAAATAAAAGTATAATTACTGTATTATCTACATGTGTTTTATTCACAGCAGCAGATTGGAGAAGTGAAATTAACTGTTTTAAGAGCCAGTCTACGTTGTTTCCTTTTTTTCTCTTTGGTGCAAATCTGTTTTTGGTTGTGGAATATATACTGCGTTGTTTTGTTTCATTTGACGAGTTATCACGGCGTTGTTGTGAGTTGATTTGAAACTGAAAAGATATATCTTTGACCGTTTTATCTAAGTTTGGGGAATAGGTAGCCTATTGCTAGAGCAACGTATTAATCTAATAGCGTCATTCAAGTTTGGTTTAGTTTTAAACTTTATATATGAAAACCATGGAATTTGCTATGGAAGTAGTATCAGAGCAGAGTGATGAGGTACCCGTACCAGCAATGTTGGTGAAGTTTATGGAAGAGATGAGAAAAAACTTTCAAGAACTTAAGGTCGGTCAAGCTGAAAACAGCAATGCTCTTAAAGCTGAAATTGCTGAAAACAGCAATGCTCTTAAAGCTGAAATTGCTGAAAACAGCAATGCTCTTAAAGCTGAAATTTCTGAAAACAGCAATGCTCTTAAAGCTGAAATAGGAGTAAAAAGTGAAGCTCTTCACTGTCAAATCACTACTCATTTTGATGATAGACTCTTGCAATTAAGGGGCGAGTTAGTGCAATTACGACAAGATTGTTTCGTGAGGAA
This sequence comes from Vandiemenella viatica, assembly GCA_031002005.1. Taxonomy (NCBI): domain Eukaryota; kingdom Metazoa; phylum Arthropoda; class Insecta; order Orthoptera; family Morabidae; genus Vandiemenella; species Vandiemenella viatica. The sequence goes on along the minus strand of CM061918.1, from coordinate 53,412,715 downwards.
TGAAGATCAGTTCAAGGAGGAGAGTAATTTGAAACCTCTTAATGAGTCACAGGAGGGACCACGAGTACCAGAAAAGGATAAGAACTTTGTTTTGGTCCAGGAAGCAACTCCGGTTTCCCATGATGCTTTGTGTATTGAATCCCAAACTAGTGTTCAAATGGAATTGGTTAGTGTTCGGTCAATTTCAGAGAGTCCTTTTCCAGTTACAGATATTTATGTAAGTAATATTCCTACAATTTCTCTGAAGGAGAGCAAGCTGGCTATGCCCAGAGCAATTTTCAAACTCCGCAAACTAACTTGTGTCACTAAGTTTGCGAACCACATTTATGATTTAATGTTTCCTTTCGGGACTGACCTTGTTTTCCCCACTCACCACAGTACTAAAGCATTGGCAAATGATATTCCCATTGGGGATAAGCAATTTGTGCACTTTGAACAGTACCTCGGTACTAGCCCATATGGTCATACTGTAGGTTTTTCAATTGACAAAATGAAATATTTCATTCTCCAATGTTCACTTGAGACTTTTGAAAAGTGTAATTCCACAATGCGAGGAAGGAAACGTAGGAAGAAGAAGAAGGATAGGAGGGAAGAACCAGGAGTACATGTGAAGAAAAAGGAAATAATCTCACTTTGGTCCAAAGGAAAACTGGACTTATTTCATGAGGGCATCAACAGATTTAAATTAAAATATACCCATTCTTCTTTTAGCATAAGAGATTCACACTACTTATGTACTACAGTTTAATTATATTTTTAAGTGATTTATGTTGTGCACAGTGATTTTCACAAAGCTGAAGTATGAAGTGTCTCTTCAACATAATGGTTTTCTAGAAACTTTGATTTAAAAAAAAAAAAAAAGCCTTGTACTTTGTAGAGTTTTTTAGTTTAATATTTATTGGTAGATGTTCTCTTTGATATAGATATAGATAGTGAGTTAGGGAACAAATGTTTTGAGTGACATTAAGTAACTTATATCTCAAGTGTCACTTTCTTAAGTTTTGGAGGGTGTGCCCTAGTGCTTAAAGGAGTCCCTATCGCCGACACCCAGTAACCACCTCAAGGATATGTCGAAAGATGGACGTCTTTGTGTGTTAATAACAAAACTATAAATATGTTCTTTATTGTTTGGTGTAGTCTTAAGTCGATTTTCTTGGAAGGGGTAGTAAGTGATTAGACCTAAGCGCAATTTCAGAAGGCTAGGTTGACAAACCTTCAGGTCATTGACCCCATTTTTAACCGAGCATCTCCAAAGAAAGGAAATGTTACCTTATCATGGGAAGCTCTGGTAATAACAATCTGGTGTTTCACTGACAAAGATGTATCCTGGATAGAGAGTGATGTACTATCCACAGAGAAAAAAATAATTATGACTGATGTATTGGTGTTAATGTTCATGTGCGTTTGAGTGAGGAACAGACGTTTAACCTCAAGAGATTATTATTTGTAATTTTGTGCTTTCTTTCCAGGGAGATACAATTGTATGTGAATGAAATTTTGTGAATATGTTTGTAATTTTGTTCGGTAGGGACCGGCCACCAATACTCTTGTATAGTAATTTAATTCATGGTGTTCTTGTATAATGTAGGGATTTTTTTTGTGTAACTACCTACTAAAAAACTAACCTAAAATATGTCCCAGGTTCAAATGTCTTGCCTGCGGCTTCACATTAGAACCGTGACATGGAAGGGGTTGTCACATTACAGTAGGCTTGCCCCTTCAGTACTTAACTTATTTTAATTATATTTATTCTATGAGTATCGGTGACTTACGAGTCGAACAGTTGAGGAGCGGTCGGAGAGAGAGTGTGTAGTGGAGTCGTGCAGAGAACGTCGTGTGTATCGTTCCTCTGGTTTTGTGAAAGTGATGGAAAGAATTGTTTTTACACTCTGAAGAACCTGCATCTTCGGATCGTTTGTCACTAGTAATTTGCTTGTGTGTGTTATTGTTATTTTTTTCCATTGGTGGCCGGGTGCATTTGTGCAGCACAGAACTCAGAATAAATCTTTGGTCTACATACTCGAAGTGATTCTTTGAAGAAACATATAGTTATATTTGTTCTGGATTTGTACCCTTGCCAGCCGATGGTGGCGACCAATAATTAATTATAACGAAGTCTGATCGTCCTTACATTAGGTGGTAAAAAAATAATTATAAAGGGGACTAATTAACAAGTCGGAAGGAACTGCTGTGATCATCCCGACACACTATTTCAGTTTGTTCTCCGACAGTCTTCTTCAGGTGATGAGACATGTGTAATGGTCGGCTGACCCACAGGTACTGAGATGGTTCGGGTGCCGCTCTTCCTTATATACAAGTCCGCGTGGCTTCGGCGATGGCTTATAGTGAGCTTACTATAAGCCATCGGCGAAGCCACGCGGACTTGTATATAAGGAAGAGCGGCACCCGAACCATCTCAGTACCTGTGGGTCAGCCGACCATTACACATGTCTCATCACCTGAAGAAGACGGCAGAGCCAGCCGTCGAAATATTGTGTTTCCACAACACTATCCGGCGGTACACCCGTGAAGACTACATTGCAGTCATACGCCGGGAAAGTCTTCGTTCTTACTTCATATGCATTACTTCTACATTTTTTTTTTTTTTTTTTTTTTTGAGTAATCATTTTTCTCCCTCATACTCAAACAAAATCGATAAATGAGGTATAATTTAATGATTAAACTCCTCACCTTGGTAACAAATTCTTTTGTTTTTGACCTACTTTGGACAACGGAAGCAACTGGTTTGATGGTTCGCCTTTTCTTATCCTCACAGAAGTTTTTTTTTATTATTATTATTATTTTGTTGATTATCCTACTTCCTTTTTCTGACCATGTAGTCTAGGCCTTTTTACATTGTTCCTGGAATCATTTGAATTTATGAATGTTAGTTTGAATCACCTGGATGGATTCGAACTTTTTCATATTCTTTTCACTCAACCTATTTTGCTGTTACCTTTATTTAGTGATGTAGTTGAAAATTCTTTGTGTCAACGTATCCTCACTTCTTTTTATAAGGTGTTCATAAAATTTTATAACATCTGTAGTGTGCTGGTTAGTTTTACCTTCTTTAATTTTAAAAATTTAATATTATTCAATTATATTTCAATCTAGTTAATTATAAGTGCAGGAGAGAGATTGCTTTGTGTATCACATAAGTAAAAGACATACACATTAACAAGTCAAAGATCTATTTTTCTGAGTAAGTAAGAATTCAACGACAATCTCTAACACAAACAATTTAAATTACTATCTTAGCTACAGAGACCGAGCGGGGCGGTGTAACGGTTAGCGTTCTCGCCTCGCATTCGGGAGGACAGCGGTTCGAATCCCCGTCCGAGCATCCAGATTTGGGTTTTCCATGGTTTCCCCAAATAACTCCAGGCAAATGCCGGGATGCTTCCTTCAAAAGGCTATGGCCGAATTCCTTCCCATTCCTTGCCCCCCATCCTTTCCCGTCTCTAAAGACCTCGATGTTAAAAAGAGACGTAAAGCAGTTACAAAAAAAAAAAAAAAAAAAAAAAAAAAAAAAAAAAAAAAAAATTAGCTGCAGAGCATAAAGTCTCAGGTCGACTCGGGATTATATATATAAAAAACACAGACACACACACACAAATGAACAATCCATTTAAAATCATACCGTTTCTTATAGCAGTCTTCAATTCAGTTGCTAA
>CM061918.1:53209399-53408041 GCA_031002005.1 Vandiemenella viatica | reverse complement strand
TAACCACTGAGGCACTGTCGAGACGCTGCGATTTAATGTTTATACGAATTCTTTCTTCCCTCGTGACATTCGAGTTTGAGATACACCCGTAAGTTGCTTGTCTATGTTATTCACAGCAATGTGTGACAGAGAGTATGTATCACCCACATAAATATATTTCTCATCTAATAAACATTAGCAACGTTTAAAAGGTATACATGCTTTGGCATGGATTTTCATAACGTGTAAGGCAATAAATGGATATTACGTGAAGACTCAGGTAAAGAAAGGGGGGGGGGGTAGGATGTGAATGCAAGAGAGGCGTATGACACAAATGGAATCATAAGTATTGAATGATGTATTTTATTGCAATAAAATGTATTTTAAAATTTCAATAAATCTGTAATATTTATCAAGAAATTATGTTTTTTATTTAACGAATCCCCCACCCAAAATTTTATTATATTCCTTGAGTATGATGGATTAATATAGTATTTTTATTACGAGTATGAAATACTAGAAATAAAAAGAGAACAGCGTTTAAAACTGACATATCACAAAAGGCGTGTTGAGGTAATAAGACAACTTGGAGTGGGTATAAAAAAAAATGGCAGCTACAAATAAATGACCTTACATAATGTACAACGAACAGGACTTGTTATTTGAACCAATAATACTGTTTGCAGAAGGCAACAATAGTCGCGTTGGGTATCATTGAAAGACATGAAGCAGATGAAATAGATCTCTGTGAGTGTATAAGTAACACATTGGTAATGAGGATGTTAGGATGAAATAAATAGCCAATAAATATCACCGAAAATTCCATTAAATGTGATGTTAAGAGCAAAAAGACAATTGGAGTGGTAAAAAAATGGCTGTTAGATCCATAGAAGAAAATGACCTTACAAAATGTGTATGAGGTATAAGAAAGAGATGATTTTGGGGGGGGGGGATTTTCAAGTAAGGACTTATTGGTGCCAAATAATAGTATTTGCAGAAGGAAACAATAAGTTTGCCCAAAAACTATGAAAATAAATAATTTTTGAAGTTAATTTATGGTAATTTAACAATCAAAGAATTAAAATACTTCAATATATCAATAACACATGACAAAATACTAGGAAGAAATTTCATAACGAACGTTAACAGCAAGCAAGCGGATTTCCTAATGTTATTCTTGATAGCCGTTTCCTGTGACGTCGCTAATTGTGCGCTGAAAATAAAATGGCGTGTGATACTTCCACTGTTCGCCTGCGGAGGTGTTGTGTCAGAAATACTCAGATTGAGTGTCCTTGCTGTCGCGTCATAGGTTAACGGTACATCCCAGAAATAGTCGTGCAAATTGAGGTCAGCGGTGATGACAAGCCGTGCGGTTGACAGGTGGCGCCGCAGCGGGGCGCGGCACGTCATGGGGAAAAGCACGCCAGCTCTCTCTCTACCTACCTACTGTTTGGGTTTAGGAAAAATCGCAGTACAAGGGAAGCAATTCTGTCTTTAAGATTAATGCTTGATGGGTGGATCAATTTTATTTTTAACTGTTTAACGTCTCCAATAACAACTAGGTCTTTAGAGACGGGAAAGGATGGGGGCAAGGAATGGGAAGGAATTCGGCCATGGCCTTTTGAAGGAGGCATCCCAGCATTCACCTGGAGTGATTTCGGGAAACCATAGAAAACCCAAATCTGAGCGCCCGGACGGGGATTCGAACCGCCATCCTCCCGAATGCGAGGCCAGAACGCTATCCGTTACACCACCAAGCTCGGTGGGTGGATCAAGAAACACAAAGATATTTTTATGGAATTTGTTGATTTAGAAAAAGCTTTTGATAATGTTAGGTGGGACTTGATTTTCAAAATTTTAAAGAAGTCAGGTCTAAATTATCGAGATAGAAGAATACTCTATTAACTATATAAGAATCAAGTGACTGTAATAAAAGTAGAGAATCGCGAGAGACGTGCATCAGTTAAAAAGGGTGTGAGACTAGGTTGTAGTCTATCCCCGTTAACATTCAACTTGTATGTAGAAGAAGCAGTGAAGAAAGTCAAAGAAAAATTTCCGTATGGCATAAGTTTTCAGGGAGAAAAAATCAGTATGCTACGATTTGCTGATGACATTGTCTTGTTAGCAGAGAAATCTGAGGATATTGAGAAGTTACTGAATGGCATGAACAAAATACTGAAGGAAGATTTGGGACTGAATTTAAATCAAAGCAAGACAAAAGTGATGAATTGTAGCAGAAATGATACCAATACTAGTAGATTAAATATAAAAATAGAATCGAATGCAATAGGAGAAGTAAGTGAATTCTGTTACTTGAGAAGCAAAATTACAGCTGATGGTCGAAGCAGGAATGATGTTAAAAGCAGAATAACACTAGCAAAAAGAGCCTTCATGAAAAAGAGAAACCTTTTAGTTTCAAATATTGATCTAGGAATTAGAAAGAACTTTTTTAAACTCTTTGTGTGGAGCACAGCACTTTACGGATAGCGAAACATGGACTTTAGGAATACCGGAAAGAAAGAAAATTGAAGCGTTTGAAATGTGGTGCTACAGATGAATGCTGAAAATTAGGTGGACAGAAAAAGTAAGAAATGGACGAGTTTTGGAGATGATGGGTGAGAAAAGAAGTTTATGGAAGAATCTTACAGAAAGAAGAGACAGGTTGGTAGGTCATATTTTTAGACATGCTGGATTGGTTAATTTGTTAGTGGAGGGAACAGTGGAAGGTCAGAACTATAGAGGAAGACATAGATTAGAATATATGAAATAGATAATTGAGGACGTGGGTTGTAAGGGGAATGTAGAAATGAAGCGGTTAGCACAGGATAGGAAGGGATGGAGGATTGCATCAAACCAGTCAAAAGACTGATGACAGCAAAAAAAATATCAGACGAATACTGGTTTGTTTGACTGAGAAAAATAATAAATAAATGAAAGTTTGTATAATTTCCACCTGTGTCTTTAATTTTCAGAATTTTCTTAAATATTTTGATGTATTTTATGATTTTTTTTAGATAATTACTCCCTTTAGGCAAAAATATCGATATTTTTTTCCGATGTATATCGATAGTGTTTGTAAATATCGTTTGGATATTCTTGGATATATATTTTAAGTGCCATTTTATTTAATTATGGACGAAACGACGTAGATTTATGTCCACCAATTCTATAAATCATTTAATTGAAAAAAATCAATTATTCGTCCTCTTAAGTGACAATAACAAATCTTCTCTTTACGTTAAAGTGCCACAACCTCAGACAACAGTCACAAATCATTAAACCAACATATGATTGAATTATAAAACAAAATGTTTATTATATGACTGCGAGAAATGTTTATCTTCTATTTTTTTCTTCGGTAACCTCTTTAGTTTTAATTTTTTTTTTTTTTTTTTTTTTAGGTGTGTGGGATGGAAATTTTGGCCTGGTGTCTTACTCAGTGGCAAAGAAATTAATAAAAATTAACTGGGAGAATTTACTTCCCTCCCCAACCCCCGTTGATCCAGCTCTGTCCCTCACAGTACTACACCTTCCATCGTAACGACCTACCACTGGAATCGGCCCTTACAACATAACAGGGGCAGTATACTTAAATATTACTCCTTCTACTTGTATGAGTTAATCCATAAGAGTGGGAAGGACCTACACCAACCGCAAAAATACAGACCAGACCTTCCAGCTATGAGCAAGGTATTTGAAAGGCTACTGCTAAAACGACTGTCCACCCATATCGAGGACACAAATGCATTACCTAATCACCAGCTGGGATTTCGTAGCGTCCACACAACTACAGATCAGCTGATGAGGGTAACAGAAGCTGTGACTAAAGCGTACAACCACAAACAATACTATGCCATGGTGATGCTTGACATCTCCCGATCATTTGATTCTGTATGGCATTCCGGCCTCCTACTTAAGCTCTATGAGCAGGGTATCCCAGGTCCAAACGTGAAGTTAATAAAATCATACCTGATCGACCGGACATTAAGTGTTCGAGTCGACAGAGCTTTCCTTAGTATCAGAAAAGTGAAAGCAGGTGTTCCCCAAGGCTCAGTTCTGGGTCCGACTTTATATTCATTATATACTGCAGATGTTTCAACATCCAATGGAGTTTTGGTGGCAACATACGCTGACGATACAGCTTACCTCGCAGCCAGCCGCAGCAGAATTTTAGCCACTCGCCGCCTTCAGGAAGTCCTCCAGGTAACGGAGACCTGGGCCCGGAGATGGAGGATTGATATTAACCCAGCCAAGACTCAGGTTATAACGATAAGTAAAAGGCTTGTCGACCTCGTCAATCGGACCCCGTTCTTCGCCTTCACGGTAGTGACATACCCTGGCCAGCTACTGTCCGTTACCTGGGAGTGCTGCTAGACAGGAGACTAACCTGGAAAGCTGATATAAATGACGTTCTCAAGAGAGCAAGCACGAGGCTTCACAGTCTCTACAAGCTTCTTAACATAGACAACAATTTAGTCCCAAGCACTGGCATTAAGATCTACACGACCCTAGTAGGACCTATTATTTAGTATGCCTGTCGAGTGTGGGTACACGCTACTGACAGCTATATACTCAGACTACAAACAATTCAAAACAGGACATTGAAAAGAGCCCTGCATCTTCCAGCCAGAGTTCCCACCTACGCACTCGAGGAAGCTACTAGAGTTCCATATCTTCACGACAGATTTAGACAACTGGCTGAAGTTTTCTACACAAGTTCAAATAGAAGCAATGACCCGGAAGTAAACAACATCGGTCGCTATGACATCACCATTGACCGTCATAAGGGACCATTAAGTCTAATCATCTAACTCAAATAAACACCACCGAGAAGCCACATCAACAGAAAAGGTTTGCATCGCCGAAATACTTCTGGAGGCAATGTCCACGGACAACGTACTCCGCCATGTATGCGTTAATTGGAAAGATAGCCGGCAATTTAGTGTGTAATTTGAAGTATGCTCCCACTTAGCATATTACAGAAAACCACCTGAAAAGTGATCCGCATGACCGGTAAGACAGACCAGAGGATGGAACTACAGATCATAGTACCAGCAAAATTCCAGTGTATTTTCATATGCTTTGGGGTCTACGGTTCAAACATGTTAGAGTTGTGAGTGAATGGGATTGATTTTTGATCAACAATATTATCGGAAGCTGCATGTTAAGCGGAAATGAAGGCAAGACTAGAGGATGGAACTACAAATCATAGTACCAGAAAAATTCCAGTGTATTTTCATTTGCTTTGGGGTCTACAGTTCAAAAATGTTAGAGTTTGGAGTGAATGGGATTGATTTTTGATCAACAATATTATCGGAAGCTGCATGTTAAGCCGAAATGAAGGCAAGACCAGAGTGACAACTGAAACAGTTTTTTACGTATAATTGTCCTTGAATTTAGTTTTATTAACAATTTAAGCTGCTTTCATAAGTGCTGAGTTACCGAAGTTAATACTTTTTTAAACGGATGGAAGTAGTTCCCTATTTATAGTACAGCATGATACCTCTACAATGAATAAGACCAATTTCACGGGCTATGCAATATGGTCCGGTGATTTATAATTTATTTTAATTCCCACTGGTTCCGAGTTATGACATCATGGATCCAGGAGAAGTTGCAACTGTATCGCGATGTAAGCTATTACTGAAAAACAAACAATTTTACAAAATGAGGTAATTCTATTTATCTAGGCAACCACAAAGAAATGAATTGGCAGAACATTTCTTTCATCCGCCATTTTTTTATGGGCTTAGAGTCTAGTGCAGTCTATAAAAAGCGTTGCGTATTGATGCATTACGGAGTGTATTTGTGGAATCCCTTTTCATTACTAAAATGTACACTGACCAGCCAAAACATTATGACCACATGATTATTAGTAAGTTGTAATACAGCAGCGCTTCGGCGTGGCAAGTACTATTAAAATCCTTGTTAGGTTTCCGGAGTTGTCTGGTACCAGATACCTAAACACAGCTCACGCATAACCCTCAAATTACGGGTGGTGGTTTGTGGGCGTGGCACCTGGGAACAGGTATCTGGGAAACGGCGAGGCTGGTCGGCTGTTCGCATGAAACTGTAGTGAACATCTATGCAGAGTGGTTGAAGGACGATGAAACTGGGGTACAAAGTGGTGGACGTCCACGCCTCATCACAGAACGTGGAAGTCGGAGGCTTGCCTGGTCTGTAAAGCGTGATAGGCGGTGATCTGTGGCAGATCTGACACGAATACAGCTGTTTGATCTACAGATACGATTGAGGTGTTGTGCGGTACCTGAGCCGAAACCCTCCCGCGCCACCCCGACAAGACCATGCTATCATACTACTTCACTACGCCCACGCCTTCGGATTGAACTATTCCGAATCATCCTCCGTTGTGGCAGAGATTTGCACCACTCCAGTGGAGACGGTGAGGCGTTACGCAATTCGCCACCCCTCGCGGTTGCCCACGGGGAGCGGCGCGGCTGTAGCGCGGCCACGAACCAGGCCGAAGACCCTTCCAAAGCCTGGTCGTAAGGCAAGGCTCTCTGTTTGTCCCGCGGCAACCCGGGGCACGGTGGGAGCCGCGGCGACCGGACAGCTTATGGGACCCGCTTACCGGCATACGTGTCCCCGCACCCATCTACGCCCTATGGCATCTCAAAAGCGCGGGGACCCCCACGCCTGTCTGAGCTTCACAGAGCACCGTCGTAGCGCACGAGCATAAGCAATCAGAGCGGTGTTGCCCCGCTCAATTCCGAGGACACATGCGTTACCGAATATCACACACATATATATATATAAATATAGATTTTATTTTTGCAGACAGGAGCAACAAGTTTATATTGATAAAGTGACGTATTGTTGGCTGTTGTGTTTACTGACTTTTGAAGATTCCCTATGTCTGCCGTACGACCTCTTCATTACTGCCGCTCAGGATTGTAGCAGCGAAGTCCGCCGCTCGAAAGTGGCCTTGGCGAAGGTTGATAGCACCCTGAATCCTCTTTCTGTTGCTAGCAGTTGTTGGCGCCAATCTGGTGTTCCCAAGTTGACGTTTTGCTGCAGCAGAGTGTGCTCCTAAACACTTGTGACGGCACCAGTATTGTACTCTGCTGTCAGATCTACCACAGGTCACCGCCTATCCCTCTCGCCACCTTCCCTTCAATTGTATACCTCTGTTTATGGGAAACAATGTATTATGTCCTTCAGGTAGCCACCATATTCGGAAAATGAAGAATCGACGCGACTCTTGTATTGGTGCACCATCAAAACCGAACACATCTTTTCATTCTTTATCATCTTTTCTAAACATCTGGGGTAGGGAGCCACAGATGAGTTTTTTTCATCATTGGCATCGTCAAAGTCGGGGCTTTGATATCACGGCCACATACCCATGCTGATGCAAAGCATTAGGATACTTACTTCCAGATCGTACGAAGTACTAATGGACAAAATTAAGTGTTGCCACCTGCCTGTGCACTGTGTTTTGTGTACGATGATTCTATTTTTGACCCTGAAACATGTAGATTCGAGATCGTCCCCGCGTTCGCATAGATGGCTGAGGAAAACCACATTAATAACACGTTTAGGACGGTCACTACGCGTGGGCCCGTGCCCAGTCCCGTTGCATCACCACAATCAGAGTGCGTCTTCTCAGTGCACTAGCGGGTACCGGTAAGACTTAACTCTGCATAAGCATTTATCTCTATTTTGTAACTATCATTTCCTTTTAGTGTTTTCCTGCTGTACATGTACCATTCATATTAAAAACCGTCGGTGGTTGTCCTATTGCCGCACTGAGGTGATATAAACAAAACTGAAAGCATGGAACCATAAACGAAGTCAGGATAGCATCATACGTTTTTCCTTGTTACTGTTTTACTGAACTTCTAATTTTGTGTCCTGTTCGTATGCATTTACACGGTTGCGGAAAAAACAAAAAACATACAAGTAGATAACGATTCTAAATGAAAATTATTGTAGTTTCTGAGATCCCCACGAAATTGAGCCCAATCATTTTTTCTAAAATATTCTCACTCAATGTTTTCAAATTAATTTTCTTTTTCTCTTATTCTAAAAGATTCACAGTACGTGAAATATGCCAGCAATTGAACCGAAGTGGCCAAATCCTCATCTTAATTATTGGAAGTCTCATAAACTTCCACGGCTTTCATTATCACATCCACCCCGCAATAAACTCGCCCTCAGGATAAAGGCGAGATGACCTGATGTCACTAAACCATTCGTTGAGAATAGTTGCCAGCTCTCTAGCCAATCAGCTGGCCAGTTTCTGCCAGCTGAGATCCTCTTTGTCAGTAACCACGACACCCTGCAACGAATCTCGCTAGAGGCAATACAACAACTCTCTCCGTCAACACCCTATGGGCCATTATTGCTTCCTTCTTCGCGACTTGTGCTCAAGTTGATGCTCGTCACGTCTTCTGAAAGTGGGTGCCTTCGCCTATGTGGTAGTATCGCATCATGACTTTCGTTGCAACTCAGTTTCCAAGAGCCTCGTCGAAAATCCAAAGAAATTTTGGTCGTATGTAAAAAAAGTAAGTGGTTGTGACAACAATATGACAGTTCTACTACAGGACGGTCGGGAAGTTGATGACAGCCGCAATATGGCTACTGGATTTATCACCGAATTTAAAAATGCTTTCACTGACGAAAACATGGAAAACATACCCGTATTTCCACGGTGTGTTGAATTTGAGATGGATCCAGTACAAATTGATAGTGAAGGTATCATAAATCAATTGAAACTCCTGAAGTGGGGGAAAGGGCTGATAGAAATAGAACCATATCTGTCAGATATATTTCTTAAATCTTTAGAAGAAAGAAAAGTACGTTTTAACTGGAAAATAGCGCAGGTGATTCCCGTTTTCAAGAAAGGAGATCGGAGAGATCCTAGGAATTATCGACCCATATCTCTAACATACGTTTGTAGTAGAAATCTGGGACTTGTCAAATGCTCTAACGTTATGACGTTTCTAGATGAAAACGAGTTACTTACAGAAAACCAATACCGAACGTGTGAAACGCAACTGGCTATATTTTCGCATGACGTAATGCAAGTTATTGATGCAGGATCACAAGTTGATGCTATTTTCTTGGATTTTCAGAAAGTTTTTGACACTGTACCACACAACCGACTTTTAGCGAAGATTAGTGCGTACGGTATATTTAATCAGATTTGCGAATGGATACGTGATTTTCTAACTGGTCGGTCGCAGTATGTCGTTGTTGACGGGGAAGCCTCTTCAAAAGCTAGATGTTACTTAGGGCGTTCCTCAAGGAAGTGTAATAGGACCACTTCTTGTCTTAATTTTTATAAACGATCTCTGGGACAACGTTAATTACTGATTTTTTGGTGATGATGCACTTATTTATAGGGATGTGAGGTGCTCTGATGATTGCTTAGAAATTCAGCGTGATCTGGATGTTATTTCGGAATGGTGCCGTAAATGTCACCTTACTCTTAACTGCAAAAAGTGCAAGGCAATGCAAATAAGTAATAAAAAGACCCCGTTTGCTTACGAGTACAAAGTTAACAATTCAGTTGTTGACACTGTGGATTCCCTGAAGTATCTAAGCAAAACCGTACAAAGCAACATGAAATGGGACTTGCACATAACTTCCATCGTTGGCAAAGCTAATTCTAAACTACGATTTATAGGTCGTATTTTGAGAAGTTGTAATGCTCATACAAAGGAAATAGCGTACAAAACACTAGTGCATCCGCGTTTGGAATACTGTTGTAAAATTTGGGATCCGTATCGCTAGGGATTGATTGAAATGTTACAGAAAGTACAGAGGAGAGCCGCTCGATTCGTGACAGCTAGTTACAGTCCTTACGTAAGTGTCACAGAGCTGATACGTGGGTTGGGCTGGGATTGTTTGGCGGACACACGACTTCGTTTGAATTTGTTGGAGAATATGTGAAAATCTTTCATTTACGAGTGCAAAGAAATACTTCTCCCGCCAACCTACACTCCTGGAAATTGCAATAACAACACATTGACGCCAGTGTGTAAGACCCATCATACTTGCTCCGGACACTACGAGAGGGCTGTACAAGCAATGATCAAACGCACGGCACAGCGGACACACCAGGAACAGCAGTGTTGGCCGTCGAAGGGCGCTAGCTGCGCAGCGGTTGGGCACCGCCGCAGTCAGTGTCAGCCAGTTTGCCGTGGCATACGGAGCTCCATCTCAGTCTTTAACACTGGTAGCATGCCGCGACAGCGTGTACGTGAACCGTATGTGCAGTTGACGGACTTTGAGCGAGGGCGTATAGTGGGCATGCGGGAGGCCGGGTGGACGTACCGCCGAATTGCTCAACATGTGGGGCGCGAGGTCTCCACAGTACATCGATGTTGTCGCCAGTGGTCGGCGGAAGGTGGACGTGCCCGTTGACCTGGGTACGGACAGCAGCGACATACGGACGCACGCCAAGACCGTCGCATCCTACGCAATGCCGTAGGGGACCGCACGGCCACTTCCCGGCAAATTAGGGACACTGTTGCTCCTGGGGTATCAGAGAGTACCATTCGCAACCGTCTCCATGAAGCTGGGCTACGGTCCCGCGCACCGTTAGGTCGTCTTCCACTCACGCCCCAACATCGTGCAGCTCGCCTCCAGTGGTGTCGCGACAGGCGTGTATGGAGGGACGAATGGAGACGTGTCATCTTCAGTGATGAGAGTCGCTTCTGCCTTGGTGCCAATGACGGTCGTATGCGTGTTTGGCGCCGTGCAGGTGAGCGCCACAATAAGGACTGCATACGACCGAGGTACACAGGGCATCATGGTGTGGGGAGAGATCTCCTACACTGGCCGTACACCTCTGGTGATCGTCGAGGGGACACTGAACAGTGCACGGTACATTCAAACTGTCATCGAACCCATCGTTCTACCATTCCTAGACCGCCAAGAGAACATGCTGTTCCAACAGGACAATGCACGTCCACCTGTATCCCGTGCCACCCAACGTGCTCTAGAAGGTGTAAGTCAACTACCCTGGCCAGCAAGATCTCTGGATCTGTCCCCCATTGAGCATGTTTGGGACTGGATGAGACGTCGTCTCACGCGGTCTGCACGTCCAGCACGAACGCTGGTCCAGCTGAGGCGCCAGGTGGAAATGGCTTGGCATGCCGTTCCACAGGACTACATCCAGCACCTCTACGATCGTCTCCATGGGAGAATTGCGGCCTGCATTGCTGCGAAAGGAGGATATACACGGTACTAGTGCCGACATTGTGCATGCTCTGTTGCCTGTGTCTATGTGCCTATGGTTGTGTCTGTGTGATCATGTGTTGTATCTGACCCCAGGAATGTGTTTATAAAGTTTCCCATTCCTGGGACAATGAATTCACGGTGTTCTTACTTCAATTTCCAGGAGTGTATTTAGGTCGCAATGACAGGAGGGATAAAATTCGAGAAACAAGATGCCGTACTGATACATTTATGTATTCCTTCTTTCCTCGTTCTGTTCGGGATTGGAATGCACTGAATTAAGATTGGTGCTTAGCACCCTCTGCCACCCACAGTAAATGAGATTTGCAGAGTATAGATGTAGATCCCTGTTCAGTGATCGTGCCATTTAAAATGAGCCAACGGAAGAGAAAATTCTTGGCCATCGATACAGACGCAGGAAACTTAAATACTTCCTTTCGTGTACCACTAATACGTAAGTCAAATAATAGAATCTTGAGTGTCAGAAAGAAATGATTTGTGCCTCTTTCGTGGGGAAGATATCGTATCGCAATCATCTGTCGTTTTCGCTGACTCCACAAAGATTTTCCAGTTTAGTGTTCAAAGGAATAAGTTTATAACCCGCAAATAAATTACCGTCGGCGTAATTCGTTCAATTTTCAATAAATGGCGGAAGGTACATATAATTATTTCGTGCACGCTGTTTTGTGCGATAACTGGCAGTTTGTGTAGGTTTAAACTGTAAATCATTTTATCTCCAATGTTCCACTATCGTGGCGCTTTAAAACTGCGTGGCAAATGTAGAGGATGCCAAAGAATGTGGAGGACAAGGAACAGCCACAGTTCCATTTACGTTTACTGTCTACTGTAATCAAAAGGATTACAAACTTCATCGCCATTATTTAATTAACGATCCTGGTGCACTAGCAGTTACTTAGGAATCATACGGCGCAACCACTATTCATCATGATGAAACATGAACCAGAAAATCTCCATGTCGTCTACATGTATACTCTGAAATTCACAAATATTGTGGGTGATAGAGGGTGCTAAGCACCATTAATAATGCTGTACACTCCAATCCCGAACAGAACGAGGAATGAAAGAATACACAAAAGCATCAGTACGGCATCCTATTTCTCTAATCTTATACCCCTCGTCAATGCGACCTAAATAGGTTGGCGAAAGAAGTATTTCATTGTATTCGTAAATTAAAGATTATCGCATATTCTTCAATAAATTCAAACGAAAATTATGTCGTCTGTCGGACAAACAATCCCAGCCCAATCTATGTACCAATTCTCTGACACTGTAACTAGCAGTCACGAATGGAGCGCCTCTCTCTATACTTTCTTTAACGTGTCAATCAACAGTATTCCAAATGCGAACGCACTTGTGTTTTTTACGCTATTTCCTTTGTATGAGCATTACAACTTATCAAAATGCGACCTACGAATCGTAATCTAGAATTAGCTTTGCCTATGAATGAAGTTATGTGCAAATCCCCATGTCGTCTACTAGACTCTTGCTTGAAGAATAGGGAGTTAGTGACCTCGCTGACTACGCACCCAAAAGGAAAAACAACAGCACTGCTTGAAGAAAAAGTATAATTCGAAAATCTTGTTTTGTGTAGATATCTTAAATTTGCAGAAAAATACCAAATTCTCCGTCATTGTAGGTCGATTAAGAAGTTCAATGATTAAGATGTCGCAGTGCCGGGGAAAAGGTCCCCGGTTCGAATTCTGAATTGACCTTAACGTGTTCCTTTGGCCAATTCCTGCTTTACGTAAACGAAACCCACCACGGCTAGTAAATATATATCACTTGAGACTTGCTTTGATCCCAATCTAGCCATCAAGATACTGATTTTCTAACGTTTCCCGAAATTATTCCAAGCAAATGCCAGGGTGGTTCCATCAAAAGACCATGCACAAATACCTAATTGTTCTTTGTCTCCCACCGAGCGTGTTGGGTGAGCGTTTAATACTCTGGCTTCGATTTCGGAACGACACCTGCTCAAATTCCCTTCCGGGCATCCAGATTTGGGTTTTCCATGGTTTCCCCAAATTCCGGGATTCTACCTTCAAGAGGCTATGGTCGAATTCCTTCTCGTTCCTTGTCCCCAGTCCATCCCGCCTCTAATGAAATCGACAGTGACGTGGGGTAAATTCATTAAAAAAAATTTTTTTTAATGGTTCGTCATAACCTTTCCCTGTACCCTGTATCGGATTTGACATTAATCTTTATTAACGCTTTATGACAAGCGGTTTGATATAGGCTGGTATGAACTCCATCACCACGTTATTAGGAACACACGAAAATACTTTGTTCCACTGCCGTTCTGCCTATAGGTTTATAACACGCCATTTGTACTCTAAGTCTTCCATTATACATTCTTCATAGGTCTTATTCAACTGTACTCTTAAGGGTTTTACCGTTTACTTATTACTGGGTGTCCCACGCGAAAATTCCGTGAATTATATAGTTTGGTGGTTCGTAGTAGAATCAAAATACGACCGGCTGGTTAGTAGCAACTGTTTTTTTGTCAACTGAAATTAGGGCAGTTGTTTTTTTTTTTTTTTTAAAAATATCGATATTTATGAGTGATATTTTTTAGGACGATATATCGATATATCGATATTGAAATCTGGATATCGGAGTCCGATATTTTTAAAAAAATAAGTGGTTATTTTCCGTTTTCCTCGTAGAATATTCCAAGTTATTATTGAAAGGAAAACGATCACCTGTGTTGCACATGCAATACATTTTCATATATAGAATTTTAAGAAACAATGAACGATACGAGCATATGGAGAAGCAGGGCCGCCGTAAGCGGGCGTGCAAGGCAGCGTATTATGTAGCGGGCGACCTTTTTTTTTTTTAGCTCAACAGCTGCTTCGGGCGGTCGGCGGCGATACTGGGGATGGCAACAATGGGGGCGGCAATCTCACAGTTTTTTGACCCGTTTCGGAAATTTCCTAGATCCACCACTGGTTGTAGTTGGACAGGGGGCGGCATAATCGCTATTGCACGCGGGCGCTCAAACAGCTAGCGGCGGGCCTGTGGAGAAGTAAAAAACGAAGGTTAAATAACTCATTCGATATTCATTAGAATTCTTGTCTGGACATTTGGAAAAGTTTTTAAAATTTGTCTTCAATCAATGCAAAAGTATTAGCATTAAGAAACTAATCGTAATGTACCAGGTATGGGTAGGGTTGTCAGATAGCCGGAAAATCCGGGAATGTCCTGGAATTTTGTGTCTGATCTCGTGTTCAGGAATTATACGTTACTGTCCCGGAATTTCCGTATACTAGTTTTTTTCTCAAACTCAGTTCACCACGGTGGTCATGAGGCCAAGCCAAGAATCCCATGCTTGCAGCGGGAGGATGGAATGTCCCTTAAATCAGAGGAATTGAAACTGACAGGAAAATACTCTTTGAATTTTCTGGGATTTTGAAAATTCTAGATGCAGTTAACATTAACTCCCTTTATACAGAGTTCACATGTCTGAAACGTGTTTTTCAGGTCCTTCCAAAAGACTTTCCAAACGATAAAATCTGGGCCAATTTCTTTAGAAAAAGCGTTTTTAATGATTTTGAATATTTAAAAAATAGTTGGTTTTGTTTTGTCAATTCCAACAAGCAAAGACTTTTACGAGACAAGTTTTAGCACGTTGAATAATTTATGAAATAAGAGCGAAACAGAACGTTCATGGATTCGATCAAGGCTGAATTGCAAACTCAATCAATTTTGAAGACTCTTGCTGAGAAGTTTTATCAGTTTTGCAAAGCAGTAACGGAGAAATATTTATGAAAATGGCAAAATCTAGTAATAAATATTTTAAAAGTAGATGATTAAAATCTATTTTGATTAATGTTGATTTTGTTTTAGCAAAAGATAGATGCTATTTTTTTTTATTTGTTGATAAAACCTGATGTTGATTTTCTGCCAAATTTTGATTAATGAGCCTAACAGAAGTGTTCAGTTTTGGTTTAATATTTTTGAGATTTTGACTGATAATACCCGATGTTGATTTTGTACCAAAGTAAAAAATTCCTAACGAGGTGGTCAATTTTTGTTTTAAGTTTAGTATTTTTCCTTGTGATTCATAATACCTGATGTTGACTTTCTACCATAGTTTAATTAATAAAGTTAAAAGAGGTGCTATATATATATATTAGATAGCATATTTACATAAAATAGAATTTTTTATTAATTTGCATTTTCGTTCACTCTTTACATATACCGCTAAAATACTTTTTAGACCCAGAAATGTCCCGGAAATTATAAGCCTGTATCTGGTACTCCACAGTTAAATATTTCGCGCGAATTGGATACGCTTCTTTTTCCATACCAACAGAAGAATTGAGCTCCAAAATTATGTCACAGCCAGTTTTGTTATATCACACAGAACGAATCGGACTCAAGCCCGTTGTTTTACATGAGCGTGCGTTGTCGAGGAAAGTATTTTGACATGGAAATTGGATGTAAGCAGGAATATTGATAAATTTGGATACACAATCTTTGCTAAGGTGCAAACATTTGGTCCAAAAAAGTAAGAAGACTCAGAATAAGCTATCAACCTTCAAAAAGAAATTAAATTCCACATAAAACAATACTTGTAAAAAAAGTGACTTGGTCATTACGCAGACTCTGATAATAGAACATCAACCTAAATAAATGCCTCTACAATGTTGCATTAGTGAGCTTTTAAACTCACAAAAGCCAAGATTTCCCTCGATGCTCTTTCTGGATTCACAAGTCTTCGAGTAAATCATAAGTATTCTGCCTTTCCTTTTAGTAAAGTAGTAGTATAATGGCTAAATCACAATTTTTAAAAAAAAGATTTATCCGTAACGTCATGAAAAGCTATTTTTTTTCATAAAATCAAAACTTGATTCAGAAAAATATCTCACAACTCTTCATCATTAAATAGCCACAAGACTTCGCCCTTTTTTTAAATGATTTGTTTTTATATAATAGGATCGATACTTTTTCTTCGATATATCGAATCCGATATAAATATTTTTTAAAATATCGATATATCGAAAATCCGATATTTTTTAAAATATCAACAGCCCTAACTGAAATAGGTACTGTACGTAGTAAAACACATACACAATCTAGCGAAACAATTAGAAATAATGAAATGTTTCCCTAAAAGAAATAAACATTTCCGAGAAGCTCCTTAATCTCGAAAAAAACTTTCAGTTTATCAGTAGCTCAGTGTAATGTGTAGCTGCTTTTTAAAAAAATTAAACACGTTCTAGAAACAAAAATTACTTGATTAAGCGGGGACCACAGTTTTTAAAATGATACAATAAGCATCGATTTTATTGAAGTATGACGGGAAAAACGTAATTCTAGAAAGATACCACACACACACACACCAGAGCATTTACTGCTTGTTTCGTTTTTAAGCAGTTTAAGATAGAAGGTTTTGTCGTAGACATTTCCTTCAACTTTGCATTAGGGATACCTTTACTTTTGATGTGTCATTTCTTTTGCTCTGTGTTTTTCAATTACTTGTTAGTATTGAGAGTGGTCTTTTATGTTTGTCCAGAGTGTTGTCATATTGCCCTAGGTTGGATATGAGCGGGTTTGTTGATGTGCGTGCGGCCCTGTAGAACGTTTTTGTTAGCTGAACAATCCTGTCCTTCAGGGGTGGAATACCTGTAGCTTTGTGCAGGTCGACTGTCGGAAACCGATTACACACATGGAGTGCGCGTCGAAGAGAACGATTTTGCATTGTCTGTAGGCGACTCAAGGCAGACTTGGAGACGTAACCCCAGGCAGGGCACGCATACTCCATAATCGGTCTGATGAGGCTGCAAAATATGGTGACCCCGGTGCTGGCTGCTAGAGAGCTGTCCCTGTTGAGGACCGGGTACAACTCCCTCATCCTGGCTGCGACTTTTAGTCTGAGGTCCTCCATGTGTTGTCTCCATGTTAGCCTGGAGTCTAGTGTTGCACCGAGGTATTTGACAGTCTTCGACCAGTTGATGTCTTCACCATTTAGGCGTAGCTTTGGTCTAGCCTCCAAAAAAACAACTAAGAGCTTCAAACCAATAAGCTATTAAATAATTTACTTTATAAAACAATAAGTTTGTAATCTGACTGCGAGAAAACTTTGCTTGTAATGTTCCACATCAGTAACTTCTTTTCATTTTTTTTTTAAAACTCAGGCCCAGTATCTTACTAAACAAATATTTTTTGACATTTATTACTGCTTAAAACTATACTATACACTTCAGTACGTTCCTAGACAACTAATGTCAGCCGTTGACTCTTCTCTTTGTCAATGAAACCCGGGGCTGGATTTGGAGTTCACCCTATCATCATCACGTCATCTGTCTGAGCATAACTCATACTGTCTTCCGTGAGCCAGGAAGCTTTCTTACTTCACTTGTCTGAGTGTAAGTTGCTTTGAAATAACTAAGTACTAATATCATATTTAGGGATTTTCTAAAAAAAAAAAAAAAAAAAAAAAAAAAAAAATTTTTTTTTTTTTTTTGTTTTTTTTTTTTTTTGTTTTTTTTTTTTTTGTTTCTAGCCTACATGCTATTGGAGGGTATATTACCTTTTCATATTAACAAGTGACCTGTACTACTTTCGGTGAAGACTACTTAAGTCTAATGGAGGGAGTTACATATTTATATTTGCCTACTTATAATCTAATGGAGGGTCTATAAGTTATGTATGTACATTTGTTATCTAGGGACCTAGAATCTATTTATCACATATTATGAAGCCTTGATACATAGCTATAACACAGTCCACCACCCTCCAACTTGTCCATGGCAGACACCGCTGCATCTAATGTCGCCGCCGGGACACCTGTGCAGACGTGTACTACCAAGTCTACTTGTTCGCGCCTCTCTGCCCGTGCCAAGGCTGACACCGCCGTATCTACTAGCGCCCATGCAGACTGCTACGATCAAGAAGACAAAACTGAAGAGGAAGAGCATAGCAGCTGGCGCATTCCCACGGGAAGTGGGCTTCTGATCGGAGTTTTCCCACCTTCCTTCTGGAGCTACAGAACAATTTGTGGAAGGCGTGAGACCAGAAGATTGGTCCATGAATGTGTGGAGAAGACAACTCGATCGAGTCAACTCCAAGCAGTGTAAATTCATCATCACAATCCAACTAGACGACCTTCAGTTTAGCTGGGATGTACCAATCTGCAGCGTCGCTTCCATCGCGCAGGCCCTGACTAGCCGCGAGCACCATCACCTTGTCAAGAGGTCCCCCCCTTTAGGAGTCGCGGCGTGGCCGGAGGCACCAGAGTTCCCGACCCCGCTGGCCAGTGAATTGGACTGGGAGGAATATGTCGATCAAACCAAAGGAAGATTCAAGACCCTCGACTTCGATCCAGTGACCGGCCGAAACTACAAAACAACGCCGATAAGGGAAAATTAAGCTTCAACGCCCCCACAGAAAGGCGAACCATCACTGCAGAACCCCCCTTCGTCCTCGCCTGAGTCAACAGCAGACTTCCCTGCCTTACAGGAGGCCGAGTACTATCCATCTCTGTCAGCTACGTAGGGATCTACTGCGACTTGCTGGCCATGCAGCAGCGTAATATGAAGTGCATCCAAGTTGAGCTGACCAGACTGTCGCGGAATGAAGATCCTTCCGTCGTGGCCCGACGACATCGTGGTAGCCATCCAGATCCTGCAGGAAGACTCCATAACACATGGCATCATGCTTCCCGGCCTTGAGAGGACAGCCGACAAACCACCGTCACGGAAGTGCTACAGGTGCCAGAATTTCTTTCACATCGCCAACAAATGCACAAACCCAGCGAGGTGTGTTCGCTATGGAGACGGCCATTATGTTGCAGAATACAACAAGCGTCGCGAGGACGCCGTTTGCTGCAACTGCGGCTCCTCCTCACATGCTGCTTCCTATAGCGGCTCCAACGCATGGAAGCAGCAACGAAGCAGGAAGCAACCAAAGCGGTGCCATAGGCTCCATAAGCAGCCCGCAATAAGTCGTCAAGAGAGAGAGGCGCGCCCTAAACGGGCACGAGGAGCGCAATACACATCATGCCATCTCTGGATCAAGAAGACAAGAGAGCAGAACCACTATTGCGGAATCAACAGGGCACCACACAGCTGCTAGAAGCAGTAAGAAGACAGATCCAACCAACACACAAGATAGGCCTAAGACAACCAGAGGGGAAGGTAGCCGTGATGTCAATACTCGCTACGTCCACACCTGCACCAGCCAAGTTACAGATCAAAGAGAAGAGCGGTTTGTAAATCATTTGGCTTCGAAACAAGACACCTCCTTGAGGCAGCCTTAACAGCACCACTGCAACTATGGTGGCCCATTTCTGAAGTGAGCAAACATCCTGTGATGCAAACATCAAATATTCAATCAAGACGAAGCACCGACAAAGAAGCTATGAACCCTCCAAACGACTAGCAGGAAATGTCTTCGAACAAAAAACTCCACTGTACCTCTGATCAAAGGAGTAGGCTATGCGAAAAAGAAACCACCCTCCGTTCCAAATGTTTTGGCACCTCTCTCTCTGTTTTAAAATTGTCGATTCTCAGCACTTGCCTTGTGTTTCCTTTCATTTTGATAAGATGAATTATAATAATGATTTCCTGTACTCCACCGAAACGTTTTTAGCGCCAATTTTTTCTAGTTTGTAGGTCCACTCCTGATTTCTCGTCAGCGTTGCTCATATTTGGGGCTTGTTAGGTGCTTTTCACGTCGCTACATTTTTGGATTGTACTGCCTGTAATTTTTTGATACATGTTAGAGAAAATCCAACATTATTTTACATTACAACTACAATGTTACGCTCCAATTGAATTTGTTAGAACTGACAGAATAAAACTTCATCAACTTCGATATTTATGCGCGATAAAGTCAACAGCGATCGGAAGTTGGGGAAAAACTTCAGATTTGTTAGAAACCAGAATCATTCCTTTAGAAAACTAATATCTAAATCCTTAGATTTTATCGGTTGGTATACGATTTACTAATAATGTAAGGTACACCGGTTTCATAACGGAAATTTTCCATGAAATAAACCATCATAAGACACAATGTCAGGCGTTCATAGAATTCACTTAAAAGAGATTGAACACAATTAGATGGCACAGTGCCAGAAAGATAATGTGGAAGATCCGTTCGTCCCGTCATCTTGCGGTTTGTATGTCGCGTCTTGATTAACATATGTTGGATATTTCGAGTTTGCGTGTGACTAAGTGGAAAGGAAACGGTAGATGGAACAGAGAAATGGTTACCAACTGTACTGGAATGGAAATGAGGAAGGGAGAAGAATTGGAGTAGGGGCTGAAAGAGGATGTGGAAGAGATTAGTGATAGTCATGAAGATTTAGGTAGTGGTCAAAGGAAGAAGACTGGAAATACTGCAAGTATACGCCCAACAAGAAGGCTGTCTAATCCAAGAGAAGGAGGAATTTGAACAGGAGTTGCAGAGACGGTTACCTGTGATTGTGATTTTTATTTATTTGGCCTTCAGCCGTGCAGGCCATTTAGCCATTATCCATTTACATGATTAGATACATTACTGTCCTCCGTTACATAGTTCCTTGGGTATTTAGGATGAAAATTGCCTACTGCATTATGTACATTTAAATATCAGGTCTACAAGGTACAAAATATACATTAGGATTTTCATAAGGCGTAATGATGGGATTAGTCTGTTACGGTTATCAACACCGCTGTTTTTTAAGTCCATATTTCGGCCGTGCCGGCCACTTAGTCCTTACCCATGAACATGATTGAATACATTACAGTGTTCAGTTACATACACAGACGGAAAAAAAAATCCCAACACCAAGAAAGACTTGTGTTAGATAAACGAAATTTGGTAGGCGTGTTTATACATCTGAAAGATGACATCGATTCAAATTTCGCGCTTCGCGCATAAGTGTGGCGCTAGTAGCGCTACTCAGAGCTTGCAAATCAGGTTTGCTTTAAATACGCGCTGTAAAGTTTGTGAACGTTATTTACCGCTGAGATTTGACATAGTGAGTTGATGTTAGCCAAGAATGCCTTTAAGAAGACGAAGAAGCCATTATCAACAGCTCACCGAGTTTGAACGAGGTCGTGTAATAGGGCTACGAGAAGGTGGATTTTCTTTTCGCGATATTGCAGAAAGACTTGGCCGGAATGTATCCACTGTGCATGATTGTTGGGTGCAGTGGTCAAGGGATGGTACTGCCTCAAGAAGACCGGGTTCCGGGAGGCCACGTGGCACTACTGAGAGGGAAGACCGCCGTATTCGGCGTACAGCTGTGGAGCATCGTACTGCGTCTGCGGCAGAAATTCGAGCTGCAGTTGGTACCACAGTGACACAACGAACTGTTAGAAATCGGTTACTTCAAGGACAGCTCCGAGCCAGGCGCCCTGTAGCGTGCATTCCACTGACTACAAGCCATCGCCGTTTGCGACTCCAGTGGTGTCAAGCCAGAGCTCATTGGAGGACGGAGTGGAGATCTGTTGTGTTTTCTGATGAAAGCAGGTTCTGCCTTGGTGCCAGTGATGGCCGAGTGTTGGTCAGAAGGAGGCCAGGGGAACGCCTGCAACCAAACTGTCTGCGGCCTAGACACACTGGACCTACACCTGGAGTCATGGTCTGGGGAGCAATTTCCTATGACAGCAGGAGCACTCTTGTGGTTATACCAAACACACTGACTGCAAATTTGTACGTCAGTCTGGTAATTCAACCTGTAGTGCTGCCATTCATGAACAGCATTCAAGGGGGAGTTTTTCAACAGGATAACGCTCGCCCTCATACCGCTGTTGTCTCGCAACGTGCTCTACAGAGTGTCGACATGTTACCTTGGCCTGCGAGATCACCAGATCTGTCTCCAATTGAACACGTATGGGATATCATTGGACGACAACTCCAGCATCATCCACAGCCAGCACTGACCGTCCCAGTATTGACAGCACAAGTACAACAAGCATGGAACTCCATACCACAAAGTGACATTCGAAACCTGTATGACACAATGCATTCACGTTTGCAGGCTTGCATTCAAAATTCTGGAGGTTACACCGGCTATTAATTTAACAGTATTTCACATTTGAAATGCATTTTCTTGAGCTTAAATTAACCTGTGATCTTGAAAATTTAATCAATTAAACATGTTAACTTGACAAATGCATTGTCCAAATTTCATTACTCTACAATAATTTTTTCTTGGTGTTGGGATTTTTTTTTCCGTCTGTGTAGTTCCTTATATACTTAGAATGACAAATTGCCTACTACTTTATGTACATTTAAATGACGGTTTACCGGGTACAATATATACATTACAATTTTAATAAAACATAAGACACATTGATAGGATAAGTCTGTTACAGTTATCAACATTGCTGGTTTTTTTTTTTTTTTTTTAAGTCCAGATTTCGGCTATGCAGGCCACGTAGCCATTACCCATTTGCATGATTAAATACATTACAGTGGTCAATTACATAGTTCCTTATATACTTAAAATGACAAATTGCCTACTACATTATGTACATTTAAATTACCGTTGTACAGGGTACAATATATACATTACAATTTTAACAAAACATAAAACATAGTGATAGGAGAAGTCCGTTATAGTTATCAACACCGCTGTTTTATAAGTCCAGATTTCAGCCATGCATGCCATTTAGCCATTATCCATTTACATGATTAGATACCTTACTGTGATGAGTTACATAGTTTCTTATATACTTATAATGACAAATTGCCTCCTGCATTATGTACATTTTAATAGCAGCTTTAAAGGATAGATACCATAAAATTTTAGACTGTTACAATTATAAGTCCCTATTGATTTTTTGTAGAAAAGAGTACATGACGTAGAAAATTTGGTATTTGTTGGTGGCTAACAGAGTTGAATCATTTGTTGGTAGTTGCTGTTCCAGCTGTACCAGTTTCATGGTAAGGTTGTCGGATATATTTTTTCGTAGTGGGCATCCAAAGAATATGTGGATAACGTCTTCTTCCTGACCACACTCACAGTTTGCATCGTCAACCACGCCGATCCTATATAGATGCTTCTTGAAGCGTGCATGCCCAAATTTTAGTCGAGATATAGTGGTGTATAGTTTTCTGGGGCTTCGAACATTTTGGAACCATGTTCGTTTTACAATTCCCGGGTGTAGGCTTGCATAGTATTTCCCCTTCATGGTGGATGTATGTTTCCATTCTGTGTCCCAGTCTTTGTACAGTTTGTCTTTTAATGTCGTCATTAAATCCGACATGAGTATCGTTGTATGGGTAGTATTCCCAGTGACGGTTGCTTCCTTTGCCAGTTGGTCAGCTAATTCGTTGCCTCTACACCCATCATGTCCTTTCACCCAGGATAGCACTATTAGTTTATTTCTGTTTTCTAGGTCTATGATTACTTTTATGATTTCGTTTATAACTGGGTTATTACTTTGGTTTAAATGCTGGTTCTTTAAGGCCGTTAGCGCAGAGAGCGAGTCAGATAACACAATAATGTTATTATCCTGTAAATTGATGGCATATTTAAGGGCTTCTAGGATTGCAATTAATTCTGCTGTCATGATAGAGGTTTCCTTTGGCAATTTGAACGAGCCCTGTTCCATACTTTCCGGATTGATGAATGCACTTCCCGCGCAATTGTTGTTTCTTGTTGTTTCTGGACCCGTCTGTATATATACACCTGGCCGGGAGCCATTTATTCAGATTTTCCAAAATTACCTGTTTATTGCAATTTTCTTTGTTTATTGGAGTATTTACTGTTACTTCTTTGATTGTGTGCCATAGTGGTGATTCATAGCAATATAATTGTTTGCTTTTGCAGGCTTTGACGCTTAGTGCTTTGGTGTCAAGGTAAGCCGAGACCAAAGGTGGTAGTCGTTTATGGCTCCAGTATTTTTCCGTTAGACAGTCTATTGCTAGTTTATGGATAGCGTTAGCTAGTTTATTACCCGACAGCTGTTCCTGTTTCAGTACGAATTTAGCGGACAGGTAAGATCTGCGTAGGTGTAGTGGTGGTTCACTTGCTTCTGCACATAATGCATTCGTGGGTGTTGATTGCATCGCCCCCAGGCAGGTGCGTAGTACTCTATATTGCAGAACATCTAACCTGGCTAATGTACGCTCTGCAGCCGATCCATAACAGATGCACCCATAATCAAAATGTGGCCTGACTAAGGATTTGTACAGCATCAGTGCACTTGGTGGGCTTGCTCCCCACTTTAATCCTGTTACCGCTCGAATCAGGTTATTGGCTGAACAAACTTTCTTCTCTATTTGTGTAACGTGTTGACCTCATTTAAGTTTATTGTCTATTATTAGTCCAAGATATTTCACGCTATTCTTTACTGGAAGATTGTAAGGTCCAAGCGTCATGCTAGTTATTTGTGGTATTCTATGGCGGGTAAATATGCATACTGAACTTTTGTTGATTGATATTTCTTGTCCATTTGCAAACAACCACTGTATCAGTCTTAGTATCGCTTCATTTAATATTTTCTGACAATTTTCGATGCTTGTGCCCACTGTATAAATACAGATGTCATCGGCGTATTGTAGAACTATGACCGACTGCGGCATTATCTTGTGTAGGTCAGCTGTATAGATATTAAAAAGCAATGGAGACAAGACTAATCCCTGGGGTACACCTTGACTACATTTTCTTGGTCCCAAACTGATGGTTTTCTACTGGGCTACTAGCCATCTATTCGTAATCATAGATACCAGCCTGGCTGTGAAGGACTTTATCGTAGGCGGATTTGAGGTCTGTAAACATTGCAACCATGTAGTTGTTGTTGGTAAGGCACGACTGTATGTCGGTAATAAGATTCGCGAGTATGTCATTAGTGCCTTTACCTCTCCGAAAGCCATACTGGGTGGATGGCAGTAGCGTGTTATGTTCAAACCACCATTCAAGTCTATGTTTGACCATTCTTTCAAGCACTTTGTGCATACAAGACAACAGAGATATTGGTCTGTATGCTGAGGCACAGTCAGCTGTCTTTCCAGGTTTTCTTATGATGATTATTCTAGCTGTCCTCATAGGAGTAATCACGTGCTGGTCGGTCCAAATACGATTCATTAGTGCAAGCAAGTGCGCTCTCCCATTGGCGGGTAGTGCACGGAGCATGGAGTAATGTATATTATCCGGCCCCGGAGCTGTGGATGTTCCAGAGGCTAGTGCTCTATTTAGCTCTTCGCTCTTGAACGGATGACAGATGATATGTTGTACATTACCATGTATGTTTAGTGGTTGATGATCAACATAGGGGGGTGTTAAGCTTTCTAGCATGTCGGTCAGGACGTTCAGTGGAGGTGTGCGTTCTGTGGCCCTCAGCTCGGTTACGTTTCTCAATCTGCGAACTTTATCCCACACTTCTTTGACCGGTGTGTTGACGCTAAGTCTGGAGCAATAATCTTCCCAACTTTTCTTTTTCTTCTTCCTTAGAAGTTTTTTTGTCTTCGCGCATGTTCTTTTACATTCTATATAGTTAGACGTTGTAGGATGCTTTTTGTAGGTTTTGATGGCCTCCTTTCTTTCTTTTATAGCCTCCTCGCACTCCTGGTCCCACCACTCCACTGCGGATGTTTTTATCACATTAGTTTGCTTTTGTTTAGGTATACTGGAATCAGCCGCTTTCTCGATGCAGTTTATGAAGGCACTATAGTCGTTGTTTATATCTTCGGTGGGTTTGTAGTGTTTGAAGGCAATTTCAGCTTCCTGTGTGTATTTGTTCCAGTTGGCTCGCTTGATGTTCCATTTATAGTATGAGAAGATAGTTCGCTCTCTCCTTTCAGTATTAGAGAGTTTCATGAGAATTGGAAAGTGATCCGAACCGAGGGTGTCATCAATGACTTCCCATGTTATATGTGGGGCAATTGATGGAGATGCAAAAGATACATCAACAGCTGATTGTAGTTGTGTAGGTCTGTTTATGCGGGTTGCGGAGCCGTCGTTCAGTACGACTAGTTCCTCCATAACGTCCGTGATTAGTCGGCCATCGCGGTTGTCATACGCACTTCCCAAAGTGAGTGGTGGGCGTTAAGGTCACCGAGGATTAGTACCGGTTCATCTAGGTGGCGCATTAGTAGTTGTAGCTCGGTTTTTTTAAGCGGTGGTTGATTTGGTGATCTGTAGATGGATACTACCGTTATGTGATTATTTCTAAATAGCAGTCGTGCCGCACAGACCTCGAAGGAAAAGTTAGATGATTTAATGTTTATCAGCTGGTACGGTATTGACTTGTGTATTAATATCCCTGTGCCGCCGTAACCGTCGGGCCTATCTGCCCGCACAACGTTATAATTTCTAAATAGGAATGTCTCTCTAGGGTTTAGCCATGTTTCTGCGATGGCGCTTATGGAGATATTGTGGGCCATCATGTATTGCATAAGGCTTAGCTTATTAGCCTTAATAGATCTGGCGTTCCATTGTAATATCCTAGTTACACCGTTGGACAAATTGTCACTTGTTTGTATGTTCCCCTGTGATATTCTTTTAGTTACTTGATCCATTGTTGTGGGGTCTTTGATTAACGAGGTGGGATATCGTACTCCTCTCTAGCAGTTGTCTAATGTCATTTGCTCCCAGTTGTTCCCCTACTTTTGTCCTCTCTACTATCCTGTTAATTAGCTCCACTAGTTGTTCTATAATGTTCTATAATGTTCATCTGAATCTACTGGCAGTATCGGTCGGTATGGATTAATACCTATCGGTGTTCCTGGTGGCCCTCTTGGATCGTTGACGTGCTGATACATCCCCGAATATGCTGATAGATTCTTCCTCAGTGTAGCCCTATGTCCAGTTTGTTGTTTGCGTTCTACCCGCAGCATTGGTGTTGTGGTGTGGCTAGCCATCTCCTGTCCTACTGTTTGTTGTTTCTGCAGCGGTAGCTGATCTAGCACTGGTCGATCCAGATGTGGCTTATACAGTGCGGGTGTGTTGTTCGATTCTAAAGGCGGAAATTCGATATGGTTAGTGATATCTGGTGTTTTGTACAGGTACTGTCGTCCGTCTCGAGTGTTTATTGCGTATGGCTGCTGCCAATGTACTGCCTGAGCATATGGTCTATTTTTAAAGTAGTTTTCCGCTTCCCTAATAGACACGTTGTTTCTAGCTGCTAATTCATGTGCTTGCTTGCGTATTGAGTACATCGGACAGGCCCTGTCTGTCGCGTTATGTGGTCCGCTACAATTGGCGCAGCGTACCACATCAGATGTGCAGTCAGCTGTACGGTGTGCCTCACCACACATATCACAACGGGGCTTGACCTGACATTGCTTCCCTATGTGACCATAACGCAAACAATTATAGCAAATGCGTACGGCGAGTGTATAGGGTGTTACCTCACACCGCGTCCCGTGTATATAAACAAACTGTGGTAACGACTGACAATCAAAGGTTAACACACATGTTTCTAGCTTCACTTCCGTTCTGATGTTGTTTTGGATTCTAGATTTGGTTAACCTTCTTGCTGCTATCACTTTAACTGGTGTCACGATTTCCTCTAGCACTTCCTGCATTTCCAACTCAGTATCCACTCCGCGTATTACGCCTTGTTTACAGACCAAGTGGGCCGGGATATAAGCCTCCAAGTTCCTTGCCGCTAGCGATCTGCACATCGCAATACTGTTAGCCGCACTTGGTGAAAGTGTTTCTACTTTTAATCTGTTTATTCTTGTGGTTACTATATTAATGATTTGTCCACGAATCTCAGGTATATTTTGATGTAGCAATTTAACAAGCGACATGGGGTGGAGCCGTCCCACATTTCCGCTCTTCCCTTCAATGAAAACTACATATGGGCCCGTGTCTGACATTCTATACATAATTGAGGTTTTATTCCTACTATTAGCGGATATACTCTGCTGTTTATCTTGGTTTATCTGCTCGGACGATTCTGATCTACCTGCCTGTCTGTTATCATTAACTGGTACTGCAGCTTTCACAGTGCCACTATCTTGTTTGGGGGTATCTGTCACTAATGCTACCCGTTTATCCACTCCAAAGTTCGCATCTAAATCACCAGGGCGTTTCCTACGGTTAGCAATTGCCTCTGCTTCCATTTCTACGTCCACTTCGCCTGCCAGCGCATAGTTGTTAACAGTACTCACTGCTTCCGTGATGCTTCCGCCCACGGCTGCCAGTGATGTTGCTCCATAGGCGATGTCCGGTGGTGCTGGTGGTGGCGGCGGTGGTCCGCCCCCTCGCCGTACTGGTCACCGTACATCTGCATACGCACTATTAAAGCTTCACGTAATGGTCACTATTTAAACAAGTCACGATTCACACTAGTATTAGTCGAAGACGGTAAGATCCACACGCGAACGCGGAAGTTTACTGTCACGTGACTGCTCTCTGGAACAAGGAAGTTGACTCTTCGAGCGCTCCAGCTAGACTGGACGGTTACCTGCGCAAAATATTTAATTATGTCATACCTGAATGCTCATGAAGGCACAGAAAGGCAGGAGTATGAGGAAGTAATAGGGACAGAAAGATGGGGCGGCAGAAATGAAGAAGGGGAAAGGCTACTGGATTTCTTCAAACGAAATGAATTGAAAATAGTAAATTCCTGGTACAAAAAGCAAGAGAGCCACAACCTGGTATAGTAGTGATTGGCAGAGAAAGTCAGTTGTGGACTACTTTGTATTTAATGGTGATTAGAAGAGGAGTGTGGCAAATGTGAATGTAATACCATCAGAGGCATTAGATAGTAATCACCGGCTATTGGTAATGGAGCTAAAGATTTCGGCAGATATGAGAAAATCAGGAAGACAGGATAGCAGATTAAGGGTATGGAAATTCAAAGAGAAGAGTAATGAAGAGGTATACCAGAGAACACTAAGGACTAAGATACCAACAGTTGAAACGGCGACAGTGGAAGAGGAGTGGGAATATTTTTTAAATGACATTAGTTCTAGCAGCAGAAACAGTGTGTAGAATTATTTAAAACAACAAAAGGTGGAAATAAACGGCATGGTGGAATGATAGAGTAAAACAAGTAGTGGAACTCAAGAACACAGCCATTAGGGAATGGTTCAACCAGAGGACACAGGAGATAAGGGATAAATATGCGAAGAAAGAGAAGGAGGCAAAAAAAGAGTAATGGAGGAAAGGAGGAAGTGGCTGGTGAAATGGACAAACATAATGGATGAAGATAGCAAAGAAAGAAGAAAGTACTATACGTAATGGTAAAAAGGAAGAGGAAGGAACTGATAGCAAATGTCAACATGCTGGACAGGAAATAGACAGCTCAGAAAGACTAAAAAGGATGTGGAAGGAGCATTATAAAGCCTTACAGAACCCAGATTGGTCACAGGATGATACAGTTCTTCAGGAGAAGCAGGAAAATAACAGCAATGTAGGAGAGGAAGAGAAGTATTAATTTTGGGAAGAGGTGGAAATAGCTCTGGGTAAGATGAAGGGTGGAAAGGCATCAGGCATCGATGAAGTGAGCGTGGGCATGATAAGGGCAGCTGGAGTAGTAGGAATGCAGTGGCTATACCGTGTGATGAAAAAGGTACGGAATCAGGGCGCAACCCCTGAAGACTGGAAAAAAGGAGTAATTATACCTATATTCAAAAAAGGGAGGAGGAAGGAGTTTAAAAACTATAGAGGGATTACGCTGATGTGCCACAGTGTCAAAAAAGTATGAGAAGATCATTAAAAAAAAGATCCGTGACAGGGTGGAAAAAGGGCTAAGGGAAGAGCAGTATGGCTTCAAATCAGGGAGAATTGCGGTAAACCTGATATCTGCTACGAGACAGCTGCAGGAAAAACATTATGAATATGGGAAGGATCACCTGTAGTATATCTCGATATTGAGAAAGCATCTAATTGTGTACACAGGAGTAAGGTATGGAAGGCCTTGGAGAACAGAGGAGTTCCCAAAGAAACTATCAATAGAGTGACAGAACTGTACCAAGGTAGTGTGAGGCATGTGAAAATAGGTGATGGAAGAACAGATTAGCTGAAAGAAAGGAATGGACTACAACAAGGAAGTACCCTCTCACCACTACTCTTTATTGTAATAATGGATGATACAATGCAGATGGTGGCAGTGAGGAAGGGAGAGGAAAACATGAAGGTGATGGCTTTTGCGGACGATTTGGTGATATGGGGAGGTGATGAAGATGAAGTGGATGTATGGACAGACAGTGTGGAGGAATGTAGACTGAAATGTAATGTAAATAAATGTGAGTACGTGGTAACAACCAGAAAGAAGAATAGGCTAACCCAAGTAATTGTGATGGCAGGTGAACAACTAAAGGAGGTAAGTAGGTTCAAGTACTTTGGGATTGTATAAGATGAATGTAGAGGAAATGATTGGGAGATAAGTGAAAGAGGAAGACAAACAGAGGCGTTTCTAAGGGGCATTAGAATCCAGATCTGGAATAAACATGTGCCACAAAGAAGCAAGAGAGTAATTAATCACACATACTGTGTGCCTATCTTGACTTATGCTGCTAAAACATGGTCAATGAAGAAGCGGAACATCAGCAGGGAACAAGCAAGCGAAATGAAGTATTTAAGATGTAGAATGGGAGTTACTAAAATGGACAGGATAAGGAATGAAGTGATTAGATGCACCACAAAAGAGAAACCCGTACAGCAAATGGTAAAGAGAAACATACCGAGATAGTATGGACGCGTAAAGAGAATGGAGGTTCAGAGTTCCAAGAAAAATCCACGAATTTAAAATGCATGGTAAACGACCCAGAGGAAGACTAAGAGATGGATGGCTGAAAGGAGTGTGTACGGAAGAGAGGAGAGGACTGGAACAAAGTGGTGACAGAGAGGTGGTGGGATGATAGAAGCAAATGGAGAGGCTTGTGCGTGAAGCAAACGCGGCCAGAGGCTGGAAACTGTTGAGGATGATGATGATGATGATGATATAAATTGGCATTCGGTCTTGTAGCTATTCAGCAACACAGGATATATATATATATATATATATATATATATATAAAGAGGTGATAGATTAGAGACGATACACATCACAACTAGAAGGAAGCACCGAGCATGGTGGGTGAACGGTTAACGTTCTGGCCTCGCATTCGGGAGGACAGCAAGATGGCGGGAGGGATGGATCTTCCACATTAACTTTCCGGCATTGTGGCATCTTATCGTTTTCAATATCTTTTTAATGGATTCTATGAACGTCTGACATTGTGTCTGATGGTGGTTTATTCCGCAGAAAATTGTCGTTACGAAATCGGTTTACTTTGCATTAGTAATAAATCGTATACCAACAAATAAAATCTAAGGACTTAGTTTGAACGTTATCGCATTCCAAATCACTTTCGCATTCACGCAGTCCAAGCCAGGTTATGACATTGACATACGAACATAATAATTTGAAAAAAGTAATTAGTGTAGCTTTACTGAGGGATGCACTTCAATTTTGTTTTAACCACTTAATCGAAATAGCGCATCTGCACTTTGAGGACTAATATAAGCACTATCAGGCGTGTGGTTCTGCTATATATGCGTGTTTTGCATTATCTTAAGTACCTTAAGCAGAGAGTAATGGCACTGTTGATTGAAAATGTAATGATACACTGACGACATTGAATTACGTATAATTTGATTGATATGGTATTGATGGCGTTTTACTTTGTTTCTCTCTATTAAAATGTTACTTGAGGTAGAATGCAACGTTTTGCATGGAAATGACACACACCACTATTTTTTTTATGATCGCTTGTTATTCTAATCATGTTTTCGTGCGGTTCCGAAAGTTCAAAGACAAAGGTGTCCCTTCTAAGTATTATGTACATCGGATAAAAACTGTGGGTTTGTATAAAGATCATCTGAAAAAAGTGAGGGGTTTATAGGTGATGAGGGGGATGTTTTTTATTTTTATATTTTCTGCCAGAGACATTCCCTGGCAGGAACACATAAACTCACCAAAGTTTCATCGCAATTAGATGAATGATGTAGAAATGCATAGAGCACGAAAAAACAAAGCAACATACAAACATTCATTTTCATATACATT
Source organism: Vandiemenella viatica (assembly GCA_031002005.1). NCBI lineage: Eukaryota > Metazoa > Arthropoda > Insecta > Orthoptera > Morabidae > Vandiemenella > Vandiemenella viatica. The sequence continues at coordinate 53,375,885 of CM061918.1, read as the reverse complement.
AGATACAAACAAAATCTATATTCTCACTGGTGTTCCAGTGCAACACATCATACTTATAGCTACAGAAAAACTGCTATTGCAGCATGAAGCAGACGCGAACTCATAAAATTTTAAAAATGCGACCAACGCACAACACGTTGGTCATGCGTACTCATTGATATACTCCTATCCGATCATCACCTAACGCGCCTATTGAAGATTTCACTAAAAAATAAAAAAAAAGATATTAGCTTTGCGGCTATTTGGGGGAAAGATCCGTTTTAATAAATACAACAACACACTGGAATATAAAATCTGCAAAAAAATATTTAGATAAAGATGCTGACAGAAAATATTTTTGTTTTTGAGACCGCCAGACAGTTTATCAGAATTATAATTTGGAAAATATCTTCAGTTTGCGGACACAGCTTCGTCACAAATTATTTTTTAAATATTTTTTATTTTTGTCTTCTAAAAACGGCAAGGGACATGAAATATGGGAGTAAGTGAACCGAAGTGGCCAAATTCTTCTTAGAGTCTGTTTAAGTAGTGGTACTCTTCGCACCCTCGCTGTGACCCTCGCAGACACCCCTCAAGATACTCGCCCTCAGGAAAAAGACACGACGGCCTCATGACACTACACCAGTCCTCCAGAATACTTGTCGACTCTCTGGCCAATCAGATGGTCAGTTTCTGCCAGCTGAGATCCTATTCGTTAACGACCGCGACTTGCTGCTTCGAGTCCCGCCTGAGGCAATGCTAGCAGGTTCCTGCATTGTTTTCCGTCAGCACAATAGGGGTCATTATTGCATCCTCCCACACGGCTTGAGCAGGATTGGAGGCTTGTTAAGTCTCCCCAAAGTGGGTGGCTGTGCTCAGTGGGTAATCCCGAGTTAATCTCTACTATATCGCTGTCTGAGTCAGCCAATAAAAATGAGGCACAAGAAAATATGCTATGTAAGACTGGAGATTTTCTCGGCGTTGTAAATGAATAAAACTTTCTCGGGTGGCTAGCCGAGTTAGTACATCGTTTGACCACGACGTTTCGGCGGTCACAACTCTGCCGCCATTGTCAAGTGACTGCTGGGCAGTGGCCGCCGAAACGTCGTGGTCAAACGATGTACTAACTCGGCTAGCTACCCGAGAAAGTTTTATTCAAGAAAATATGCTATTCGTGAAGTTGCTATAAGGATTATAAGTAGGACAATAATACAAAATCAGAAAACCTAGGTCCGTCCTTTGGGGGTCGGCCGTATTTTGTGTGGTGTGGATGTATCGTATGACACTCATTAGATCTTGTCGTATACTTTGAAAGTAAGTACCTCCTAATTTTTTACCCTAGAAAATCAGAAAATTACCTCGAAATGCATTCCGTTAACGTACTGCGGTCACTATTTAATTAATGGGGGATACTATATATCAACGTTAGTTCAGTTGGTTGCGGCACCGTGATAGTGTCTAGTTCTGACCCAGCGTTAACTGATGGAAAAATTTAAAATCATCAGGACTTGGCCGACAGTGTAGGATAGGTGGTAGTGCATGATTCCTAATCACCAGAGTGTGCTCCAAAGACCAGCGTTAAATCCCAAATCGCTCAGCAGTACGAATGGAGTGAGGACATACGACATTATTCACGATGATTCGCCCGTTGTATGGTGATGTGGTCCGTTGTTGCCTTTCGGAAGAGTAGGCCAGAACGGGTCGTCACCGGTTCTCACTTTCTCCGTTCTCTCATTTCCTACAACACAAACATCGCCCCATACTGAACAAGCACACAATCGCAGTCATCCGCACCTACAATAGCACGTACTGTGGAAGGCAACGGGAAATTGCCCGGGGCATCTTAAGAGAATTCCCAAGGAGGTGTACATACGCAATGGTAACGGCCTACACCTCCCCCCCCCCAAACCCCCGCTCGAATCTGCTATGGCATCGTCACAAGGAGCATAGATCAATATTATTCTGTGAACAGTGTACGTGCTATTTAAGTCGGCATCCGCATATCAGATTACGGAATACCATCTGAAACCGTTAATCTGACCGACCGTGGAGGGTGAGCGGTTAACGCTGTGGCATCGCATTCGGGAGGACGCGGGTTCGAATCCAAGTCCGGGCATCCAGCTTTGAATTTTCCATGGTTTCCTAAATCACTCGAGGCGCATGCCAGGATGCTTCTTCCAAAAGAAGACAATGGTCGAATTCCTTCCTCTTCCTAGTCCTCGGTGCTTCTGCGCCATTTATGACGTCGACCAGGCTCTGCCGTGATTACTAAAGGCTAGTTTATATCTTGGTATTAAAGTTTATCACTGATTGACATTATGTAGCAAAAGTGCGCTTTATCTCTCTTTAAGAAGTCTCAAAACTTATAGAAATGCGTCATTACACACTCATCAAAGTCGAGAGCAGAGGCTTAGTTCAGCACCAACGAACCAAAGAATGTTTTCCTTTCCTAACATCTAAATCGACTGCAGTGTGCACGTAGCCTGCTGTCCAATGTACTCGGTGGGGAAACAAATTGGAGTTAAAGAGAGCGCAGTGTTGCGTTTTGTTCACGCCACTTTCCTCCTGATGTCAAGGTCCGAGAAAGGTATACGGAACTCCCATCCACAACCACCAAAGGAAACTGATTGACACCGCTGTGGTGGCCTGTGTCTTACCAAAAATTAATCAATGTATATTATAAAAGTAAGTGTATAATGTGCGTGGTGCCATAACTGAAAAACGAGTCCCAGTACGATCAAGGGAGAATGATCCAGGATGTTCTGAAATGTTCTGGAACATCCCAGAACATTACAGATCATTGTGGAACATTCCAGACCAGTTTCGAATGTTTTAGAATGTTCAGGAATATTGTGGACCATTCGAAGCCTTTTTTATTGTATGGGTGGGACTATCCATTGGTGGGGGTTATAAAGCAAGATCCGTCGTGGGTTGGAACGTCACTTGTTATCAATGACGTAGGGAAGCACCGAAAAAGAAGTGAAAATTCCAAAGTAGTTCAGTGTGAAAAACAAATAGTGAAGAAGGTTCCCGTTTTTACCTAAAGATATAATGGCTGAACAGTGACGTGTGAATACTCAAACTGATACAGTAACTGGATATAAATCGAAAATATAGTATGATAAGTGTATTTGTTAATAAATAGTTGATTTTATTAATATTTTATACAATGCACAAACTTAAAAGAGGAGATATTGCCAGTTCTGAAGGAAAACGACAAATCAAAAAGAAGAGCGAAAAAACGAAACAGTTGAAGAGCACAAGGTACGTTTACGTTCCCAGCGAACGAGAATGAGCACCGTGAGAAACAGAGAAACTGAAGAACAAATGAACGAATTGGAGAATCAAGACTTGCGACATAGTCTTATAATAAAAGATTGCCAACGCAAGCCGCCCATGAAAATATCGCCGTACGAGAAGCGCGGACGATGACAAGTAAACAGTACAACCGAACAAATGAAGCATTCCATTACAACCCGACAAAAGAAAATAACAAAAAGAAACACGTCGTATCAGAAAAATGGGTAACATCTGCCATATTTGCACAGTAAAAAAATCCAGTGAAGAAACACCAGGATTCTGTTGCATAAATGGAAACATTCGATTACCACCACCGAAAGCACCTCCGCAGGAATTTCTACATTAAATAATCGGGGAAGATACAGAATCGAAACACTTTCTTGAAAATACAAAAAATATAAAATGCCTGCTTCCAAATGACTTTGACTCCTGCTTCTCTGAAGGTCAACTTTACGTAGCTTGCTCTCGAGTAGGAAATTCGAAAATTTGTACATATATATATCACGGATAACAAAATATAAATGTAGTAAATAAACAAGAATTGTAATATTGTCAATAAAAAAAATTATCTCTTTTATTTTAAGGCTTATCCTTTTATTACAACTACTACACAATCTCCCTGAGTGAAGCCGTGTACCCCATCTGGTTTAGAATAAAAACTCCACAATGTTGCAGAAGTCCGGAACAAACACGAGTCTTACCTCCGTCAATACCTGCAAGAGGTTTCGAAGGCATGTTGAGTAATGATGCTATCTGTGCTTTACTGCGTTATCTGCAGAAACCAGACACATTTGTTCCCATTCAAACGAAATGCTTACGAGGTCTCCAAAAGGTATGGATTTTTTGCCTCTAAGAAAGTCATCATAAGACAAAATCTACCCACAATGTTACACCTTCAGAACGGAGAGAGTTAGGAGTGAAAGATTCATTGTGAAAAAGCAGGTATGAAGATGGAAAACGGATGTTTACTTCCGTCAATGTTAAGACCACTGTCTAAAAATTAATGCAGCTCTGTCTACCAAATTATCTTGCAGTGCATTACATCCAAAATGTAGAAAGTCTAGGTGATGTTGAATTTTTCCCTACGGCAGGACATACTTCACAAATCTGTGAAAGGGAACACGATTCTCTAACCGAAATAATATTACCTTAAGGTCCTATAGGCTCCGTAGTGTAGTGAGATCCCCTAACCTGGTAGTAAATGGTATGTTGCAAAATGCAGAAACTTGTTGAGGTTGAAAGTTTTACAGATCTGGGAAACAAATTCGAATCTATAGCTCTGCGAATACGATTTTAAAGGTCTGAAAGTTGTACGCAGTGGCGAGAATTATCTGACCATATGTTGTATTGCATGCAGAAATGAGAAACATCAACTTATTTTGGAACATCCATTGCGGAATGCTATTACTTTGAGTATATTTGTTTCTTCATTTATTTATGGAACCAACCCGTAGTTCACCTGGATTTATTTCGGTAAACCTTAGTAAACTGAAGGATGGATGAACGGTCAGAGAATTATCGCTTATCCACAAATATCGGTAACTTCCGGGAAAGGATTACGGATCTGTGTGCCTGACAATACTAAGATAAACACAACGATCAGTTTTGTAGTTCAGTGCTTTATAGGATACGATATTTGTTGTTTTTGTTTGTTTTTTGTTTGTTTTTATACTTATTCTTTACGCCTCGTCGACGGCTAAGGTCATTAGAGGCGGGATGGAACTGGGTACAAGGAACGGGAAGGAATTCGGCCATGGCCTTTTTGAAGGAAGCATCCCGGAATTCACCTGCAGTGATTTGGGGAAACCATGGAAACCCCAAATCTGGATGCCCGGACGGGGATTCAAACCCGTCTCCTGCCGAATGCGAGGCCAGAAAGTTAACCGTTCACCCACCACGCTCGGTGACATTTCGTAGGTGTCTGAAGCGGATATGTTTTTCTACGAACAGTCATCTAATCGTATAGTGCAAACATACCAAAACAAAAACAACCAAAAAAGTACGAGAAATTAAAAATAATCAAAGATCAAAAAAGAGGAAAGTAGTTCATAGTGACGTAACTACTGTGGGGCTACCGATGTCTACCTCCACCAGTGCTACTAGAATAAAATAACTTTGGTGATCTTTTCTTTCCATCTTACAGAAAAAAAGGGAAGGATTAAATGAGGATGAAAGAATCCCATCGGGGTATCCGAGCTGGTCGTGAAGAGCTAACTAGGGCAGAGGTTGGCCATTCTGCGACGCCTCTTGTCTCCAGAGTCATTGTCTTGGTCTCGCAGAGAGGCTCGTTCAGTTGGCACACCTGTTGGTCCTCTTGTGGGGGTGTGACGAGGACGCCACCCACGACAACAGCGGAGACAATACGCACTCTGCGGCCGGCACAAAGGGCTCTCCCGAGCAGAGGGCTCATTCTGCCCTCGAAAGTAAAGAGTTGGTGCACAAAACTGGAGCTTGACTGCCCTAACAACTCCAGACATAAACTGTAAAAACTGAAGGGAACTTAAATAGCATTTTGGCATTATGTAACACTATTGTGATCGTATTTTTATTTTAATATGTCCTCAGCACTCTACTTTGACCTGAAGCTTTATTCTCCCGGATGACTAAGCGGAATGCAACTAAGCTGAACCAGATGGACAAAGTACACCGACATCTCTGTGATATGTGCTACTGCTATATAGCGGTAACCAGATCAGTGCTTGTAGACGCCAGAGAAGCAGTCTATTGATATATCTGTCGTATGTGCTGCTGCTATCTAGCGGGTTCACTCCGAACTGTCTTTTACGCGTGACCTTCATAGTTAATACTTTCGCCCTTTGAGGACCATATTACGAAAAATTTCATTCTTAATTTATGATGTTACCAAAGCTAATTTATTGATTTCATTTAAATATCTTAAAATATGAGACTTATCATTTATGAATTTCGATTAAGTATAAAGGAATATAAAAAGGCTCCTCCCAAAATGAATAGCCTTTTAGAAATAATATATATGATTTGTCGTCTGGAGGAAGAATATAATGCTTCATAAATGACCTTGCTGGTTCAGTTTTGAGAAAATCACTTCAATATAAAATTCATGGTCCTAACTTCGAATCCATTTTGGCCAGTAATTTTTTTTGCTCTACACTGATAATATATTATGCCAGTATTCTCTTTGGTTTAGTTTCTAAGTCAGACTGTAAATCCAACGATAACAGTAGTGGAATGCGCTAAAAATCATAACTTGCTGGCCGAATAACCCTTCGTGATCTCGACAAAGTTACAATACGGAATTACCTTTTTTTGAGGTAACAGTAATTTATTATTTTTGTATCGGACGGGAGAGGATTAAGAAAAGGTAAGCAAAAGATCATGGTCTTTATGCAGTAATCATGTCGGAATTGCCTGGATTTGTTTGAAGAAGCTATGGAACTGTGGATATCCGGACTTGGTATCGAACCCGCGTAGTCACGCTTGAAAGTTAGCCAATCACCGACCGGAGTAGAAAAATTAAAGAAACTGTGTCAGCTAAATGATTTTGGAGTTCGAAAGAAGACTAATTCCATCTGGTTCGGAAATTCTAACTCCTTTGTCCAGGAGTGTTTGTCAGTTTAAATGTAAGGTAGCGTACATCTGTCAAGTACAGAGTGGACATAATGTTATGACCACTGGCCGCTTAAGTGTTGTGGGGGATTTACATTCCATGATAAAACTTTTTAAAAAAGGAAATAAATTCTACGGATTCTTCATCAGATTGTGAAAAGTATAAATCATGGGGTGACAAACATTTTTAGCAATCCGTAAAAACTTTGGCGCAAAGCACCCTCTGCCACCCACAATTGAACAAATACCGATTCATAAATACATTGAGTCGAGGCTGAAATACTACAATCTCCGACCAAGAAAGACATTTATCAACGACTGTTCTGGAACTTACAATACTGTCCGCCAAACATAATACGCTTCAAGGTAATTAATCTTATTCAAAATTGTAATATAATGATTTTAAGATAATTTAAAAGCCTTTAACTAAATAAAATTAATAATTATTACAAACTATTTTAAGTAGCAGTTAGCTTATATACCACCTCACTATAATAGAAAAATATATGGTAGAGCTTCTGGGAGATAATCGAAAAATCTATATACATGAAATTGATAAAAGGTCAATTTAATGACACTTAAAGGCTATTAATACGAACTTAATTAAAGAAACCAGTATTGGCTTGAAGACTCAATCCTGCATATATTACAAGCCACCAAGTTTTATTTCGTTTACTCCGTTCGTGATACCCCAGCACTAGGATGTCCCATAAAAGAGATTTTTTTTTTTCGAATATATAATGCATACCTTCTAATTCTTTTCAAATCACTATAGCTTACTTACATAAAAATCTTTATCCTCCTACGATGACGTAAATCCGTGCCGACTAGCTGGGTCAGCACTAAGAATCTAATATGGGCCCTTATTTTTATTGTTTAGATAATTATACATTTATTATATAATTAAAATTATGCGAGGATAATTAAATTTATATGAATCCTTTAGCACCAACAACTCTGTCAAATCTAGTTTATACTACTACTGCTGCTAAAACTATCATCACTACCACCACTACTACTACTGCTACTATCAATATTACTGGTGCTGCTGCAATATACGGCGGTTAAATTCGTATGATTTTCATAATACGAAACACCTCGTCAAATTTTTTTTTACTACCACTACAGATACTTCTACTGCCATCACCAACGTCCAAATGTGAAAGTAATTCAGAGAGCCAAGTAATGTGGAACACTACAGTGTGACAGCTTAAATGGTGTGTTTACTTTAGTCGTCCTCATTGCGTTAACAAGCAGTGTTAAGAGAAACGTGTCCGGCAGCAGGCAATTAAAGCACTGTCCCCGGGGTAGACACATTAGTCGCCTCCGCGGGAGGTACTCAGACGCCAGGATCAGAAGCCTCGTGCCCCCGGAGGCAGTTCTCTCAACTAGGGGTATGTGACTCGCAGCAGGACACCAGCGTAACGACTCCAGGGCACAGTACTGGTAATGAGGCACGCGACACTCCCCCGGGCGCGCGCGAGCCACTGTGCAATAGCTAATATCTCAGCGACGGCAATTACACCACGCCTGCTAGGAAATTTTATAAAATCAGTTTTGCCTTGCATTTGAAACGCGATGTCTACCACAGCGGTCCCAGAATGCAAAAGATGAGTCTATCCTCTATGGTTATTTAATTAAGTTTTGTGCTTAATTCTTCTGTTCCAATTAACTTAATGTAAATACTAGACAGGATCATCACTGTGATCATCTTTTACAATATCCAGCTTATGGCCTGGTCTTCTTTGCACACAAATCTCTCTATATCTTCTTTCTTCCCACCAACTGACCCTCACACCTTAATCTTGTCCTCTCCCACTTTGTCACAGTTTCCTCAACTCCTCTCACCCATCTATCCGTTGGTGTTTCTCTTGACCTTTTACTTTCTACCTTCATTTATTGAATTTCCCTGCGCAGTATGTTTGTATTTATTCCCCTTATGCCTTTCAGCCCCGCTAATGTCAAGGACACTTTAGGCTGGAGAATTTGGAGGGCGACAAGAAACATAACGCGAATTTGATCATGATCTTGTGAAGGAATCATCCTTGCAATCGCATGGAGTTATTTCGGGAAATCATGGAAAACCGTATGGAAATTTGAACCTGCGTCACTCGGAATGTGAGAACAGATCGTTAAAACTCACCGATGGGACTCTATAGTATTTTGGATCCAATGATATCAGTCGTATAGATTATTCATTGAACGTTTTGTTAATATAATCTAAGATATTAAATTGTCTGAATAATATAACAATGCTACCTCCAAAACCTGCGAGAGTGGCTTCACGAGTTAACACTGGATCTGGGAGGTGTTCTGATCCCCGTGTACCGGCCGTCCAGACTGCGGTATTCCACGATAACCTACGTTAATGCTGGGACGGTCCCAAACCACCGTCTGATACATGGAACATTTCATCAACAAAAATACATTTATCACACAAAACACAAGTCCAGTCTTTCGCAGACGGTATCACTAAGGTTGCCCTAATTCAATTGGCAATCCATTTCTTAAGCAGTCGTAGTGGTTAAAGGTTAACATCTTCAGATATTCGTGGCATTTCCTTGCCTCTCTAGCGTCCACATCGTTTAGGAGATATCGGAACACAGCGTCGTTCTTAAACGAATCGGGTGCATGTGAAAGATGTATGGCGGAATTTAACCGGCAGGAATTGAGAGTAGCTGGACTCAAGGTGGCTATAGGCCAGCCGTTCTCAACCTGTCATCAAAAACTTATTCTAATTTAATTAAAGGTATCCTGTCAAATAGCAAATTATTAATTTTTTTACATATATATGCATACGTTATTGCTAGTGTGTCAGCCAATATAAGCATTGCTAAAATGTTTCTAAAAGCTATTAATATTTTAACTACCAAATAAAATCTTTCTTTTCAGAATATGAGGCTATGATTGCGTTTTTACTACAATTCCCTAAATGCTTTGCCAGTTGAGGTTTAAGAGTGCTGCATATCTTCGAAGTTGAGTTTTATGAATATGTTATTGCTGGTGTATGTATTAATTATCTAAGAAATTAACTCCGCTATTGATTAAGTTTATTTACAGGATTGCTGCAGGATCGGATACGTTACTTCACGTTATCTACTTACTACAATATAGTATGAAAATGTAAATCACAATCTCTCTCTGTTAATTATACAATTTTAATAAACAAAACATAGAATTATTGACGTATACATATGTCGTATTTGTTTCATGTATTACAAATTCATGAAATTCCTCCATGCAGCATTTAAAAAAAAAAAAAAGAATCCAGCCTTCAATTCGCCTTTTAAAATATAGTGTGGGTTAGTTACAGATATCAGAAGGTTTCTTTTTTTTTATTATAGATTTACGTTTATTAGAGACGGGAACGGACTGGGGGCAAGGAACGGGAAGGAATTCGGTGATGTCCTTTTTAATTAATCATCGTGGCATTTGCCTGCAATATATTGAAAGATAACATAATTCAGTAGTGGATATTATTTTCTAACCTAGCAGTTGACATAATACGAAGATGATAGAATGAATTTTCAACGTCATTTTATATTGGCTGACTTGGTGCATATATCAATACCTCTAGAGCATATGTATATATTAATAACTTTGAGTTTCGTAAATATCTATTAGGTATTATTTTTGTTAAATTTCTAATCGAGTAAATTTTTTCTGGATAATTTACTGCATTCATATGAGCAAGTTCTCACATGTACAAAAACCCACAAAAATTTGTAAGTAAAAATTTCTTATATCGTTTAGTGAAACAGTGAGCACTAATTAAATTACGTTTCAGCAATATCTGACGCTATGTTAACGACGTCCATCTGATCTTGTTTGTAACTAACCGACAATTTGCCTGCAAAGCCGTTTGATGTCCATTAACAACGATTAAGACCCTTGGAATACCATGTTGTTCATACGTCGTTGCTCTCTACAGCCGGGTCTTCCACGAAGAAAGCGCAATGGGCAATAGCGTTTGGCTCTAGTGTGAGCACATCTTCGTGAGCATGGCAGCGTTAATTCAGGACTTTGGTATTTAATTCAGTGATTAGGAATCGTGCAACACCACCTCCGCTACCCTGATAACTGACTACTAAATGGTGAATTCCTGCTCCAACCGGTAGTTGACCCAGGTAACTATCCATGAGGCGGACAACCCCTTCAGAAACTTTAATTACATTTGTATCTACGAATTTACTTCAAAACTGCTGGATATGGCGTACTCTCTTCGAATACTTTTTTTACAGATAATGACTACATCAATGGTTTATGACGTTCGAGTACTACCACAGTATTTACCATTTAAAAATGTGTTAAATAATATAAAGCTGGTATGAAGGGGCTTAACATTCAATTAGTCCAGAAGACATACAGCAAAAAGCTATTCGTCGATACAGCACATCGCTTCTCCGAAACAGTTTCGAATGAATAACTCAACACTGTCATTTTCAAAGGTCCTTAACCTTATCGTCACCCACACCAAAGCTTGCTTTGTGTATGTGAAGTAATTTAATATAACTGTGACGGATCGCATTCTCTGTGGCTATTTCCATACACGCCTATTTTTTCTCCTTGCCACTTTCCACCTACTTTTGCCCTATACTAATTTGAACTGTAAACTCTTTTAGCGTTTTTGGTGACTTATTCATTGTTTCTCTTGGTAATCTATTCCAATCACTGACACCCTTCCCTACGAAACAACTATTATCATACCCTTATGCCTGAAATCGAGTGCCAGCTTTCGGTCGTGGCCATCTTAATCGGGAGGACGCCCGTTCGAATCCCCGTCAGGGAATCCAGATTTGGGTTTTTCATGGTTTCCCCAAATCATTCCAGATAAATGCCGGGATGCTTCCTTCAAAATGCCATGGCCTAATTCCTTCCCGTTCCTTGCCCCCTATCCCATCCCGCCTCTAATGACCTCGACGAGGCGTAAAGTCATAAGTAAAACAAAAAACTAACAAAAAAGTGACTATCTTTACCCTTCCACGCTGCTCTCTTAATTCTCCAACCAATGTCTTTCCATGCCTCATCACCAATATACGCCTTACACCCTCCCATAATTCTCTTCACCTTGCTTCTGTCCCCCAATGAATCATGAATCCCTTTTCCAGCCCTTTTATCATATTAATTCCTTATTGTATTCTGCGGCACCTTCCAAAGCCAAATCTAGCAGCTCTTCTTTGCGCCCCCTCCAACTCTTGTATTTGACAGCAAAATAGTGGCTCCCATACCACAAATTGAAGCAATGGTCTGAACAAAGTTTTGTAAAACATTTCCCTTACGTATCTGATATATCCTCTCACCACAGTTTCCAACAGGTGAAGGAATTTGAACCCTTTTCCTACTATACATCCAATGTTGTTACCAAATGTTTTGCGACGGTATTTACATTTCGAGTCTTCTGTAAGTAATTCCTTCCTCACTTCATAATGATAAATAAACTTTAATTTCTTATCTGTGTACCTAATAAGCTGGCTTTTCTTTGCAATTATCTTCATTCCATGTTAACCAACACACCTATATATACTCTCTATGTCACCCTGCAGGTGTTCACAGTCCTCTACCGTTCTGATCCTATTATATAACGTTATGTCATCAACAAATAATTTAACCCCTGATAGTAAACCATCTACACAATCATTCATTAAAATAACGAATAGCAATGGGCCCAATACACTACCGTGTGAGATTCTTGTATTCACTTCAATTTCTTTTCATACTGTATTTCCTATCCTAACTGTATGCTTTGAACCTTTCAAGAATTCTTCTACCCAGAAAATAACTTTTTTCCATCCACTCCAATAGTTTAGAACTTATTTACCACCATTTTATGGCTTCTTCTGTCCATTTCATCGAAAATCTCTTGCATGTAGCCAAATAACTGAGATTCGCATGAATATCCTTGGCAGAATGTTTCCTTGGTTCGGATTCTAGTTAAACTGTCGGTTCCCTATATACCGTACGATTACCGAATTTACAGTAGATGCATACTAGGTGAATTGAAAACTCTGTCATTCAGCGGCCGAATCCTTCAGAGATATTACGAACAATAATGCCATATTTATTTACTTTTTTACTGGATCCTACCTGAAAACGGGGAATGGTGGATTGATTTCTTTTCACTTACTAATATTGGGTTACTTCTTTGTTAGTTGAAGCTGTTTAGAACTAATATTCAAATGAACATTTTAAAACGGAACGTATAAAGTTCAACAGTTTTTAAATTGGAGACAGTAATTCTGGAATACCTTTTTTCTTTGCTTATCGCGTCATCGGCGTCGAGATCATTATAGGAGGGAAAGGATGGAGGGCAATTGAAAGGGAAGGAATTTGGCCATGGTCTTTTGAAGGAATCTTTCCGGCATTCGCCTGGAGTGGTTTGGTGAAACCATGAAAATGCCAAATCTGGACACCCGGACGGGGATTCGAACCTGCGTCCTCCCGAAATACGTGAGAAAGGAAAACTTAAGCTTTCGAAATATGGTATACAGAAGGATTTGGTTAAGCGTTCTGGCCTCGCATTCGGGAGGACGTGGGTTCGCATCCCCGTCCGGGCATCCGGATTTGGGTTTTCCATGGTTTCCCAAAATCACTCCAGGCGAAAGCCGGGATGCTTTCTTCAAAGAGGCCATGGCCGAATTCCTTCCAGTTCCTAGTCCCCAGCACCGTCCCGCGTCTATTGACCTCGCTGTCAACGAGGCGTAAAGACATAAGTTAAAAAAAAGTGTAGCTGTTTAAACTTATCATTCGAAAGAACATTAAAACAACGAACGTATAAAGCTCAACAGTTTCTAAATTGAGGACAATAATTTGGGAGTACCTTTTTTCTTTACTTATCGCGTCATCGGCGTTGAGATCATTATAGAGGGAAAGGTTGAGGGGCAAGGAAAGGGAAGGAATTTGGCCATGGTCATTTGAAAGAATCTTCCCAGAATTCACCTAGGAGTGATTTGGGAAAACCATGGAAAAGCCAAATCTGGATGCCCGGACGGGGATTCGAAACAGCGTCCTCAAGAAATACGTGAAAAAGGAAAACTTAAGCATTCGAAATATGGCATAAAGAAGGATTTTGGAAATTAAGATAATAGTTATAGCGTGAAAATAACATTTTGAGAATCTCGGATCACTCAAGTTTATGGAAACGTACTCTACAATGAATAGAAATAATGGTGGGGTTTCGTTAAATTGCTTATTACTGGAATGAACAGTGGAAGAAAAAAGTTAAAGGCGAAGACAATAGTTGTAATAGGTCACGAAAATTTTTGAGTGTGTAGGTTGCTTTTTGTGAGACAGGATGAAGAAATTGACTAAGATATAAAGTGAAAGAGGATTGTAGGAAAACAGTTTCCCGACAGTAATGGCAGAAAAATAAGTTAGTTAGTGACGATGTTAGCACTTGTTATGATGCGTAAGTCAATGGGAAAGCTTTTGGCTGTACGAATTGTCGAGATCCAGAAGTCAGTACAGTCATAACGTTCACCAAAGAGAACAAGGGATAATCCTTAGCCTCACAGAGAAACTTGTTATTTGTTGTTGTGAGGATCCAACCCTAAATTCCAGTAAAATCACTGTATTTACCCTGTAATCTCCCGTAGGCCACATATTTTTAAGATGTTTGGATAGGTTTACTGATCACAAGTTTCAGAAATAAAGGGGTGGGTGAAATGCTTCTTGTGCCTATTAGCCTCGTCAACTTCGAGGTTATTATTAGAAAGGAGACAGGATTAGTGATAACGGAGAGAAGGAATTAGACCATTGGCTTTTGAAAGACCTTCCCTGTTTTTGGCTGGAGTGATTTCGGGAAACCGTGGAGAACCGAAATCAGAATGGAATTCGAACCCGCGTTCCTCCGAATGCGAAGCCAGAGCGTTACTCCTCACCCACACGCTGGTTTTTATTTTTAGTCAAGGACTGGGGTTAATTATCAAATATCAAGGGAACAGATTAATAATATAATTCAAACAATTCAATAATCACAACAAAATATTTCATTTGTGTAAAATCAAATATATATCGAACAACCCTGTGAGTTGTCAGTAAAGAAAAGCAATGAATAAAAGTGGAACACATAATTTAAATATATATATTTATTGTTTTTTCATTCCTTCCCCGGTGGGGAAGGCGGGCTGGCAGCGCATTGGTAGCGCTCTTCAGCCTAGTGAGTTACATAAAATATACAATTGTTTTTAACATATGCATTTGCTTACAACTAGACATTATAATTGAGTTTACAGTTGTTTTACATACATTTTTTTTTTTTTTTTTTTTTTTTTTTTTTTTTTTTTTTTTAGGAGCGGTTCAGGAGTTGGAACTTCAAGCTGATTAGCTTATAGTGTGGGATATATTTTTGGGCGCTTCTGTCGCTCGGATATGGGTGGCGGTCGGTCGATGTGTTGGGTGAGTATGAGGATGTTCAGGAGGTGGAGAGTGGGAGGTATTTGTTTGTAGTAGTTGGGGAGATGGGGTGGTTCAGTGATTAGTTTTAAGGTTATGGGATTGTTGTTATGGATACTGTTGATAGCATATTTGATACGGAGTGATTCGAGGTGGATGAGGATGTGGGGGAATTTTATGAGGCTGTATAGTAGATTGGTAGGAGATGGTAATCGGATGCGGTAGGCGATGCGGAGTGCGTGGCGTTCTATTATTTGCAGTCTATTGTAAAAACGGTCGGGAGCGGATATCCATGAGAGGTGACCATAGGTGAGAATAGGGCGGAGAAATGCTTTGTAAGTATTGATGATGATATTGCTGCGGAGTCCCCATGATGTGCCGGTGAGTGATTTGAGTAAATTGAGGCGGGTTTTTGCTTTTGCTATGATTGTGTTGAGGTGGGGTGTCCATGTTAGGTGCCGGTCGAGGGTTACGCCTAGATATTTCACTGTAGGTTGTTGCGGGATGGGGTGGTTGTAGATGGTGATGTGAAAATCCGTGAGGCGGTATTTTCGGCTTGTTTTGCCGAAAATTATTGCTTGCGTTTTGTTGGGGTTAATGATCAGTCTCCATCGGTTACACCACTGCACAAATTTGTTGAGTTCGGTTTGTATTGCTTTTGGGATTGTTGCAGTGATTTATGGATGGATAAGTATGCGGTATCGTCAGCGTATTTAAGGATGTAAGTTGGTGGTGCGGGGAAGGGTATGTCGCAAATGTATAGGATGTATAGGAGGGGTGAAAGAACAGATCCCTGGGGGACACCTGCGGTAGGGGAGAAGGTACGGGAAAGGAAGTTGTTGATAGTTACAAAGGAGGTGCGGTGTGAGAGGAAGGAGGCTATTGTACGGATGAAGGTGATGGGGAGGGCGAAGGTTTGGAGTTTGAAGATGAGTCCAGCGTGCCATACTGTGTCGAATGCTTTTTCGATATCTAGCAGGACGAGGATTGCGGATCGGTGGGTGTTCAGGTGCGTAGTCAGGAGGTGTACTAATTTCAGGAGTTGATCTTGAGTTGACAATTTCGGGCGGAAGCCGCACTGGGCTGGGGATAGGAGTGAGTGTTGGGATAGGTGTTGATGGATTCTTTTGGATAGTATTGTTTCGAAGATCTTGCTGAAAACGGAGGTAAGGCTGATAGGTCGGTATGAGGTGGGGTCTGATTTGGGCTTATTGGGTTTGGGGAACATGAGAATTTTAGAGGTTTTCCATTTGGGGGGGTAGATACCAGAGTATAGGATGTATGTGAATAGGAGAGCTAGGAGTTGATGAAATGAATGGGGGGCTTCCTTGATGTGTCTGTAGGTGATGGAATCGGGGGCCGGGTGCTGTATTTTTCTTGGTGTGGAGTACGGAAAGGATGTCGTTAGTGGTGATGGGGGTGTTAAGCCCAGTGCGGCTGACATTATGGATGTAGTTGTAGTCGGGCTTGAGGGGGGGTGAGGAGGTATCGGCACGCTGTTCTATTATGGGGGAGTCTGTATAATCAAAGCGGGGGTCGTTGGGTGTGGTATGGACTTTCTGGAGATGGTCGGCGAAAAGATTTGCTTTTTGGATGTCATTGGATACGGGATGGTTGTTATGTAGAAGGGGGTAGGTGGGTGCGGTTTTGAGGCCAGTTATACGTCTGAAGGTGGACCAGTATTTGGAGGAGTTCTGAATGTATTGTAGGCTTAGCTGGTTGCAGGTGTCCCTCCAGGTGCGGCGTTTATGGGCGGTAATGTAATTGCGAACTGTGCGTTGGAGCTGGCGGTGAAGGGTGAGGATCTGATGGTCATGGGTGCGTTGATAGGTGCGGAAAAGTTGTCGTGAAGTATGAAGAAGTTGGAGGGCTCGTGCTGGTAGGGAAGGTTTGTGAGGGGTGATCGGTGTCAGGGGAATATGAGCGTCGATGGCGTCAGTGATGGTGCGTTCGAGGAAGTCTGCAGTTTGTAGTAGGCTTGTCTGTGTCGGTGATATATGGGTTGTCTGTGTCAATATTGTCGTCGATGAATTTTCTATAATTATTCCAGTTAGTCTTGTGATAATTTTGATGTAACGGTGGGGTATCTGGTTTGGTGGACGTGGGGTGTTTGGGGGGTTGTATTGAATGGCGAGCATGATTGGAAGGTGGTCGCTGCCAATGGGGTCCAGAACATGAAGGGTGGAGCGGGTGAGGATGTTTGGGGAGGCGATGACGATGTCGGGGGTTGTATTGGATTCGGGGCGCGTGGGTGATGGAATGTTAATGAGATCACCTCTCATGGCTGCTAGGGTGTGGTGGAGTTGATGAAGTTCTTGTTGGGTACGGCTGTGGATGTTTATGTCGGCCATGATGATATATGAATTGAAGTGGTTGTCTATGTAGGAGAGAAAGTTGATAGGTAGTGGAACGCGGGGCCGGATGTAAATAGTGACTAAGGTGACAGTGAGTGATTTTAGAAATACGGTGACGATGACATGTTCGGATGGATGATTTAGGGGTGGGTGTATTTGGGTGGGGATGTGATTATGATATCCAATGGCCACGCCTCCGCGTGCCGCCCGGGTAGGATTGTCAGATCGGATGAGGTGGTATGGGGGCATGCGGATCTGGTGACGAGGTGTGAGGAAGGTTTCGTTTAGTAGGAGGCAATGGATGTCGTGTGTGGTAAGGGTGTGTAGGAGGAGGTTTTTGTTGGTGGGTAGGGAACGGATGTTATTGAATAAAATGTTATGATAAAGTGGCATATTTGGGCTTTCGGTTGGGTGGGGAGTTGGAGGGCTTTAGACGAGAGTTTCCAGAGGGAGAAATTGGAAATGGGCATTATTGTGTGAATAGGTGGCATTGATATGAATTCCGAAGACTGCTCTGGCTGCTATTGATATTTGGGAGAGTGTGTGGTCGCGTGAAAAGGGGTTTAAGTTTTGTAGGGTGATAGTGATGAATCTTAAGATGTCCTCTATTGTTGGTGGGGGGCGTATGGAGTTGGAGGGTGGCGTAGGAGGGTCTATTGGTCGGATGGGTACTGTGAGTTCTGCTTTGGTAGGCGCTGGCTTTGATTTGCATTTAATGGAATAGGTAGGATGGTTTTGGTCACAAGTATTGCAGGTGGGAGTTTTCTGAAGGTTTGGGCAAGCTTTTAAGAAGTGGTTCTCTTTGCAGTGTGGACAGATAGGGGTGTTCTTGCAGTTTGCCGTTAGGTGGTCATTGTATTGTAGACAACGTGCACACAGTGTGGGTTGGGGGGAAGGGGTTTTTGATGGTTCCACTCTATGTTTTTGATGGTAGATTATGGCTCCATTTCTAAGCAGTTGATCAATTGTTGATGCGTCTTCAGTTAGTACTCTGATCATGTAAGTGGGTCCTAAGCTGTTCTTGATTCGGAGGGCTTTTCGAACATGTAATTCGTCGTTCGAGTTGAGTTCGGCGACTACCTCTTCTTCAGTTATTGTTGGGTCGACTCCTCGGATGACTGCTGTGAGTGTAGGAGGCCTTCTAGGTGGGGTTGGTTGTTTTGGTGGGGATGAGGTGACAGTTGTTAAGTTGGCGTTGTCGCCAAATGAAGGTAGTCCAATTTTATTTTTAAGTAATTTAGGGAAGTCTGGTTCATTACTCTTGATGATCATACCGTTTTTAGTGGGGATAAGTTGATGGATAGAAATGTTTGGTATATGTCGTTTGATGAATTTGCTTAGGGTTTTACTGTTCATATATTCAGGGAAGGTCCCTTTTAGTAGGTATGTATGAATAGTCTGTGACGTGGATGGAGGTGATGATGAAGTGTCCATAACTTCGTATGCGGTTGTTGCACTATTGGATAAGGAGGTTTGTGGCGATGGTAATGAGCCACTTTTGATCTGTTCGTAGGGTTTTGCATTATTTCTGGCAGTTTGAAGATAGCTGGTGCCACGTGGTGGTTTCTGAACTATCTGTGGAAGATTTTGATGAATGCCTTCAGATGCAGCGGGGCAGATGATTGATGAGGAGGTGGTGGTGGTGGTGCTGATGGTGGTTGTAGTAATAACTGAAGATGTAGCCATGGTGTAGAAGTGGGGGCTAGTAGTGACAGTGGGTGGAAGGATGGTAGGGTTGGTGTCTGAAAGGTCCATAGCGTTACCGTACATTGGTGTGTCCGGTGGATGTGCAGCAGTTGGGGAGCAGGCGTTACCAGTTGGCAGGCGAAGTCCGTGAGCAGGCGAAGCCCCTGAGCAGGCGAAGTCGGTGAGCAGGCGAAGTCGTGAGCAGGCGAAGTCGGTGAGCACGCGAAGTCGGTGAGCAGGCGAAGTCCGTGGGCACGCGAAGTCAGTGGGCAGGCGAAGCCCGAGGGCACGTAAAGCCCGAGGGCAGGTGAAGTCCGATGTCAGGCGAAGTCCGAGGTCAGGCAGAGTCCGTGGGCAGGGGGTGTCCGCCAGTAGGCGAAATCCGTTGGCCGGCAGAAGGCAACTTTTGCCTCAGATGTGTAAAACACACTACGGAAAACCTAGTCTTTTTCCGCGACGTCTCACAATACGTAATTCACTAATTGTTCTAGATAACAGTCTGACAACTACGAATGTGTCACAACAATAGCGAATAAACAATAAATTCTCACAACAATATCAACAACGATGCGCAAATGTTTTAGATGTCGTGCATAATTTAAAAAAAATAATGTTATATATGTTATAACACTTTAGTAATCTGACTGCGAGAAATTATCTAAACTTTAGGTTATGAACAATATTGAAATTTAAAATATTTCCGGCACTACTAGCTTTTCAAATAGTTTTTCAGAACTGAACTTCCATTTTTATCTTTTTTTTTATGGGGAGGGGTTAGAAGCTCAATTTCGTGCAAACTGGAAACGGAAAGGGGGGCACAGCTGTCACTGAGACAACGGATGGCGATGCATTCGCTTGTCACCACCACTTCCGGTGTTGTCTTAAGACGCGTTGAGGGACAATGGTAGCGCATCTTCCCACAACGACATTCTGACCTAACTCTGAACACTTGATCCTACCATCCCGAGGTTTCATTGTCCCGATGGCTGTTTATAGGAAGGCACTGGTATCTTGGAAGAGAGGATAATGCAATGTGACAGATTATCACGAGATTGACGATTCTTTAGAAGGTGCCGTGAAGTTAGGGGCTGACATTCAACGTGATTCTAGTTTGATATCCGCTCCTAACATCCAGTTTTAAATTATTTCACGAACCCACTTCAGTGCATGCCTGGATGTTTATATATATATATATATATAAAGGCTTTGGACTACTTTCTTTCCGTCTGGCATTTTTCTTCCTTGAGGAACTTTAAACAAATAAATTATTTTTTATTTTCAACTTTCTGTAATAACCAGGAAAAACAAGGAACTTAGTTGCTCCATACTTTATGAGTAGTAGGTTATAATCGAAGTGAACATTGCGTTGTAGAAAACAATACCAACGTTGTATGAATAACGAGAGAAATGAAAGTAATGAAGATCAAGATCCGTTCCTCGCATTTCCTTTGCGTAGACTCGTTCCCTACTGATCTGCGTCGTTTTCCCCCAATCAGCACTTCTTATCGCCAGCAAACAGGGTGACAGCCGTCTTCAGATATGCAAATTGCTTCCCCACCTCTGACACCAAAATCTCCCCTTACAGCACGCGGCGAGATGCTTATCAAACGCTGCCACCCAACACCAGTCGCAATTTGCCGACCCGTTTTGATCGAGACAAGGGTACCAACCTACTGAAAAAAAAACACGGTGTTAACCTACACCAAAGAACCTCAACCCCGTTATTTTTTTTTGCCCTGTCGTAATAACACCAAAGAAGGAAAAAAAACAGATCTTATCACGAAGCTTATACACTCACCTCATTTCGAGCCACCGAAATACCAAGCTCTCAACTAGGGGAGAAAAATTTCTCGCTGATTTGAGAGACGGAGGGTTGGTTCGGTAAGGAGCTGTAGAGGATTATGACTTGATGACGTAGCTCGGGGTCTTATAAAACTTTTCTGCGGCGTTAAGGAGAGGCGGGATAGAGCTGAGGGGAGCAGATAAACGGGATTTACAGTACCGCCACTGGGCCTGCGGGGAAATAAAATTTCCCTATGCATTAAAAGGGACGGATTGGAGCTCTCGATATCAGCGAAATGAGGAGTTGCTTTGCTTACCCGATACTGTTGCGGCCGGAGAGGCTCTTAATCAGCACGCAAGGCTATCAGCGTCCCATTTTACTTTTATTTCTTGCGTAGCTCCTTACCAGGAAAGGATTACGTTTCTCGCTAGCAGTGAATGCAGTAATTCGTCCCTGAGATAGCCTCCTTTTGAGAACTGCCCCTTCCTAATCGCCTCGATTCAGGCAAATGCGAAGACTGTCTTGTGTTAATAATTTTCTGCTAGCCGTCCCCTTCGCATCATCTCGTTTTTTTTTCTACCCCGACTCTGCCCTCTTTAGCGTAAGCTATCCGGTTTCTTATTTCGCTGGAAGGAGACGGTCTTGGCGTTAAATGTAGCGTGGAGCGCCCTCGTTAAAGCTGCAGGACAGCTTTGAGTCCTTAATGTCCTGAGGAGATGGCTTATACCGAGCTCTTCTCCGCCCCCGTTTATGTCTTCAATATCAGATTTCTTGACCCGCTCCAAACTGCTCGTCCCGTTTATTCCGCCCCCTTTAGTCGTCTCCGCTATATTCGCGTCCTCAAGTTTTAGTGTCGTTTGCAAGCAGCAAATTGCTCGTGTTTCATTTAGTCGGGATGAAGAGCTGCAGTTAACTCGTAAACCAGTTCAGGCTTACAAGTACAGACGCGAATTCTCTCTCGAACACAGCTCAAGATGTATTCACTCGAATGTCAGCGTATTTATACATAGCTACTTGATGCATATCTTTACACAGTTTACCATATATACACTAATATTACAACTTTCTCTCTGTACGTTTGTTACATTTTCAAGACTAAACCGTTAAACTGATCTCGATTATCTTTGACAAGGAAATAGAATGTAACATTACGAAAGATATACGATACTTTTTTTCAGTCTGAATAGTATATTTTGTAATGAAGTTTTGTAAACTAATTAACGGTGACAGACAAAGCGATAGCGTGTTTAAGTCTCTATAATATTATATCGGTCATTCAGGCGTTGTTATTTCGCAGTCAGTTTGTGTAGGTTTTTTCGGGTGCAGGCAAACTTATTATACGATACACATGTGGATTTGCACTGTACAAGACTATTATTTTGTGTTTAGGCCTACATGGAGCTAGCTCACTAAAGGCTATACATTTTAGAAAACGACAACAAAGCCAAAAAAATTGTGTACAAACGGTATTAACATACGATGCACACAGAAAGTGATATAATTTTAAACCAAAAACAAAATTCTGTAAGTATGTCGTCTCCCACAGTCAACCTTCTCCACCCTCTCAGGTTTCTTGCTGTTTTTAAACATGTTGCTAATCGGTTTTTCATTAGACAGAGTCACTGACAGACTGGTATGGTGACGGCTTCCCCTTCATGTTATGTAGACTCTGCTTTTTGGGACACCTTCTAAGCAGAGTACATCTTTCGATATCAAATTGTAGAAATAAAATTCTAAGCCAACATATGCGAAGACGTGGGTAACAACAGTAGAGTTCATTAAAATAAGCATATATACATTAAGCACACACATATATATATATATATATATATATATATATATATATATATATATCATAATGTATTACTCATCTTTCATTTCGGTCGTTCATATACCAGGACGGCGTCAAGTGTTCGACGTAGGATTACTTGGTTCGAAACCCTATGATCTAAGGAATTTTCGTCATCGGGACTTGGCCAGGAGACTAGAAGAGGTGGTACTGATCTATTCATAATCATCGGATCGTGTACCGATGTCGTGGATTGAATATCGAAGCTTTTCGCAGTTTGTATGGAGCCAGGGCATAGATGGCGATTCGTTCTGTAAAGGAATTGGTTCAGTTAATCCTTTCAGTCCACTTTCTCGTCTTGCTGCAAACCTTCAGTCTTGTGTAACGTTACTGTTTCCCATCCTGCCTACGTGAGAAACTTGTAAGCTAAATAATTCAATCCCTCATCTTTTTTGCAAAACTATTTGTGTAAATTATTGATTTGATTTAATTTAATGAACCAACTGTGCATTTTAGTGGCAATGCCGTGGGGAAAGTTAGCCATTCCCTTCGTGGTATCTGAACCACAAACAAATAGTATTTTAATTCGAGGACTACCTGATTTACCACACGAAATAAAAAGAAAAACAATATATAGCTTTTACCACAAGGTTTTATTCAACTTCAGAGTCGTACAAGTGATTTAACAATCCCGCAATATTTACTCATTCCGAAAGAATATATATACTTTTTTTTTGCTACTGCACTCTTAGTTACTTTACTGCCGTTCGTAACATAGACCGTCTGTACCTCTTATATTGTACGGGTTACCTTTACATTATTTGATAATTCTAATAACTAACTACTTGAATGCATCTATACCATTGATATGCGCTTCGTGCATTTATCTCTTGGTCCTCTACCTTTGTTTACTACTTCATCCACAACACAAATAGCACTCTTCACTGACATCTACATATATAATAACAGTTACGAACACACTTACAATAGAATTTTTATTGTTTATGGCTTTACGCCTCATAGACATCCAGGTAATTAGAGGAGGGAAAGGACTGGAGACAATAAACGGGAAGAAATCCGGCCCTGGATTATTGATGGAAGCATCCAAGCATTCGCTTGGAGTGATTAGGGGAAATAATGTAAAACCTAAATCTGGATGCCCGGACGGGGGGATTCGAACCTGCGTACTAACTACCACAGGCGAGGAGAGAGCATTATCGCTCATCGCAATTGAAATGGAAAACCAACTGTAGGTTACTATGCTAAGGTAGGGTAACATCCTCCATTTCGTGTTAGTCTTTCAGTCTTTCCTAAAAATGTCCCTCGAAATATAACTGGATATTTTTTTATTGATTTTCCGTTGTGGAAGTTCTCGCGTTTATTAATGAATGTGATGATGTATTTGATTAATGTACTGCGTTCATTGTGTTAATAAGAGATGAGAGAAACGTCAATGTCAAATATAGACAAGTTCGATTCATGCCTAAACTCAGCTGGTCTCTGGGTTTAACGTCCCCATACAATGAACTAATGCTTATCAACAGTGAGGTATGATGTCGCTGCAACGACACTGCAGAGATGTAGGCCAGGACTTATGTACACAATCTGGTGACCACGAATAGTGTATCACGATTTATTTCATTGATCAAGATGCAAATCTCTTCCATCAACCATGTTCGAAGAAGCCAATCCCGTGTTGAGTGACAGAAAATGTTCTGTGTGATAGCGATCACACTTTTTTTGTTTTTTGTTTATGGCTTTACGCCTTGTTGAGTTCATTAGATGTGAGGACAAGGAACGAGAAGGAATTTGGCCATGGCTTTTTAAAAGAAATGTCCCGGAATTAGCTTGGAGTGATTCGGGGAAACCTTGGAAAGCCCAAATCTGGATGCCCGGGCTGGTATTCGAACTAGCGGCCTCCCGAATGCGAGGCCAGAGCGTTAACGCTCACCCACCAAGCTCTGTAGTTAGTTCTACTATCCTGGCTAGTTAACAGTTCTGAAGCTCATGATGTCTATCAATTGTATATTGTTTCCCACTCTTATCTGTTTGTACTTTAATTGGCAGTGCTAAGATGAATATATTGTTAGAATCTGTGCATATGTCTCCTGTTTTTTAGCTTCCTGAGCTGTGTTTCAATACTCTTTAATTCCACATTTTTTCAAGAATTTTTGCAATCCTGTCTTCAGTTCATCTTTAAAAGAAGATTCAAACTCTGCCTTTATCCAATACCACTTTACAAAACACTTTTCAAATTATGTTGTCATATAGTTTAGGCGTGCATTATTGGAATTTTTCTTTCTTTTTGAGCTTCCCACACCTTATTTCTTATTTTTTTTTTTTTTTTTTTTTTTTTACTGATTTACGTCTCCTAACAGCGAGGTCTTCAGAGACGGGAAAGGATGGGGGGCAAGGAATGGGAGGTTACATTAAAGCAAGCACGATTTCCATTTATTTTGTTGTTACTGATCTGGTGAATGTAATAAAACAAGCCTCAGACGATTATCTGCAGTAGTTTTCCAGAAATTCCAGAGAAGAAAAGAAATAATTTGGGAAATTTTCTAGTTTATTATCTATACTTGGCCCATTTAAAAAAAAAAAAAAAAAATATTCCCGACAATTGCACAAAATTTTCAACAAAAGTTGTAGAGAATTTAATTTTGGAAAATGATCGTAATAAAGTTAACTAAAACAGTATGAATGTATCAGATAATCTGCTTTTATTAATACCATAGCTCAATGTTTAGGAAGTTGTACAGTGTACATACAATTTCACAATACATTCACAATAAATGTTCAAAATTACTCTCTGCAATGTACTTGTATATATATATATTTAAAGATTGGTTTCCGTTTAACTAATATTCTTAACCATTCCTCATTCCATCATAATAACATACATTTTTAAAAATTAAATAAATAACTTTTTTGCTGTGGGAGTGAGTATTCTTTGTGAATTTAACCCAGTCCGCCTTACGAATGTTCAATTTTGTAGTTGGTAGGAAGTTTTGATGCAAATAATAGGAAAGTGGTCAGATCATTAGCGCTGAAATAGTTTCCAAATATTAGACACAGTTTGTCCAGACGTAGCTACTAAGATTGGCCAACATTCTTTTAGTAAAAACTGCTTAAAATTGTTTATGAACTCCACTACGGTTTCACCATCATTTAGTTCACAGTGTCACGAAGTATGATGGGCGTTGATATCGCAAAAAAGTTATTTGTTTTGTTGAGACAGTATTTGTTTTGTCTTTGGATGGCAGTAAAGAGATAAGATAGTTAAATCCAGATTCTGAACTCTTATTCTAGTGGTGATAGCTTGAAGGATTCAGTACCTTTCTTGTGATGCCATACCCTACTCCGGTTACGGATGGTTATCATGGAAGATGTACGCCTCCACAGAAATATATTGGGCAGATGAACCGGGATCGTTTCCCATTGTATTCCTTCAATGCGTGTTCGCATGTGTTTGTTATTGGTGTGGACGTATGTCATTGTGTGTGTGTTCAATAGAGAATGTTGTTTGTGTTGTGAGCAACCCAAGGTAGAGATAAAAGGAGGGTTCCAGCCCATTCAGACCTACTCTTCCTAAAGATACATAGGGGCCGTAGACTTATTCTCCCCATCTGACATACGAATCCCCATTCGACAGTGTCGTATTCTCTCACACTATACGCTCTCCGGAGAGATTTTGAGATTTCATCGAAGACTTTTTCTCAAAATCTGGAGATTAGGAACTATGTACATCCACCTTTCCTACCCTGCTGGCTATGTCCCCATTCTGGAACCACTAATATGTTCTACAGAGAAAAAGATTTATGTTTGTATTAATACAGACACACCAAATTTTCTATCCTTCCTACCGTGACGTAAAAAAAGTTGTATCAATTGAACGGGATATTTACCTGTAGTTTGATCCAGATTTCTCGTATTGTAGACATAGTTATTTTAATTTCATACAATTGGAGAAATGGCATCATTGCATGTCTTACATTTAATATGGGATTTCTTTGGTGATCTGTAAACTGTCGTAGGACTTGCGACCTATAGTCCAAACATAATTATTAGGAAGCTTCCGTTGGCATTCTCTGCTTCACAAGTCGAGTCAATGGAGGTTCAGCAGTAATTGTTGCTTAACTACGAAAAACCTAATGAGATTGGCCACTATACTCGTATATGGGCCTTGCTCAACTGAGTTTTTACCTTCGTCCCCTCTGAAGCTTGGACCATTTCTTATCCATGCTTAGATGGTTCCCCCGGTAAAATAGGCGGCACGGTTCACCTTTGTAGTACCAGTTGTTAATGTCATGAGAACCTCGGCGCTTCCTACATCTTTCTTGATTGTGGCATTGAGCTTATTAAATCTTAAACATTGCAAACACTGATTTAGTGAAGGAACATGGAAAACGAATAGATTGAGGAAGTATCTGTGATTTAAACGAAAGTAAACGCACTATAGTGTGTGCACCCTCAATAGCAGCCCAAGGTCATATTCTCCTCCCCACACGCACCTACCCCTCCCTTACTACCTCTCCGAGATGACCACTGTGTATGGTAAGCGTGTGGCAAATTTCCCCTTCGCATGGAGGGGCAAGGCAGTGGAGTGGGGATAGAGCGGTTGACCTTCAGCCGCCTCTGTTAAATAAACGCACTATAGAAATCTCAGACTTCTCCATTGTCGGAGTATTTTTTTCTCTCTAGTGAAAGGTTTTAAAACGGTTACTTTATATTCAGCTTGCGTAGATCCTAGGACTAGGGGCAGAGAACTGAAAGGAATTCAGTAACGACCTTATGAACGAGTCATCCCATCCGCCTGTAGTAATTTCGGTGAACTATCAAATACCAAAATCTGTATGGCCGGATGGAAATTCGATACTGCGTCCTCCCGAATGCGATTCTAATGATTTATTACATCCACAGATTTCCATACTACTTTAAGCTTGCCACGGCCAGTGTAGATAATGCTATATACATTTTGTTTCATATGATTGTGATGTTTAAAAACATATTTTCACAGTGTCACAGGATATTTCCCTACATTTTTGTTTAAACTTTATACTACTCCAGCTAATGGAGAGTTGTCTAAAACACTGTTTCCGTTTCCAATTATGAATATCAAATTAAGGAGTTGGAGGGGGTCCAAAAGAGAGCAGCTAGATTTGTTTGCGAAAAGAAATGCAGAATGCAATCCATAACTGACATGTGAAGGAGCTGGGTTGGGAGGCATTCGAAGACAGAAGCCAGATGAATAAAGTGTTTGGATTCTTCAAGCTTAAAAACGCGATAATGCATGGATCGATACCAGTAGAAGGATCAGGAATAGTATGTTGATGGGATAACCATACGATGTGTATTTGACTTCAGGAGAAAGTTAGTGGGACTGCAACAAATTACAAAGCGAAATAATTGACAGTTTACAAAAAATACTGAAGGAGTTTAGAATTGGAATTAGTAAAGGCTTAAAATAGGTGGTTAGTGAAAAATGATGACATGGGATGATGGGGGTGTAGGAATATTGCCACCGAAGCGTGATGCTCCATTGTAATTGAAATTGCAATAAATTGTTAACACTAACACTGTTGTTAATTGTATTTTTTAAAAAAAAATTATTTAATGGTCGATGGCTTGGGTCAATTTGACCAGCCGATTTTTACATATTCTCCCTTCAAGAATCTTACATTTTTCATTTTTGGGCAATGTTCTACTTTTACTATTGTTTGATGTCTTGGTTACATATAATATCTTTCATACATTTTACATGTCATTCTTTTGTATTATTTTATCTTAGATTAAATATTGATAAATATTAATTATAGTGCTATTTTCATTTGTTATCTACATAATGGAGACTTAAGCTAGTTTTACATAAATACAATTTATGTCTGTAATAATCGATGTGGGTAAGTTAGTGATGGTTCGTCTGGTGAAATTGCGAGTTTAATATTTGGTGCCTTATAAATTTTATTTAGTCCTCACTTTGCAATAGTAAGACTCGAAAACTTTTGGAGGAGTGAGTATTTGTACATTTATACGACTTCTTTTTTTTTGGGATTTTGAAAACTTGGATTGGGTGACTTTTTTATTGTTGACTTTATTTCTAGTGTGACGTGCCTTTGTTGAAGTGGTAGGGGGTTTCGGGGTGGTTTAAATCCTTTTTGATTTATTATTAGATTTTTTTTTCAATTTATGAGCTTTCCTCAATTGCTTTATCATGATTTGGTAGAGCGGATTTCTGAATATTTAAGCTGTTAAATTTTTATATTGGCGTGGTGTAGGAATCGGGCTAGCGCCTCGTATAACTCCTGTCTCTGTGTTCCCAAGAGAGAAATTATTGAAGTTGGAAGTGATATTTTTAATTTGACTAGACTTTTATAAAGGTTGTCTTGAGAAGCCTTATATTGGCTGCATGCTAATATGTCATGTTTTAAGTCGGCTATTTCTTCATTTTCTTTAGGGCAATAGGGGGAGTTGAGTACTCCTATTCTGTGTAAGTGAGTTGGGAAGTTCCCATGACCGATTCTCTTACGTTTTTTGACTTCTACTCATTTTTTGGGATTCAAACCAGATTTTTGTTGGTAGGTTGGGTTGGATTAATGAGAAATTCCTTCCTCTAACAGTTTGGGTAGCGGACCAATAGTCTGACCATTTCCTCAAGTACTTTGTCTTGATGATAGGTAGGATGTCTGTATGAGGCAGCTGAATTGTTTTTCTCCGTTCAATATGCTTTCTTTAGGTTGTTCATTGTATGGCGCAGGTTGCTTATCTGTTACTTCCGATGTTCCGTTAGACTGCTTCCGTCTCTATTCTGTTAGTTCCTGTGTCATCTGCCATACTTCGATTATCTCGCATTCTCAAACTTTGTCACGGATTCCTTAGGTTCTCTGGCAAGGGAGGTGAAGGCGAATGAATCTTTCTGGCTGTGGTAAATCTGTCGATCTTTCGACGCTGACGTCTGAAGGCGGCGAAAGCTGGCCCTGACACTAAAGTAGTCGGTTTTTTTTATTTTTTTTTTTTATTTTTTTTTTTTTTTTTTTTTAAACGGGTTTTCATTGTTTGAATGTTCGCTACAAACTTACACGAACTCGGAATGATGATAGCAAAGTGTTAGCGATACTGTATAGTGGCTCACCAGTCCAGACGTCGCACTGGAGATTGAAAGGTCCTCGGCTCGAATCCCTGTCTCACCGAGGATTTTCATTGGCCCTTCACCCGACAGCGTGCTGTGTAATGTTAAGTGACCCAGAACGCTTCCGTGGATCGTATTCCACATTAATGCCCATTCACACTAGCAGTCAGGTCAGCTCAGCTTACGATCCAGGATATCATTCACACTAGCGGTCAGGTCAGCTCAGCTTAGCTCAGGTCAGGTCAAGTCGTAGACGATGCCATTTCATTTTACTTGCTCATAGTGAACAATGCCGTTTTCTACCCCAACGTCAATTAAATCGCAATGATTTTGGATCAAGAGCCTAAAACTACGTTAAGATCAAAAAGAGGATGTTCTGGGTGCATCTAGAGTTTCAAGCGCAAACAGATCAAGAGAAAAAAAAATCGATATTTTAGGGCTCAAAGATTTCGAATTTATTTAAAAAAATTAATTCTGCTCCTGGATTAATTGATAACATGATTTTAGCAACACGTATTTTGCACAATTATTTACGGAAGGATAAAATTTCATGCCATGTAGAAAGTGAATTTGAGGGTGAGCGAGATAATCACTACTTTACAAATATTCTTTGTTTGTGTGCTAACGCTGGTACAGAAGCATTTGATTCAAAAAATATATTCACGGTACTTTTTTAAATTCTGAAACTGGATCTGTATCTTGGCAGTACTAAAATGTGTAATAATATTTGAATTTATATTAAAGTTTGCCTACTTTATAATAAACAGAAATAACATACCGTTAAAATGTTTATTTATTATTTATATCTCTTTTTTGTTGCTAACGAGCATAGTTTTCAGACGTTCGCCGCCCATTTGATCTGACCTGACCTGACCGTTGCTCGTTCACACTAGCGGTCAGGTCAGCTCTGCTCAGCTCAGGTCTTGACCGTTGTTGATCGGTGGCGGCGCGATCTTCAGTTTGACCTGTCTTGCCCTGACCTGAGCGGACCGCGTAGTGTGAATGCTCCTATTGTATTGACCTGAGCTGAGCTGAGCTGATCGCTAGTGTCAACAGGCCTTTAAACTGTAGGCTTCCTCAACCCAGTAGGAAAGTAAAGATGAGGAGGTAAAGAACTTGCTGTCCTACCTCCAATACAAGGTTTATTATACCTCATTCGTGAGACTCCGACCAGGTTTAGCATTGAGTAACGGATAAGGAAAAGCTACTAAGCAATCGGTCTGATGTAACTGTATTTTGGTGAGTGGTTAAAGCTGATACATGGGAGGAAGCTGGTTCGAATCCCTGTACGGACATCCAGATTTCGGTTTCTCATAGATGGTTTCTGAGCGAATTCTGCTGTTGTTCTTTCATAATCCTTAATTCAAATTCCTTCATGTTCGTTCGTTTCCGCCAATTCTTCCCGGCTGCAATAACATCGATGTTGATGAAAGGTGAGGAAAGAAGGAGTATTGTGGACTATAGTTCAAGAACAAAACGAATTACCAATATTTCAAAATAAGCATAAATAAGCAGAAAATAAAAAAAAATATCAAAATAGAATGATGAGGTAAGGAAGTTAAAAAAACCGTACAGATGTAGTTGTAGTTTTTTTATAGATGGATTCGTATAATTGTAAAATTCCTTTTAACACATATCTGAAGAGGAATGTGCAAATATTAGAAATCTGGTGGATTCAATTTTAATAGACGCTTTAAATAGTGACTCGGTTTGTTTGGTAATTCGTGTCATATTTCGAATCCATAGAGAGGTAAAGATCGTGTAGATACTCTTTGGAATAAAATTTCATTTATAGTAAGATACTAAATATAGCTACGGTTGAAATATGATCATTTTTCTAATTCTATAATCTTTAAACAGTTGATTGATTCAAAATATTATCAAAAAAGAAATATTGTTGGTTATATAATTATTCATACCTTACTAATGTTTATATATATATATTGCTAGTGGTGGTGTGTTGTGGAGCTCTCTAATACTATAAATAACATTCCGTACAAATTAGGTACGGAAATAAAATCTAACATTTTATACCGAACAGTTACCCTATGACATTACCATCCAACCTGTTGACAGGATTCTGGTCTGATGCTTCATCTGCAACAATTTGTTGTAACAGCGTGCCTTTTTTTTTGTGCCTCGTTCCATGAGTTCGTGGTCTAACGGGAAAGACCAGATGGTAAAAATCACATAAAAACTTCATATAATTGTACAGTGACTGGTGCAATGTCCAAAATTACATAATACTCGCAAGGACCTTTAATTTGATGCAAAGCATACAAGGTAAAATTTTAATAAGAATTGGAGAAGAAGAAAATTCTTGCAGTGATTAAAAACTAGTGTACCAAATAAAAACGAAGGCGCACGTGACTAGAACGTCACCAGCAGCCACAGGTGGCCACCCAACGAACCCGATACTTCGCAGAAGATGCAGCCGGACTTCGGCTTCGAAACGTCGCGTCAAATTGAGGCGCTTTCCCGTGGAAGTCCTGAAAACTTTTTTATACAGCCTTCAAGTCGCAAGTTCCTGTTCACTTTTTTTCCTACACGACACAACGAAATTTTCCTTCTACATGCGCTAAGTTGGGGTGGTATTTAAATAACATTTTATTTGGAAGATAAGAAATATAATCATATTACTTAACACATGCGTCAATAGTCAAACACCAGTTTATAAAGAACAAGTGACTGTTTTTTGGTCTTAGATGGACATGTAGGTCTATACAATACAAACTGTGCGCTGAAATGAATTAGGGAATTTTTATGTGATGACACTCATAAAAATAATGCCATTAATATTTGCAATCTATAAAAACTAGAACTAATGAATATTTTATACATTATACCTCGTGCAGCTCGCCAACTGTCTCTTTACATATGAAATTTCTTTTGCAGTAGCTTTCCCCGAATGTGCCTTGGTGTGTTAAGGATATATAATAAGGAAAAACTTGAATTTACAAATTTAATTGAAATACGCTTTCGTCAAATGTTTCTGGCGTAAAAAAATAAATTACTATACGGTATGCACAATTTTTCTGTGAAAATAAATCTGTATTTCTACAGACAGCACAAAGATATTATAGCTTAAAGCTGGAATTGAACCGATTTAGAGCATTTTTACTCGTAACATTCAGCAATTTATAATTTACAACGATTATTCCTCGATTTCTCATGAACAAATATGCACCGATACGAACGGCTTTGCCTTTAAATAGCTGAGGTATCTTATTACTCCAAAGTCAGACTGGAGCGAATCTACATGAAAAACAAAAATAATAATAATAATAAAAGGAAGTATATCGTTAAACAGTTTTGAGGATAAAACAGATTTTCATCTGTTGCTCAAGCGCCAGGTATCATATTCATAAGGCATACCTCAGATTTTGTCACACTTTAAGTTTTCAATCAGTGAAAAAAGAACCATATAAACCTGTTTAAGCATGATTGTGGAACAAACAGACAAACAGGGATCGCTAAAGACCTTTGCAGGTGTTATATATAAACCTCTGGTGCGAAGGTTTTGTTGTTTGGTATCTCGCAAAACTTTTGGAAAGACTTTAATGTTGTTTTTTTTTGTCGTTTTTTTATAATTATTATTTTTTTATTTTTTTTGCGCTGTATGAAAGCTTACAGTCTTATAAAATTTGCGGTATTTTTTATGCTTCTCCGTTACTCGTCATGGGAGATTAACTTCAAAATCAAAAATTCTTAATGC
This sequence comes from Vandiemenella viatica, assembly GCA_031002005.1. NCBI lineage: Eukaryota > Metazoa > Arthropoda > Insecta > Orthoptera > Morabidae > Vandiemenella > Vandiemenella viatica. Next base: position 53,342,177 of record CM061918.1, on the reverse strand, counting down.
CATCTCTTTTTCTTTGTGTAGGATTGTCAGATAATATCTTCATTGTCATCTTCGGAATCTCACCCTTGATCCAGTGCGAGTAAGTTTATGAGAAATCGACGGACAAAAATTGTATATCGAAAGTTGCTAGATGTGTACGAAAAAAAGAGATGAATAATTAATAACTGATGAAGAGTTGGATTCATTGTTGCGTCGTATTTGCGTGTTAATGTTAATAAGTTCTGTTCCCTTTTAGTAATGAATTTTTCATCCGAGGGTTCTTCTTGGGATTCTGTAGTCAAAATGGGTCCGCCCGTAAACCACCGATTTTTCACCAGTTATGATCAACTTTCACAGGAATGACCATTGTATTGACCACAAAACATATCCATAGATAGATAGATTAAAAAGTTTATCACTGATTTCAAAAACGAGATATGGGACTTATTTTTTTGCTTATCCTATCGTTGGATAGTTATTGAGAAGTTTAATCAATGTTCTTTTCTATCATCTTCATTTGATTGTGTTTTTCGACAAAAGGTCGATAAAATAAAGTGTTCCCCTTGTCTACATTTCCAGACAGATGCGTTTCGAGGGAAATATGTTTTAGATAAGATGCGGTGAAAACGTCTTCTCGATTTCCACAATATTTTTCTAGCGTTAACCAGCCTCCTAATTCTACCACATTAACAATGTTAATTATTAAATTTCACAGCTAGATTTGTTTTGCTTATGGCTTTACACCTCGTCAACGTCTAGGTCGTTAGAGGTGGGATGGGATTGTGGACAAGGAACGGCAAGGAATTCGGCCATGGCCTTTTGAAGGAATATCTCGGTATTCGCCTGAAGTGATTTTGAGAAATCATGGAAAACCAAAATCTGGACGCCCGGACGGGGATTCGAACCCGACTCCTAGACGTATCCACGCGTATTATATTTTGGAAATGCGAAAAGAATTGTAATAGGGGAAGGAAATGATAATCTTACAACTTTCAGAAAAAAATCTAGATATTATAATGCAGAAAAGGGAAAAGCGAAAAGTTGACAGCGTAGGGAATCCCACAAGCAATATAGACACCGTGGAACTCTGTCAAACCTGGAACAAACAAGACGGCAGGTACAGGCAAAGCGTAATCATTGTATCTAAGTGAATTTGTTTCGGCATAGAAATAAAGAGGCAAATGCGTGTAAATGAAACAGGCCATCAGGTAATACAGGCCGCCGACATGTTAGACGTAAGTCAAAGAATAGATAACCGAGGAAAGTAGTGGAATAAGAACCAACGAAAAGACGGAAAGAGGGAATACTAAGGTAATAGTAAACAAAATAGTCAATAGAGACCTCATTGAACAGGACTAGTAGATAACAGGTGGAAAGATAGACAGAGCTGTTATTCGGAATATCTTAAGTCATTTTTTTTTTTTCATATTTATTTTTCAACGTATTGTTCCCGTAACGCACTACCATTCATTTAATCGATTCCGCAACTACCAGATATAATGACATATATATGCCTCAGCGAGACATGTAACTGTTGCGGACAACGAGAATAGTGTCAGATACCTTTGAAATGGAACGCATTTATTCCTCACCTTACAATTAAACAGTAACAATTTTCGACCAAATTAATAGTAAAACATGTCTCATGGGAGAGGTCATACAATATGTGCCGAGTGTACCACGTGTGGCTACCCGACGAACATGTCCAGAATCATCACTGATATTTTTTTCTTAATATAAAACAGCCAAACTTTCTAATCTTCCTCTTGTAGTATTAAGTAAAGCTCTCAATAACAATTCTACGCTTTGTTGTTCGGTGACGAAGTTTATAACCGTATCTAGTCAAAATAGATTTCCGTTTGACATTTTTTTCTCGAAATTATTACAGGTGAAAGCTGGGATGTTTCCTTTAGAAAACGCAAGAGCTGAATTCCTTCCCGTTACTTGCTCCGAGAGCTGACCTGGTTTTAACGACGTCGTCAATGACCAGCCCTTAACTCTGATAGAACTATTTCTGATCTGACTTTCATTGAGGCAATACTGAGATAATAATTGTTAACACTTCCGTAAGACGAAGTAGGGTACTTAGCAACATCATAGAAGCGACCAGCCAATAATTTAGAGTGCTCTTTGTTGAAACAGAATCATTAGATCCAAATAAATTTATTTTCTTGAAAAAAAAAGAGATATTTGTTACACTTATAAGATTTAACTATTTATTTCATCTTCGAATTGTCGTTCAATTTGCGGAAATAAAAAAAAGAATCGTTTCATATCGTCACTTCATATCGTCACTTGATTCACATTATTATAAATCTATAAGCGGGTTGCGTTTGTCTGTCACTTTATACAGAGATCACATAAAATCTACGGAACTAGTTTTGATTGGGTTTTCAGAATTAGAAAGACTGTGGTGTAGCTAAAAACCTGCAACATATCTTTGCATGTCTTTGCATGACTGGTGAACCGAGTAAGAAATTATGATGCGTTCAGGCCAAGACCAGAAAGGTGCCATAAATCACATTGCATTTCAAATGAACACTCCTTAACGAAGTACCAACCAAAGATCAACCCTCAGTATTCTATTAATATTGTCTTTTTACTATGTAACTTCGATAATTTAATTCTTCGGTTTTTGAAATACGGTACGTTAGAATACAGGAGAAACGTTAATAAAATCACTTTATCAGAGATTAACATTCCGGAAATTATGGAATTTAACTTATGGTAAAGGTTCCATAGACGCTACATTCGTAACTTTTCATTCCTACTAGAAAAAAAAAAAAAAAAAAAAGGCTAAAGGTAGCGAAGAAGAGGGAAAATGATAGCTTAGAAATACGGGACCAGCGTTCCTAACAAGACATTTATGCATGATGTTTCCCCATCAATCCGACAAATACTCATTTAAAAAAAAAATAATTAATTTGCGCTTAAGCTCCTGTGCCCCGATAATGCGAATTTAATGTGAAACAAGGTAATTTGTCAGAGAAGGACAGTACGAAGTGACGATAAATAGCTTTACGTAATCCTGCATCAACCACCGAATGTGGTGATTGAACGGCAACGCGCTGGCCTTGTAAGAGGACGCAGGTTCGAGTCCCCGTCAAGTACCGCAGATTTCATTTTTCCTTGTTTTTCCTAAGTCAGTACAGGTGAATACACAGATGGTTCCTACAAAAGGCCATGCCCGAATACCTTTCCATGTGCCATGCCTGCTCTCAGTCCAGGCCTCTACGTCAATAAGTAGTAAAGCCAACAGCAAAAAAAAACAAAACAAAAAATTTGACGAATTATGCTCATTAAAAAAAAAAAAAAAAAAAAAAAAAAAAAAAAAAAAAAAAAAAATCTTACCGTTCTTAAGGTGATATTTAATCAAATGTTTGAATTTTGCAATAGTGTAATTGATTTTGATAGATCGAGATCGATCTGGCGCTTGCTTTTAGAAGTTCGACCACGGCGGGGGCAGGAATTCTTAAGAGCTGTGTTTGATCATATGAGCCACGCCAGGTAGTTCCATGGTTCGGATTCCACGTTAATCTGTAGGTCCCAGAGGAAAGGAACTGGGCGTCCTAACTCTGACGCAGTGGCTAATGATGCAATCAACCTTCGAGTTGTGGGTTTATTTTTTTATTACTTATTTAATCTGCATTCTTACGAAAATTTATAATCAGCCTTTCAACGTCTTTGAATTCACTGTCATAACAATGACTGTTTTATTTACCAGTCTGTTCTTTCCTACATCACATTCCTATGAATACGAGATTCAAATTATATGTAGCAACACCAATGAAGAACACATCTCTATGAGTTTCAGATACCTTGGAACTCACAATATACACACTGTACTTTAAATACATTAGGTAAATTTCTTTGTTCAACTGATTTAATTTTGGGTTAATTTCAGAACAATTTTGCTGTGAAATTCACCAGAAAATAGTCCAATAGCCTTCTAGGCATTTAAATAAAAACAATCAAGACCATCTTTTGTATTGTATTATTACTCAACTTCCAGTTTTGTTTTATTTTTTTATTTTTATTGATGACAGCCAGCTACTGGACAAATTATTTTCCATCAATAGATATCTGACCATCACGTTCTCCTTTCGCTGACTTTTAATGGGTACCTCTGCAATTACTATTCTTCGGTACTGTTTTCAGTCTCTTTCTAATAGTTTGCGTAAGCTCTACCAGCTTATACGACTGTATACTTTAGTCTGTTATTTAATCATTTTCTATATAAGTGCTGGTTACTGGCTAGTATACACTAACAGCTTAAATTACACATTTCCTTCAGATTTTGATACGGTACGAATAAAACGAAATTTAAGTTAAGGCAGTACTACAATTCAGAAAGTAAACAAAATTTAAGCCGCCAGGTAAGGCGTAAAAAAAGAATTCGCGAATTGTATAAATTATTGTGTTAAAGAAGATAAATATGAGAAATACGAAACGACAAAGTTGCAACGTCATGAAAAGACAGTTCATATTTGAAAACCAGGTATTACTGATTATGGAAGACAGAAGTGACGGATAAATGGAACAACAAAGTAAAAATACAGGAATTTAAAACATAACCTTGATTAAAAAAGAACTTAAGAAACAGATTTTTATCAACGGCACTTGCAACATCATCTTTAGACGTGCCTACGAGATAATGACTAATTTCTAATCATAAATATCAGTGAACTGGTTTTTGCTAGCTACTTTGTCTGCATCTACCAAAGAATTAGTTGATGGTGTATATCAGTAATTTGCTAAAATTTGACGCGAACAATGTGACGAATCAAAAACAAAGATGGCATTGTTATTAACATTTAATTTCCCCATTATTGCACTCGCTTATGACCTTACAAAAATGATGTCTTCAAGTACATAGTTGTTGTTAACAATTCACGAGATGTTAAATCCTGCCTAAACTCATTACCACTCTAATTCTTCAGTATCCATACATTACTGCCATATATCGGAGTTACCGGATAGTTATAAAAACTGCCGATAGATGGCATTAAGATAGCGACATATTTATTTCATACGGTTATGATGACATATTAATTTTCTGTCCCGTTCTCAGTTAAGGCTTCCATACCGTGAAAACTCCATTAATACCTGTTCAGCATTTTCTTAGTGATGCCGGAACAAGCATCCAAACGTACACAGCATCGTTTCAGAGTTTTGCGATACTGTAGACACATAAACTCTTTTCGAGTGTATGATGAAACAGAACATTAATAATTTACTGTGGGTAATCTGGCAGGAGTTAATTAAATTTAAGTATAGAGGGTTACAACTTGTAGAATCTAAACAATTTAAAGTTCTTAGTAATGAAGTAACCAAAAAATTAAACAACGAACTGGGCCCTCGTATAAATAATGGAACCGGGGCTGTGATTGACAGGATAAACAGCTAAGTATGAAATTCGTATAAAAAAAGCGATATACTATACACTTACCTTATTCAACACCTGGGAATCTTCCGAACCTGCTCAAGTTTGGCGAAAACAAATTATTAAAAACATCAAACTACGGGATATAAAAACCGTCCAAGATCCAGATTCCAATATAAAAAGTGTCCAAACGGAGAATTTGCTATCGACCGAAAAGGATATCCGAAGATATGTATTTTTTGGAAAATTCGTAAAGACGTTTAAAAATTCCCACTATATGTCGGCAGCTAAAAACTATTATAGTATAAAATAGTAGTATAGTTATAGTATATTATAGTATATGAAGCATCCTTGTAATGTAGAAATTCTATGGCTCCTCTTAGATTATAAGAGATTTAACACAATTTTTTTTTAAACTGTTAAATGTTCGCTTTAACCATTTCATGGGGCTCTTTTGGGAGTGGTGCTATACCATTACACTAAAATTAATTGCAAACAGTGAAACACAGTTTGCAAACTCTCATTGTGTTTCTAATTAATAACGTTTCTCTGTTCTCGTGTTGAACAATTTTTATGTGGTGTTCAGAATTAAAAAGCATTCACCATCTTTAAGATATAATTCCAAACTTGTATTAACAATTAATGAACGCTCATAGCTATTATGTATTTACGTAATGACATACGAAATTAATTCTTCTGGATCCCAACAAATATATGGGTCGTTCGAAGATAAATAAACAAAGTATATTGAGAACAAAATAATTAAATCTGTCACTGGCCTATAGGTGTAATTTATTTAAGTAGACAGTAAGTATTACAAACGTAAGTGGGGAATGTTCTTGCCAGATCTCAATATTCAGTGAATGGTTTTACCATTCAACATATGTGATGCAATTAATAATTTCAAGTTTTCTTGGTGGTAATGGCATTTGTATTTTCTTCAAGGCGAAAGAATCTCTTTTACAAACCCGCGTATAGAAGTTGTAAGATTTATGAATTGCCGGAAGTATCACTTTATTATAGTTAAATTTAGCATTAGTTATTACGTGTATTTAGTACTGAAAAAAAGTTTTATTTAACAATTGACATACATTACCAGCTTTGTGACTAAATGTGGTTTATTTTCAATCGAGAAGTTTGAATTATTACTCTCAATTTAATGAAAATACAGTTGTTTTGGCAGTCATCATTTAAAACCAAGCTACAATCACTAATGTGGGGAACTTATAGTCTAGTGTTAATTTTTCGAACAGTAATTCATAATAAGAAAACGATTTTCTTAATCGCAGGGTATTTGTATCAACATATTGAAAGAACTACGTATTATGTTCCGCAATTCTTCTACTCACTAATCTATTTACGTTATGAAAAGTTCAAGAGATACACAAAGTGACATAATTAGCATTGAGACTAAAGCAACGGGTCGCATTTTACAATTTATCCTTAATAAAAAAAAAATGGGTTTTGGTACAACACGATCAGCGACTATTTTTGACTATAGACACTTATTGTTTCTATCTGTCATAACGAATTTGTAATTGTTATACATCAACATACATATTATTTTTGTATTTTATTAGTTTATTCCTCAATATGCTGTAACCCAATTTATAATACCTATAAAAAATAAGAAAAATATTTACATTCACTAGCAACGGTCTTAATCTTTCATTTAAATAGTCGTTATTGCTGAAAATAAAATACATTACTCAGAAATTATTTAAACCAGAAAATACATTTCTGTTTCTACTGTTACTATAATCACCTAACCCAAAATTTTACGATTTCAGTAACTCAACTGCCTTGTAATTTTTTTTTTATTATTTTTTTTAATAACGTTACAAAAAATCGCATGGGAATTCATACAATAAATTTCTCTGATAATGAGAGTAATTAATTTATTCCAATTTACATTTATTAATATTACGTTGTCTTTCAAACACTGAAGTGGAATGTAAAATATTTTTAGTATTTTTTACTTTAGTCATAAGTATTCTTGATGCTAGAACTTAATAGAAACTTAATTTTACGTCATTTACATACAACGAAATTCCATAAACAGGAAATAAGATATGGAAACAAGAATCAAAAGGATAGAAAGCAATGGAACCACAAATTTACGCTTTTCAGAATCGTTCTTGGTAAGAAATCAAATGAGAAGTAATATGATCCATTTTCTATTACCATTAATTCATGGTTCCAAAATACAAAGCAAGCTACCTTTTTTCGTTTTTTTCCGATAGCAAATTGTTAGCTACCAAAAACGTAATTGTAGGACGAAGTTAGTTTCTGAAGAAGAGAAAAACAGAATTTGAAACCACATTTTCGATAATCCAGTGGGTTGTAGACACCCTTAATCACCCCTTCAACAAGACTAGCGATCGCATATAAAAGCCCTTCTACCCTGGCCAAGGGAGAGAAAGAATAAAAAAATATTTTTTCTCCCCGGTATAGGAGCAACCTTCTATCCAAGTTGGCGGTTAGAATTGCATCTCTGACTGCAAGTGCTGCCCCCCTCCACTTCAGCCAAGCCACGCCTGCGATATTGTTCTGCTCGCCCTGCCCCTGCCTTTTCTGTGCTCAGAGCCTGGCCGGCCAATGAGCGGCCGCTGTGCGACGTAGCCGGCCAATCAACGACACCACAGCCAGGCCCCGCCTCCCAACCAGAGATATTACCCCGACCACTTCGTAGTTACTACCGCTAGCCCACAGATGGCAGGCGCGGTGGCGGTCAGAGATATTCCCACTTCCCGCCAGGCGTCATCACGTTAATGGCTTAGCGGGATCCAAGTTTTGAGTGGACGGAGGGAGCCTGAGAGAAGGGGAGGAAAAGCTTTTTTCTCCTTTAGCCCATTAGGTCCGTAATGTTACTTAGGCGATGCGCTGGTGCAAACCGCAATCATATCCAACCCCCGTCCGTCTCCCCTTCTCCGCACTCAGTGATGTTCCCCCTCCCACCGCCCTGCCGCCCCTCCTCTACTCCGTACCCCTCCCGCAGTACGCAGCGCCGGTTCAGTTATATTATGTTGGGCTATCGCGGAGGTAGGACACGAAAAAAATTACGCCGCTTTTAATCAACTAAGAGAATCCTTGGTAGCACTCGCGTGTTTATGTGCGTGTCTGTGTGTGTGTGTGTGTGTGTGTGTGTGTGTGTGTGTGTGTGAGGGAGAGATCGTCACTTGTTTCCTCGCGTCTCAGAGAGTGGTCAGGAAAGAAATTATTTATCTTCTGGGCAGGGGATCAAGAAAGCGAACGTGGTAATGGCAACACTGCTGCGTAGGAGAGAGATGGAGAGAGACAGATAAAAAAAAATGAACGGGAGAGACAAAAGCCTGTGGCGTTCCGCTTGCAGTGGAACTCTGAATGCTAGCAGGGAAATTGTTTAAATTTTTAATCAGGCGAGATTCGCTTGGCAGTGGTGGGGGGTTGAGAATTATTAACGTACTCCTCCCACTCCTTAACCACACCCCCCCCCCCCACACACACTTCCATCAGGCCACCATATCAGAGGCTGGAAAAAAAACCATTTACAACGATTAGACCGTCCGCGATTCCTTTTAAGTGTAATGGCGTGATTAATTTTTTTCGCAGCCCCCTTTTGTTTCGCTGTAACAATCCACAGATATTGCTGCGTCACCCATAATGAATATTTCTCTATTCTCCTCTTTTACCCTCTTTTTTCCCTCGTTTCCTCACTGATTGTCGCCTCCATTGTGTAATAGTGGTCATATTATTTTAGGCTGATTTGCTACGAAACCGGAATTTGGCTCCTTTTTTTCCGCAGCGGGGGAAAGTTCGTTGTTTTCTGTGAGAGCAGCAATTTCGTGTGACGGGAGATTTGAAATATTACCAGGCTTTGAGCGCTAATATGCCGTCTCCAGGCACATTCATGAATTTCACAACGAATTTTTCTCTCTCCGTCTCAGTTAAGCTTTGACTAATGCCTTATGTAAAAATAAAATTGATGTAGTTTGATTCAGATAGTCAAACGAAAAAATTTCTTGTACTTCCCGTTATATACCTATTAATTAGAAAATAATTACCCAAAAATTAGTAATATACGTTGCAAAAGTATATTATCTAATGGTGTCAAATCTCAATTATAGAGTTTGGATAGAACTTAAATTCAGAAAAAAAATTATCCTTCCTTAGATTTTCGGGAAAAATAAATTCACATTGATGTTGAATTGAAGAATTCTGGAGTGTGTATCAAGTATGTGATCTTATTTTTAGAAATAATTTAGTAGTAATTAATTAGAAGGCTTTCAAAAATAAGACAAGTACATATACGCATACAATTATCGTGTTTACTACATACGATTCAAATTATATATACAGAAATATTTAACTGTATTCTCAAACTCATACTTTATTTGTCCGTCATTAATTACTGTAAAAATAGTATATAAATGTTGACATATTGTAAACGTTAACACTTCGTATGGATGTAGATTCTTTTAAGTTTTATTAGTAAATACCATCAAATACTTTAAATATATTCACTTGGACACTGTTGTGATGGATTCTGGTATTTGTGGCGAAAAGAAGCGATATTTTTTAGACAAATATCAATTATTGTAAATTGTAATTTGGTTGCTATGTAAACTTATTGTGCACAGATTTATATAACAAGCAGGTGGTTGCCATAATATGTATGTATTTAATTTCCAAATTCTACGATATATATGGCCCATAAATCTTGTTATAAGATACAAACCTATTCACACACCATACAGCAAACACATGAATAACGCTTTTTTGCATGTTTTAAGATTTTTACGACCTACATAAATCTAGGTACCCGCTTGTCTTAAATGATTTAAAAAGACTGTTTCACTAAAAAGGGGCGACCAATTTGTTGATATATGTACATTATTCATAATACAAACCTGATCAATGGCAACTCTAGATGTCTCAGGCTTTAATAACATCCGTTCTGATTTATTTATTTATTTGCGTTAAACCTTTCCAAACTTTTATTCATTGGTTTTCATAATTCTCTACCAGCAAGAAATATTTTTTGATTTGAGATTTGAAATTTATCTGAATGCCATGAATGTAAAATTATTTTTTAAATGCTTGGTAGTAGTTTCCAGAAGGACACACGACTGTATCAAATACATTCTTGCATCTGTAGAAGTGACGTCATATACACTGGCAGAGACCAAAAAACCTGTCAGAAATGTATTGCGCTATTATCCTTGTTGTGACTTCTAGTCATCAGCTACAGATATCATTAAAAGCAAGTTAAGAAATGGACCTATATGAGATTATAATCATCTCCAGCGAATGACGCGACGATTCTTGGAAAGGCCACGACCGTATTCCTTCCCGTTGCATGCCCCACGTCCTTTCCGCCTTAATGATATCGACGAGGCATAAAGCAAAAAAAAAAGTAACTTCTGAGCAAACGGGATCGTGAAATTTCATGAAGCATTACCGTCAGGATTTTAAATTGTTTACTGTAATATTTTTATTTTTAGATGAAGCTGTCTTCTAATTTCTTATTATGGTAAATCGTACGTTTGACCATTGTATAACTAATAAAATTAAGTGCTAAGCTGTCATATATGGGAGTGTGGTATGTGAGGAAATTTAGTTAACTACTCAATGCAAAAATTCACTTTACAGTACTTAAATAACAGTCCAAGTTATAATTGGATTTCCAGAATTATTTTTAAGAAATCTTTTTTTTTTCAAAAATAAAATCAAGTTTATCGTGTGTTAAGATGTGTGATATCAGATATCTTTAATGGTTGTTTTCTCCATAAAATTACAAAATTTAAATTTTTTATTTTAAATCTAGATCCAATTAATTATGAACGGATCATAATAATATACCAACTTCCTCTAGCTCACATTAAAAAAATAGGATTGTTGTTTTTTTTTCAGTCGCCATTCAACGTACTTACCATGTTTGTATGTGTTCTAAATATTTTTGTGGGTGTTAGAGAAAGATAGATCCTCTGGGAAGATAATAATTCAAATTGATAAACAAAGTGCATTAACAAATCATAGTTTGTAAACGGATCTCAACATAGGTTTGGGCAAAATATATCGATGTCTCAAAATATCGATATATTTCAGAATATAATAAATATTTATCGTCTATATTTTTATTTTTGACATATCAAAAATCGATATTTTATTTGGATTATCAGTTTTTAAGTACCAATTCGATATTTTTTGTACGAACGCAATTCAATATCCATGTTTAATAGCTTACATATATATAGTGGATAAATATATGTTCTTATCCGATATTCTGAAGACGTCTTAAAAAGTGAAATTGTCGTAATTTAATACCTTCTTATCGCCGAATAAGAGGTTATTTTCATAGTTGATAAATATTGATTAACTATGTGTTGCAACGTTGAGGGTTGACATAAATTAACAGTTTCTGTTTTCTACTTGTTTTTTCATTGAAGAGTAACAGTCTGTTCTGTGTAGTGCGAAAGAGTGGCTTCTGCAGTTAACTTCGCGGCACCGGAAAACAGAAGTAGATTGACGGGGGAAGAAAGAAAACAGTTCTTTTGAACTCTATTTCAGAAAAATACCAGTTTTGATAGATTGTAAAAATAGATAAATTAATAAAATTTTCCGTAATATGTCCTTAATTTTTTGTAAATATTCTGTTATATTTTTTGGAAATATTTTTTGATAATTACTGGCTTAAGTCAAAAATAGATGTATCGATATTTTTTTCCGTTATATATATCGATACTTTTTGTGATTGTGGATATAATATTATTGATAGTTTTTCATTTGCCCATCCCTAATTCAACCTCTTTTGCATCTGGACTGCTCACATGTACAGCGATGATCAAAAACAATATTAAAGTTTCAGAACATCTGATTTCTATTTATAACTGACAGAAGAAAATTCTGTTCCGCTGAGCGCAATTCACGTAAAAACAACTAGACAAATTTTAATAAGATTTCCTACACTATGCAACTCGAGATCGAAGAACTAAACTGGGTTATTTTTTATCTTCATGCAGCATCAGAAAGCGGAGAAATAACTAAAACCTGTATGGCTATCCGTGTTTTTATTTTTTTGACACCATTCCTGTAAACTGCTCTGGCCTCGTATTCGGGAGGACGCGGATTCGAATCACCGTCAGGACATTCAATTTAGGGTTTTCCATAGTTTCCGAAAATCAGCCCAGGCCAATTCCTGGATGTTTCCTTCAAAAGGCAGTGGCTAAAATCCTTCCCGTTGCTTGCCCCCAGAACTTTCCTTTCCCCAAAACCTTGATGCAGATGTGGTGCAAAGTCAAAAATCAACAAGCATGCTGGAAATACTTATATTTCATGTTTTGGGGAGAATTTTTTCTTGCGTTATTCCATAATAGATATTTTATAATATACATTGTATGATTACTTTTTGGTACACTAGTTCGATGCCACGAGTAATCGTACTGATTTCTTGATACAAAGATCACATTGTTTAATATATTTGTTGTGTGATTTGTTACACTTGGCAAATGTAATTGTTAGTTTTGGCGTATCCTCCAAACTTCGACAGCAAGTATATTACTGAGTACATGACGAACATCAAAATCAATTAAAAAGGCAAACTAATAAAAATCAATCTATATAAATCACGATAATATTCCTCAGAGCAATCAAACCTTAAAAGTTTTAACTCCAAATTTAACAGAAGAGCTACAAACTAACAGACCATGTTTAAAACTTGATAACAGAATTTGTTTATCCAACATCTAAACGGCCAGATATCAGTAGTATGAATTATCCCCTTTAAGACTGACAGTGGACACTTTGGTGGAAAAAACACAAGGAGAGATTCAGTTGCTTGGCAGTAATGATGGCTTCATTTTCATGGTTGGACAAAGGAATATCAGGCAAGGTTCACTTAGCCTGGATAAAGCTCCTTTACTATCACACAACAGACAGTGTAGCCCTCACATGTTCCATCACTGCTGACTGAAAATGGGTAACAAGGACGCTGATTTTCCAAGAAAGTGAATTTTTCACCCTGTAACGCCATATAAACCAACGCTAAAACCACTCTTCATGTTCTCATGAATGCAAACAATTTTAATCAGTCGCTATAAATAAATTTCTAAATTCACGTCTCAGAAAGTTTTATAGGTAATAAATTCAAATGATGTTTTTTGTTGTTTTAATTTGTTCTTTTTATATTACATTTCACTTCAAACGCTGTTTCAATAAAATCACTGATGTTGATTGCTGCATCGAGCGTGGTGGGGGAGCAGTTAACAATCTGGTCTCGCCTTTGGGAGGACGCCAGTTCGAATCCCCGTCCGGGCACCCAGATTTAGGTTTTCATTGGTTTTCCCAAATCACCCGAGGAAAATTCCGAGATGCTACCTTCAAAAGGCCATGGCCAAATTCCTTCCCGTTTCTTGTCCCCAATCACAGCCCGCCTCTAATGACCTTGACAAGATGTAAAACCATAAGTAAAAAAAAAAAAACTTTAGTTAATTAGTAACGCAAATGCGTGTGGAGCAAACAGTCTCATGACAATACCAAAGATTACAAATTTTTTAAAGCCCCGGTAAGGTATTTGAAGGAGGTGTATGATTATATTAGTTGTATTACTATTGAAAAAATAGTTTGAAACACGCTTTTACGAGCAGTGGATAATATGGACGATATTTGCTTTAAAAAGGGGAAGGGGGTAGTTAAGAACGTAAATTTTTATATGAAGTTTCAGTCATTAAAATAGTACCAATATCTTATTAATAGAGCTATGAATGACTTGAAAGAAAATAAGGCAGTTGGAATCGATAAGATCCCTCCAGGACTTCTAAAATCCCTATGAGAAGAAGGAATCGAAAGATTATTCAAGCTGATATCAAAATTTTATGAAACAGGAGACATTCCAACTGATTTTAATAAAAATAATATTTTCACACTTCCGAAGAAAGCATGAGCCGAAAAATGTGAGAATTATCGCATTAGTCTGACATCACATGCTTCAAAATTACTTACCAGAATAATATACAGAAGGATGGAAAGGGTAGTAGAAGAGATAGTAGGTGAAGATCAGTTTGGGTTTAGGAAAAATCGTGGTACAAGGAAGCAATTCTGGCTTTAAGATTAATACTTGAAGGGCAGATCAAGAAAAACAAAGATACTTTTATGGCGTTTGTTGATTTAGAAAAAGCTTTTTATAATGTTAGGTGCGACAAGGTGTTCAAAATTTTAAAGAGTATCGAGATAGAAGAATACTTTGTAAACTATATAAGAATCAAGTGGCTATAATAAAAGTTGAGAATCAAGAGAGACATGTTTCAGCTAAAAATGGTGTGAGACAAGGCTGTAGTCTATCCCCGTTAATATTCAACTTGTATATAGAAGAAGCAATAAAGAAAAATTTCCATGTGGCATAAGTGTTCAGGGAGAAAAAATCAGTATGCTATGATTTGCTGACGACATTGTCTTGCTAGCAGAAACAGCTGAGTATATTGACAAGTAACTGAATGGCATGAACAAAATACTGAAGGAAGATTTTGGACTGAATAGAAATCAAAGCAAGACTCAAGTGAGGAAATGTAGCAGAAACAATACCAATACTAGTATATTAACTACATAAATAGGATCGGATGCAACAGGAGAAGTGAGTGAATTTTGTTACTTGGGAAGCCAAATTACAAGCGATGGCCGAAGCAAGAATGATGTTAAAAGCAGAATAGCACTAGCAAAACGAGCCTTCATGAAAAAAATGAATCTTTTTGTTTCAAATATAGTATAATGTGATCTTTTTCGTGTGCCCAACTGTAAGAATTGGTCAAGGCACAACGTTTCGATAGGTATCTCTACTGTCTTCGTCAGGGCTATCAGGGCTTCAGATGATTATGATTAGAGGAGGGGGCAAGGTAATGTGTGTGTTTTGACCACTCAATACCTACGAAGATCGCATCGTTACTCCAAGAAAATCTACACTCACTAAAGACGTGTTGAATAATAATAACAATATAATTAATAGAATCCACAGGGTGTATGGTTGATCTGTAAAGTAGCTTGATCTTTAGTGGTTACGTCATGAAGGAGTGTTCATTTGAGCTGCAGATTTATACGAGGCAACTATGTGTTTTTGGAACAAATGAGTTAATATTTCTCGTTCCGTTCACCGGATACTGCAGATTTTAAGTTAGACCATCGGCTTTCAGGCAGCTTATACTCCATTCGATTTGGTTAGGTTTTTTTGCGTTATGCCTGAATAAAGCGACAGACATACATTAGTTGCTTACAGATTTATATCATGTAACAAATACAGTTTAACTAATGCTAGACGTAGAAACAAATAAACCAAAATTATGTAATTTCAGATATTCACCTATAAGGGCAAGATACTTATGATCGAATTTTTGGTGATGATGTATTCCTGCTTGAACTATTAGTTAAGAACGCCGCGCTCTACTGTGAACCTTGAGCAATATTATGGAGGCCTTTTGGTCCAAAGACGCAAAGTCCTAACGTAGAATGCCCTTAAAGCGATCGGTCCCACACTGCCGTAAGGAAGAACTGCACTGAACAGATTTGGATCTCCCACCCTGTAGTAGAAATTTGGTACCATTTTATTGTCATTTGTGTAGTCTCCTGAACCAATAAAGAAATTTTTCAACATTGAAGTGATACGAGAATTCTTGCTGCCAGAAACAATTGCATGAAGAAAAAAAAAAAAAAAATCCGTATGTAAAAGTTAGGTGGGAAAATAGTGTTGTATTTGTTTCTCTCTGTTTTAAATGATGGTTGGTTTCTTGGAGAAAGTTCCGTTGGTATGTGGTCGGTGTTCGAGTAGGAGTTCTCGGGAGCAGGTAGGTTAGGCGACATTGTCTCGGGGCGGGGAACACCCTGTAATCCGTATACGGGGTGGTGAGCGTTATAACGGCGCGTGCGGACGCTTGCGAGCGACGCCCAATTAGAGCGTCGGAACGTGCCCGACGCCTCGGCGTCGTCACGAGCGGCGTCTAAACGTGACTGCGACGGCCAACTGGCAGCGTGCCGCCTAACGAGCAGTTAGGGGGAACAACAGGGCGGGCGGAAAGAGGAGACACACAGTGTAGCTAACATCTAGGGGCAGGCGCCCCTGCAGCGTCCCGCTGCTTTTGTCACACACTGTACAGGGCAAGCAAAACGATAATAACTAAAGACTAAATTAGGAAGAGGTCAGAAATATTAATATAGCTGATATACGGAGGAGTACAAAAATATGTTTACATTTCTCCACATATGTCAAAGTGTTACAGACTATGCACAATCTTCATATACATTACTTCTAAACGGTTTTTTTTTTTTTAGTAGTCATCTTTCTCCCTCATACTCAACCAAAATCGATAAATGAAGTACAATTTAATGATTAAACTCCTCACTTTGGTAACAAATTCTTTTGTTTTTGACCGACTTTGAACCACGGAAGCAACTGGTTTGATGGTTCGCCTTTTCATATCGTCACAGACTTTTTTTGTTATTTTGTTGAGTATCCTACTTCCTTATTCTGACCAGGTAGTCTAGGCCTTTTTACATTGTTCATGGAATCACTTGAATTTATAAATGTTAGTCTAAATCACCTGGATGGATTCCAACTTTATCATATTCTTTTCTCTCAACCCATCTTGCCGTCACCTTTATTTAGTGGTGTAGTTGCAAATTCTTTGTGTAAATCTACCCTCACTTCTTTTTATGAGGTGTCCAAAATTTTTTATAACATCTGAAGTGTACTGGTTAGATGTACCTTCTTTATTTTTAAAAATTTATTATTATTCAATTATATTTCAATCTAGTTAATTATAAGTGCAGGAGAGAGATTACTTTGTGTATCACATAAGTAAGAGACATACACATTAACATGTAAAAGATCTATTATTCTGAGTAAGTAAGAATTCAACGACAGTCTCTAACATAAACAATTTAAATTACTGTCTTAGCTGCAGAGCATGAAGTCTCAGGTCGACTCGGGAGGTCCAAAAGTTCCCGGCCTGACCTACTTAGCAGATGGGTACAAAAGTTTGCATTGCCGCGCTTCGAAGGTAAAGTTTTGAGACACTAGTGCCCATATTTTCGTTCCTTGCTGCAAGTTCCCGCACGTCAGAGAGAGGACCAAACATAACCTGTACGCACCATGTCAAGTGTGGAGTGTCGTGCAGTGATAAAGTTTTTGACTAAAGAAGGATGTACGCCGTCTGATATCCACGTACGCCTGAAAAATGTGTAAGGAGACGCTTTTCTTTCGTATTATACAGTTTAACACTGGGCCAAACTTTTTTTAAATTTGGCAGAGAATCCCTGGAAGATGACCCACGCTCTGGACGCCCAACGACAACGATTATTGATGAAAACATCGCAAGTGTGCAGGAGGAATTGCTGGAAGACAGAAGACTGAAGGCAAAAGAAATTGCAGCGAGACTGCGCTCGTCGAAAACCACTGTCCTTCGAATTCTCCATGAATTTTTGGGTATGAACAAGGTCAGTGCACGATGGATTCCCAAAATTCTGTCTGCAGTGCAGAAAGCAGAACGAGTGAACTGTGCTCGAGAGATTTTGAAGCTATGGGAAGAGGAGAAACACTCATTTCTGAATTCTATTGTCACTGGTGATGAGACAATGGTCCTGTACTACAATCCTATGTCGAAAAGAGAATCAATGGAATGGCGCCAAGTGGGGGAATCTCCGCCTAAAAAGGCGAAAGTGTACCAGTCGACAAAGAAGATCATGGCGACTATTTTTTGGGATAATGAAGGAATTTTATTGCTTGATTTCAAGGAAAGAAATACTTGGGTAAATGCAATATAGTATGGCAACTTGATCATAAAACTCCGAGACGCCATAAAAGAGAAAAGGCAATGTAAACTTTCAAGAGGCCTGAGGCTCCTGTACGAAAATGCAACTGTCCACACTGCCATGCATGTGAAGGCCGTTGTTAAAGAATGCGGATTCTCCGAACTGCCTCATCCACCGTAGAGTCTAGATTTGGCCCCAAGTGACTATTTTTTGTTTTCTAAACTAAGTCTGACCTTCGTGGACGCAAGTTTTGCAACGCTGAAGACGTCCAGGCAGCTGTAATAAAAAAATTTGACAGCAAAGATAAGAAATATTTTTCTGACGGAATAAATTTGTTATTCCACGATATGAAAAATGTATTACAACAAAGGGAAGTTATATTGAAAAGTAATACATATATTTCATTTATTTGAATGTCCCTTCCTACTTAGGCCGGGAACTTTCGGACCTACCCTCGTATATGTATAAAAAAACACAGACACACACACACAAATGAACAATCCATTTAAAAATATACCGTTACTTTTGCCAGTCTTCAATTTAATTGATAAATCATTTCAGAACAGTCTTGCATATATCAACAATCTTCGAACGTAAATACTTCAGTGGATTAGTCTTGCCGATAGTTTATCCATACACATAACATTCATCATCTAGTCACGTGACACTCGCCTCTATTTTGTCTCAGAGTCACTATAAGAGTTTTATACATTCTTTTTCTTTTGCACAAAGATCACACCAAAATGGGGTGTATCAAAATGATACATTACACATCATATTTAAAACAAATATTTTTTTTTCGAAATTCAACTCACAAATGCCAATAACTATGAACAGTCAAGGTCACGGGTATGAGATAGTTCAGAATCCAGTCGTCAGGCTTCGCTGACGTCGTTATGGAGATTGCAGCTACTCCGCATATCACTGAGATATCAATAAGCTATGTGTGATTTCTAAAGAAATGAGATTTCTGATTTTTTTGTTTCTGCTAAGGATACATTTAATCATTTCTAATTATTTCCTAAGACGTTGTAAGTGTTTTGCTAAGCACCTGTGTCAGTTGACAAATAAATAATTGCTACAAATCAGCCGGTTCTTCTTCTATCCTACTACAAACCATCAAACTTGCTATTCAACACATATCATTCGCGAAATTTTTGCACGGGCCACCTAAGATAATAAGAAACAAATAAATTTGAGAGTGTATTATTCTCAGATTTTAGGGACTTGTAGTCGACTCAAAGGGTCATATTGTAAATCAGTGTTAAAGTGCACTTCTCAAACATTAAGCTACGTCCACACCAAAAGGAACACAGAGGAACATGCTGTTGATGTTGCTAGTTCCAGCAACTTGTTCCCTCATGTTACCCAATGTTCCTCAATATTTCTCAATGTTTATGTCAACAGTTCCTTGAAGTTGACTGTTTCCAGAAGTAGCGGTAAAGATGAAAGGAAACAAAGGAACATTGGTAAACATTATCGTGTTTAAAACTGTTGTTAGTTTGGTGTGGACAGCTTGTTTCGTGTTGCTGTTACCTCAGTTGTTGAACTCCCACAAAAATGTTCGAGCGATTTAATAAATTTAATTGAATTATATGGAAACGCAGAATGTTTGTAGAGTTCATGTGATTCAAGCTATATAAATCGGCAAAAGAAACACGATTCGTGGATGATGGTGCAGACGTAAGTGGCACATTTTTTCATAGAGAAAGAGAGAAAAAATTATTTGGAACTAAAAAAATCTGGTGCTGCAGCAACTTTGGCTTACAAATATTTGGAATTTCTTGCGGATAGAAATCAAGTGCGTCATTGTTCAGAAAAAGGATGTAGTGATACACAAGTAAATTCATTTAACATTACCATAATTTTAATATTATTTAAATAACAGATTGCCACGGGACCATTCCTCCTGATAATAAAAATAGTTACCAAATTCCTGTGGAATAATTTTTGCTTCAGTGGACGAATTACGTCCTCGTTTCTGTAATGGGAATATTACCATACTGTGCCTGCGTTTACGTCTTTCCTCCAAATACCTGGTATTAATTCACCCTTATCTTTGTCTTCACCATGTAAAGGGCGGCGTGTAGAATTTTCTTGATGGAAATTGTGTATACATATAGCTACAGTTACAATTTTTTCTACATTTTTAGGAGAGGGTAGTAATGGTTTTCTTAATACTCTGAATCGAGTTCACAGCATTCTCAGTACATTTTCTGGCCCTAGAAAACCTATAGTTAAATATTTTTTTCAATGATCCTTTTTCTTGGTATCCGGGATAAGGTTTCAACAGGTTAGGAGATAATGGAAAAGCATCATCGCCCAAAAATACATAAGGCATTGATTCCGTTCGACCAGGAAGAGGACAATCAGGTGGTAAATTAAGTTGATACTTCATCAGCATCTTCCTGAAACGTGTATTTGCAAATACACCTCCATCATCCATATCCATACACTAATACACAAAATGCACAGGAATTTTCACCAGTGTATGCACACTATAGACACCCCCCCCCCCCTCCTCTCGTCTTCATTGTCATGTAATCGTTATCGTACTTCATTCCCTCCTTCAATTGACATTTGTACAAGTAAAGAAAAGCCACAAAACGCTCAACATGCATCTACCAGTCCACATAATATTAATTACGAAGATATGGCAAATGATTTTTTGTACTGTTAAAACGAAATGTATTTCAGCATTTTTACAATTTTCATGTACCATTGGTATTTTTTAGAAGGAAATACAATTAAAATTACAAAATAATTCATGAATCAGAATCAGTTATTAACAGTTACAATTGATTTTACCTGTGATTCTTGGCTGTCCGGCTGGCGCAGCGTCATATTTCTTGTGGTCCCCTGGAAGAAGACCGCAGAATGATTTTCGAAACGTCGGCTACAAGAAATATGACGCGGCGCCACCCGGACAACCAAGAATCAACTGACTTTGGCCTGGGAAGCATACGATTACATTTGAATTTACCCGTATTTGATCATGGAGAACTGAAATAATCGTATCACAAACTTCTGGCGCAATTTTGGATATAGATTGTTTCGAGATTCGAAATAAGTACAGCAAATATGTTTAGGAATCTCCAGTAACTAGAAATATTAAAGTCAACAGCAAACGTTCCATTGGAGATATTGCGGCCCTGTAGTTTGTATTTTGTTTTCGAATACTGTTCAGTTTTAGAAAGTAACCATTCTAAATCAGTGCTGCTCATTCGAATAAAGTTTTTGATGTGTCCGTCCTCAATATGTGCTGATAACAGATCGTATTTAAAAAAAAAAAAAAAAAAAAAAAAAAATCCATGAGGCGTTCAACTCCATGTTAATTTCTCCCCAAAAGATTTGATCTCGTCCAGCATTTGCGGTTTCTTTTTTTCTTTTGATTCGAAATAATATAAATTGCAGCAGGTGCTGACGAAACTTCACTGTCGCACCACATCATCGTGTACTAACTGAATTATAATCGTAACAGAATGTTTTTATTTCGCACAGAAAAATAAATATTGTTGCTCTTGGTGTAGACGGGTAACAACTGTAAACAGTAACACAAGTAAACTGTTCCTAAATTAGGTTTTTTGGTGTGGACAGAATGTTTATGAAAGTTGCGATCTGTTTCTGTTTCTAGAAACAGACCGCAACAGTTTAGCAACAAGAATTTCCTCTGTGTTCCTCTGGTGTGGACGCGCCTTTACAAGTACGTTGGCCCCAAAGTTCTCAAGGTTCTGCATCGAGTTTGTACACTAACAACGGAGCATTAATAAACAGTCTTCACAGTGTTCTGTTGTTTACAATGACAGATTAATAAGTGGGCAACTGGAGTTTTAATCTCTATGCAGGTAAATTTCTTTCTACTTGAAATGTTTTGATTGATGTACGTATTTATTAAATCATGGCTTGTTACAAATTCCCTCTTATTTTCTATCTAATATTCTGAATTATTTTATTCAATTTTTCACTTTTCTGCTGAAATATTTCGACAGCAGAGGACGAAAAATTTGGAACAAAAAAAATGATTATATTTTTATTTTCTTTAAACTGATTTAATAAAACTTCTGAGAAAAAAAGAAAGTAACAAGGCAAAACCAATCCAAGGTGAAATTTTAAAATTAATTATTAAAATGAAAAATTATGGTTCTGATGCGAAATAATATATATGTGATGAAAGACGAAAGACTGACAAAAGCAGTTTTAGAGTGGAGCCCAAGAGATCATCTAAGACCAAGGGGAAGACCATCAGACCGATGGGACAGGACATACGCAAGGTTGTTGGGGTTAACTGGCAGAAGATCGCTCAAGATCGTTCGACCTGAAGGACACTGCTCACGCCCTACCTGAACTCATAGCTCTAAGAGACCACATCATTTAATGACAAGCAATTGAACTAAGGAAGGATAAGGACGTTACAATACCTTCAGTGTCACATTTATATATTAGATTGTAAACTGCCTTATATGATGCCGTATTATCTTTACCTATATAAATGAGAAAGTTGGATGTATGTTTGGATTTATTGTCGGCATCAATCACACCTTAAAAGCTCAACATATTTCAATGAAATTTGGCACGAAGTTAGTAAATTATTTGCGAATTGACATAGAGTAGTTTTTATCCCACAACAACGAATAGTTCCTTTTGAAATTGCCATTATAAACTCGCAAACTCCAAAGAGTTTCCTACTTCATACACAGCAGTGCCAAATCTACTCTTTGTTCTTTACGTAGAAATAAAAGCATAAAGATTCTGGTATATACATGTGTATGTTTACTTTAAAAGCTCTAAGAATGATAAACTTGACAAATAACAATTATGAAGCAGGAAATATAAATCTTTACTTTTTTTTTATCGTACTGTCCGTAAGTTCACGTTTTCAGTTGCACTAATGTAATGGTACCTCAGGTACCACACCGTAATCCCATTCGTTATACATGCGTCATAATATACGTGAAAAACCAAAGTTTGAAAAAAATGTACAATACTAAGAGTATACCAGCACAAAAGTGACAAAATCGTCGTGTGCGAAATGTTTTTGACAAATATGTTCATGACAAATATATAACGGTTTCGATTCCATCTCGGTTCAATTTATTACCTATTACAAATTATTTTTATCAAAATTTAAAACTTAGAAGATAACAAAACCTTTTTTGTTTTTTATCCAGAATTTTTGTAGAAATCAGTTCAAACACTAGCCTATGATAGACAAAACAGTGGTGTTTTTTTATTTATTTTTTTATTGTTCAATATTCTGTATATAACTATTAAATCCTTCAATTAAAACAAATATATTCCATGGTGTGAGGTAGAAACTTTTCGTTTCAAAAAGCCATAAAGCCATATTAGGAATAGTTTACGTCGCGATACACGTCGTCACTAATACGGTGCATATGAAAGCAGTTTATTTTTTACTAATAATAACTAAACTCCTGCTGCCTCATGCTATAACAAGAACATTTTGGTGCAGGCAGCATTTCAACCTGACTTTCATCTGTGTAATATGAAGTACGCCAGAAGGCATCCATGAATCGGAATACTTCTCGCAGTTGAAATCTTAAGCATTAGAAATAAGTACATTATTCGTTGGAGTGTTGTTTGTTCATAACCTCTTTACATTTTTCGAATCAAAGTATCGCCTGTTATTTTGCCTTCGTGAAATTTTAGATCTTTGCAGTTTGTTGGTTAGTAACAGTATGCTTCTTGATGGTTAATCCCCTTATGCTTCCGAATTTACATTGAATGTTTTAAATGTGTTGTTGAGTATCATTTGTTTCTGCTATACAATGAAATCGAAAGTTTAAGACTGGACGAACAACAAGCTACCTTCATCTATTGAAGATCTGATTATAAAATGCCTTTTTTTTCTTATTTTTATTTTTTTATTTTTTTTTTTTATTTTTTTTTTTTAACAGTTTAACGTCCCTTTTTAACAACGTGGTCTTTAGAGACGGGAAAGGATGGGGGCAAGGAATGGGAAGGAATTCGGCCATGGCCTTTTGAAGGAAGCATCCCGGCATTCACCTGGAGTGATTTGGGGAAACCATGGAAAACCCAAATCTGGATGCCCGGACGGGGATTCGAACCGCCGTCCTCCCGAATGCGAGGCCAGAACGCTATCCGTTACACCACCACGCTCGGTAAATATAAAATGCCACGTTGCAAATCAATGAACAATATCTGTTTTATGTTTACGTAAAGATAATTATGCTTACTTTTACGAAGGTCTACGTTACTCTTTAAATGAACTGATTTTATGATGAATACTGGGAGATCAAATTAAGGTGCACGCAATAATCGATCAATTGGCAACGTTTCATTACAATCCTAACAGTGATTGTTTCGGCTGAAGAATCTCACCGTAAACAGCTTCGGTGAAATCCGTTCTTTTGCTTAACGCGTGCATAGATAGTCAATGGTCACAGAATTTCTTTTTCTGCCACTGTATCGTCGGTAATTACGTTAATAATTTGGATTAACAATGTTCTAAATTTTACCTGGTGACATGAGATATCACCCTATTAAGTTTCGTTGAAATTCGTTTCTCTTTGCTGCACGTACAGGCAAACACGTAGGCCCATAAATAGACTAATAGGCCAAAGTTCCAAATTATCTATTATCTGTTGCACGTATCGCAACTATGTTCCATTTTTCAGACAATGTACTGACATATTAACCGCATTCAGGCTGAAGGCGACATTTTATAGTCATATTTTATATTTATATAAGCTTTCTTCCACGATTTCGTTAGTATTTTAAAGAACTTTGATTGATAGCTACCGACATGCAACCCCCATAGTGTATGAAGGGAATCTCGTGACCACTACCACATACAAAAACCAGTGATACGTGCTATGTGTGTGTGCAAAGTGAAAAATAGGGAAACACACGCATTTGGTTGAAATAACAAAATTGATTGGTGCTTTAGTGGTCCAATGTTGCGTGCTGCTGGGCTTGCTTGGGATTTATGAAAGAGCCAGCCATATGAAATATATGACCAACTAAATTTTGATATACCTTCAGTCAACCACTTTCAACCATCATATCTCACACATTCCCACAGCTTCCACATTCAACCGCCAAAGCGCATGATGGGAGACTTAAGGCTACTACTACACACAAACACACATTTCTTAGGTCGAAATATGAAAATGACCTCCGTCGACCAATTTCAACCACCATATCTCCAACAATAAATACCGACATGCAGCCACCATAATGCACGTTAGGAGACTCGAGGCTACTACCACACACAAACACCAGTGGACTGCGCGAGGTATTTTTGACTGTAGAGTGAAATATAGACACACTCATGTCTATTTTTATATCATGTCCGACCACTTTCAACAACCATATCTACCACACCTCCACAGGTACCGACATTCAACCATGATAGTGCACGATGGAAGACTCCAAGGTTTTACCTTACTCAAATGCCATTGGTCTGTGCTTGGAAGTTCTTGCTGCATAGTGGAATATAGGGAGATACACGACTTTCATAGAAATAGGAAAATTCCCTAGGTCGACTACTATCAACCACCATACCTCCTACACCCTCATAGTTGCCTACATCGAACCACCACACTGTACAATAGAAGACTTGAGGCCACTACCGCATACAAACACCAGTGGTCTGTGCTTTGTAGTTGTGACAGCAAAGTGAAATATACGGACACACATATCTTTGGTCGAAATACGAAAATGCTCCTAATCGACAACATTCAACCACCATATCTTCCACACACCTCCAGCTACCAAAATTCGGCCAAGGTTGTGCACTATCGGCGACTCCATGCTACTACTAAACACAAATACCAGAGGTCAGCACTAGGTAGTTTTGGCTCAAAAGTGAAATGCAGGGATACACACGTCTTTAGTCGAAATATGAAAGTGCTTTAGGTCGACCACTTTCAACCAGCATATATCCCACATCCCCATAGCTACCAACATCGAACTACCAGAGTGCACGATGACAGACTTGAGGCCATTACCACATAGAAACACCAGTGGTCTTTGCTATGTAGTTGTGGCAGAAAAGTGAAATATACGGACACACATGTCTTTGGTCGAAATACGAATATGTCCCTGATGACTACATTCAACCACCGTATCTCCCACATCCCCTAGCTACCGACATGCAACCGCGATAGCGCACGATGGGTGACATGATGCTACTACCATACACAAACACCAGTGGTCTGCGCTATGTAGTTGTGGTAAGAAACTGAAATATAGAGACACACATGTTTTTTATCTAAATATTAAGATGTCCCAGATCGACCACTTTGAACCACCATATCTCCCACACCCCCAACGCTACCGGAATTCGGCCAACGTTGTGCACGATGGGAAACTCCGCGCTAATACCACACAGAAACATCAGTGGTCTGCGCTAGGTAGTGGTATATAAAAAAGATTATGTTATGAATTGTTTCTGAAACGTTACTTAATGATTCCCGGTTTTGAACAAGACTTTTTTTTAACTTTACTTCGTGCTTGAACCGGTAAAAGTAATCTGTCATTAAAGAATAGAATTGTCTTGGAATATCTGATTCGGTTTTTGAATACACAGCCTAAAAAAAGTGAAGAGCCAATTAGGGCAGGAAAAGGTGAAACATAACTTCACAGTTTGCGAGAGTATGTGATGTTATTTCAGTGATTACCAAATCGAGTAAAATTTACAAAGCCAACTTCCGAATATTACGCTACATGCCATCTGACCTGGGTGCATGCACTGATTCGGCAGGGAATGTTGCCATACATCCGTTGTATCTTCTGCTGTGATACGCTGAACCACAACTGGTCCTTGATATCCTGGATACTGGCACTGGGACGGAATTGACATCGGAACGGGTCCCACACATATTCTATCGAGGACAGACGAGGAATCTTGCTGACCACGGGAGTACCTCAATATCACGTAAACTGCTCATAGAGATACGTATATTATGTGGACGACGATTGTCCTTTTGGTAAATGGCATCATCATACTGTCCCATGAGAAGTTACACATGAGGACGCAGGATATCCATGACGCACCGTTGTGCCGTCAGAGTTCCCTCAATCGCTACCAGCAGTGCCCTTAAGACATATCCGATGGCTTCCCATACCATGATGCCAAAAGTAACACCACTGTGCCTCTCTAAAACATAGGAAGAATAAAAACCTTCCCCTAGGTCACCGTTATGCTCTCCGACGATGGTCATCCGAGGTAGTGCAAAAACGCGAATCATCGCTAAACACAATGCTATGGCATTAATCAGCAGTCCGTTATCCTCTGTAACGGTACAACTGTAAACTCATCCATTTGTGATGTTGACAGCAACTTACACATGGGACGGTAATTCCCTAGTCTGGCCTGCTGCTAGTTTCCGATCAATGGTGCGGGATGACCCAGAATGATCCAGGGAGTCCAATTTTTGGCAGGCGCAGATTTGAACGGTTACGATGTGCTTGGTATGCAATACGGCGATCCTCCCTTATGGTGGTTGACCGGAACCTAGACGACGAGTATGCCTGCAATCATGTTCCCGAGCAGTCCAACATCGGGCCACTGCCACTTCCGAACGGCCACACATATGTACCCACAATGATGCCTCGTCCATATGCTTTCGGGTGTTGATAGAGCTGTCTCACACCAGTACGAGGCATCTCCGTTTCCTTCACAGTGATTGCTCAACATCTTACGCTGTACACGCCCCTTCTGTACCATACCAGGTCTGGCAACAATACTACACACAAACATCAGCAAGTATAGGACTCTGGTGGTTGTTCTACCATTTAGAAAGAATAGCAGTTCCGATCATTTACATCCCGCCGATGATAATGATGAGGGTGGTGGTGGTGGTGGTGGTGGTGGTGGTGGTGGTGGTGGTGGGGTGTGTGTGTGTGTGTGTGTGTGTGTACGATGATTTCAGTTTTTTTCGGTATATTATACTGATATTCATATTATTTCTGCTTCAGTTAATGTACTTTGTGTTGCTTATATTTAGTAGGAATAGTTCTTATTTTAATTTATCGTGATTATTCTCGTACATAAATGTTTATCCAAGAATCATTTTGCCATACTAAATTTCTTTTAAAAAATAAAAAATAAAAATAAAAAAATAACTCGATCACTTCCTCCACTTTAAGCTTCAATTTCAGTGGTTATAGGCTTCATATAAAATGATTCATTTATTTAGCTTTGTTGAACAATTCAGGACTTTCTTGTTTTCTGTGATGATTTCATGCCATCTTTCATTTCTTTTTACTCTGAGCTATTTATTTCAGCATAACAAATACAACCTGTCTTCCCACTAAAAGTAATTTCGTGTGGCATTACGATTTGCTCTAACGATTTCCACTTGCCACTTTCTCATTGCTATATCTACAGTTTGACTTGCAGTCCGAACCACGGTGTGTCTTAGGTTAAGACATGAACAAATAAAGGATGGCTTTAAACCAGGAGAGAACCTGCTTCACCTGTTCTAAACTTTGTCTTCATCTTGAACGTTCTCTGTCAGTCAAAACTTTATTTTTTATGCACTTGTAAATATTCATCAAATAATTTCTTCTTAATGTAGTTATTGATAATATGAAAACAGATCCGAAAGGATATTTTGTCTGGGAAGACCGCAATCAAAATCTCAATTAATTTCGTTGACAAATGATAGCTCAGGTTTGTATTTACTTCTGTTTAAAGAAGTTAAATAACCTCTTAAATCAACAAGTTATTCTTGTCATGGAAACAATTTGGTAGAGCATTGAAGTTTTGTTTAACTACGACACTAAAACCAAATTAGAATTGGTGAAGATAAGGCAATAAAACCTGCTATGGTCTTAAATGATATGATGTAAGCTCTTTTTTTCTGGCTGTGCGGTTCGCTGATATCTCGGCTGCCATAACCTAACCCAGTAATCCTATCGAGTATTGGGGACCAACAGTTTAAAGTGGAATACGAACCAAGGTAGGGTTCTTGCATGATTCGCGTTATACAGCAAGCTATTCCAGAGGTGAATAACGGGTATAGGGCCTTTTAATATCCCAGCTGAATCTAGGATACGAACGGGAGAAAATTTCGATCTCCAGTCAGACGCCTTGATGACTGGCTATTATATATATATATATATAGAGAGAGAGAGAGAGAGAGAAAGAGAGAGAGAGAGAGGGAGAGAAAGAGAGGGAGAGAGAGAGAGTGTCCGGGAATGAAATAATAATTTTGCAACCGCAGATAGGTCAAATCATTTCCTACTATATAACAAAATTTTTTTTTAGTAAAAGTCTCAACATTTTCGAAATACCGATTGTTTTAGTATTTGTCGAAACATTTGATTTTGTTCAGTTTATTCCATGCCATTTCTACAAATTAAGACTTTTTGAACCATGTTCCTTTTTCTTTAAAATTTAGTCAAAGATATTTGAGTAATCTAAAACGTTCTTTTTTTTATTGGCTGATGAATATATATCCATAACTAAATCAAATCAAAGAGCATCACCATTACAAAAATCCGCGAGATTAGTGAACTTAAAAGCACTATACTTGTTCAAGAGATGAGCACCAAATAGATTGACATACCGATTCAAACATGTATCATGTTAATGTATATCCTCAGTTTATTCGTGTCTCTGGGGCAACCAATGACAGGTAATGTCACAGAGTTGAGTGGTAACATTACCTGATTTTGTATAAAAGGCCATTCAGCGCGAAAGTTTTTTTTTGAAAACATATTGTTTGTTATTGCCACTACTTTCGGTGTTTCCTCCTTTACCCCCTCCCCCCCCCCGCCCCTCCACCCACTTTCTGAAGGTGCAAACCAGTTGCTTTGGTAAGAGACCGAGTGGGGCGGTGTAACGGTTAGCGTTCTTGCCTCGCATTCGGGAGGACGGCGGTTCGAATCCCCGTCCGGGCATCCAGATTTGGGTTTTCCATGGTTTCCCAAATCACTCCAGGCAAATGCCGGGATGCTTCCTTCAAAAGGCCATGGCCGAATTCCTTCCCATTCCTTGCCCCCATCCTTTCCCGTCTCTAAAGACCTCGATGTTAAAAAGAGACGTAAAGCAGTTAAAAAAATAAAAATTGGTAAGAAGACTCTTGCAGCATCAACTTCTGCAAGACCAATAAGTATTACGTAATAACCTTATGAATTATAAAACCAGTAAACAACAAAACTTAAGCGAAATCTTTTAAAGGAAAAAGATAACTGTAATCCTAAAATATTTTTCAGATGAATGCATGTGAGTATGGGGTGAGAGTGTCCGTGTGTTGGTGTCTCCACGTGTCGCCTCGCACGTGACAAATCTCATTTGCAGCCCGTTTCCTTCCCTCCCCCACTCTGACACACAACTCATAATGCGTGCATCCGCTCCGCGTGTGAGCGAAATCTGATTTAGCAAAATGCCCGTAATAGCGGTGCGTAGCGACTGGGGAAAACCACAGAGCGGTGATGCGAGGGACGCTGGCGTAGACACACAGCGTGTACACGAGAGGAGAATCCGTTCAGTAGGTTGGCAGCACTGTAGAAATACTCGGCGAGGTCCACTATCTCAGCTTAGAACCACTTCAAAACCAGAGATTGTGACATTTCCCCCCCCCCAATTCATTTTTGCTGTTTTTAATCATTATGATTATGTAATTATTGTCGTTTTAATCGATCATTAATTACGTATAAAGACTCTGAATTAAATTGTTGTAATCAAACGTATATAGCGGATCTCCACAGATAGTAGTGCGTTGTAGTGATCGTGGTATCTATAGTTTAGTCTTTGAGAATGCTAGAGTAGTATCTTTGGTCAGACAGAGTTGGGCAGAAGATACGTGTGGTGAACATTGATCAGCGGACGAGCGCGACAAATGTTGTGTGGCGATAGTTGGCCACAATTTCCCTACACACCCATCTCCTTCATTTCCTGCACGCATCTACATTTGGCCTCTACAAATTTTAGCTTTAAATTTTTTAAAAGTTTTTGGTAAATTATTCATCATTTCTCTTGGTAACTTACTCCAACCCCTGACATCCTTACCCAAAAAACAGAATCTTCCTACACCCTTGTGCCCGAAATCAAGTGCCATCTTGTGGTCATGGTTATGTTTTCCCTTCCATTGATTAGTTTTAATTATTACACCAATATCTTTCCATGCCTCATCACCAATATACGACTTGTACACTGCCATGACCCTCTTCACCCTTCTCCTGTCTTGCAATGAACCCCATTCCAGCTCTTTTATCATATCTGTTACTGATTGCATTCTGTGGTAATTTCCAGAAACAAATCCATTAGTATACGCAATACTGAATTAATGTAAACAAAAACTTGTATTGACGTTATTGAAGTGGAAAAGTCATAAAATATAACGTGTCTGATTAGATCTATGTATTTTCTTTTGTGATTTAATAGTAATACCTTTCCCTTAAATCCAGGGGATGTTTCAAAAACTGTAATATTTATTAACAATTAAAAATTGGTAAACTGGCTGTTTTCGAGTGTGGGAGATGGTGATTGGGCCAAACGAACCAAAATATGTCGTAATCACCGTTTAGGTCGAATCCTAAAAAAATGAATTATTATGGCATTATGCCTCGTTGACATCGAAGCCATATGAGCTGAGAAAGAATTGGGGGCACGGAATGAGAAGTAAATCGGCCATGATCTCTTGAAGGAACAATCCCAGCATTCTGCTGGAGTGATTTGGGGAAACCATAGAAAACCCAAATCTGGATGGCCAGATGGGGATTCTAACCCATCTAGGATTCTGAAAGAAGTTTATAAAACTATGTATGGAGCACAACACTGTATGGAAATGAAGCTGGAAGTTCAGAAATTTAAGAAAAAAAATTGATACATTAAAGGCGTCGTTCTATACAAGGATACTGAAAATTATGTGCACAGATACAGTACGGAGAAATGTTTTATAACGATGAATGAGGAAAGAAGTTAGTGAAAGATTATGACAAGAAGCTGGGTCATATTTTACGGCATTCTGAATTGGTTAATTTGTTATTAGAGGGAGCAGTTAAAGGATAGGATCTTTTTGAGATTACCCCTCATCGACGTCGTGGTCATTAGAGGCGGTAGTGGATAGGGGAGATCTTTAAACAATAGAGAAGTGAACCCAACATGGACGAATGAGGATTTGAATCCGTGTCCTCCTGAATGCCTGGCCCTAGAGTTACCGCTCGACCATCAAGCTGCTTTGAAGCCAAGAACTTTAGAGGAAAATAAAGATTGAAAATATATGAAGGGTATAATGAGGGACGTAGGTTGTAATTGGAATACTGAGATAAAAAGGTTAGCTTAAGAAAGGAAGAAATGGAATGCTACATCAAACCAGTCGAGAGACTGATGACAGGGTTGACGCAACAAAACTAAAGCACACCAGTGTCTCACAACTATGCTGATTCCATGTATTTCAAATGAAGACAAAATGACGTTCTAGAGTTAGGTTGGACTATATTTGTTCGTATTTATCCCATACGAGAACAATATCATAATTTTGGAACAGCACATATTATTATTTTTTTATTTAAATCAAGGGCGGCTTAGAAATTATTTTCACGCGCTGATGATTATACCGTACATAGGTTTTGTGTTGAATAATTCGTTTTGTCAGTCCTCATCATGTCGTCCGCCTATCTTTACCTGTAATCCTATATAAACACACCATGCTGTTTAACATTCAGTATTAGCAACGGATCGATCTGCAAGACGTCATCCGATTTTACACAGGTGAAGGGTGGGTTAAATGTTTTTGAACACCCCAGCCGAGAAAGGCATCTTTTGATTCCCAATTAGACACGTTAGTTTCAGATTAATTATTCCACTTGCAAGCTATTAAACACATTTATTCTGCCCCCGATGTTCACGCTATATATTTTACTGATTGTACTTACAATTTGACAATCGTCATTTAGAAATTAGAATAATAAATCGTATTTGCAATTGGTTAGCTTAGGATTCAGTTTGATTGAGACATACTTATCCTTACTGACCCTTAAAAAACATTGGTATCAGACAACATTGGTTTCTTTAATTTTTTTTTTTTTTTTTTTTTTTTTTTTTTTTTTACATTTTCAGTTTTTCTTCTATTCTTCTGAACCTTAATACTTTTTTTTTTTTTGGTAACTATTTCATCACTACCCATTATTCCCAGTGTTCAGTGATTCGCAACCTTTGTCCTGAAGTCGATTTCGAGCTTTCGCAACTTGTGAAGCAGGCAAAATAAAACAAAAATTTTGTGATTTTCTGAAAAATTTATTCAGTTGCCGAAAATCACGCGAATAGTCAATAAAACATCATCATATAAAACATCATCATATAAAACATCACCATATAAAACATCGTCATATAAAATACAGATTTTATATTACCTCTGGTTGAACCTAACTATGGTCGAAATACCCATTTCTTTTACGAACGTGTGGTTTTCAATAGTACGGTCTATGAATTTTTTAATGAATTCTGAGTTTTCGTTACTTACTGACATGCTTGTGCTATAATGTAACTGCGTTGTTGCGATTAATCGTCACCAACACTATACACTATACACCATTTTTTGTACGACTGGCACACATCCGCAATACGTTACCGTTAACGTAGGTTTTTTTTTAATGACACTTTTCCACGATTATCGCTTTTGATCGTTTGCTCGATACATGTACTATTGGAGACGACGTAATAAAAACTGATAACTTGCGTTCTGTGCTAATGTGATGAAGAGTGGACAGGGGAACAGAGCTATGATCCCGTGTTTACATTCTCCGGGTTGCGAATCACCGTACGACTTACCTTGTTTACTTGGGTTACGAGACACCGGATCTACCTGAGCGCAGAGAACAATAGCAGGTTGGGTATCACAGCACGACCTTTATTCCAATCCCCGACTCCCTTACATGTAAAAAATAATACCACATTCTTATGCCAGAAATCGATTGCCAGCTTGTGGCCACGGTAATCTTTTCCCTTCAACGACCTGTTTATAATTCTCTTACAAATATTATCCCAGGATTCGTCACCAACATATACCTTGTACTCTCGCTTTAAACTCCCGCACCGAGTGGGGTGGTGTAACGGTTAGCGTTCTGGCCTCGCATTCGGGAGGACGGCGGTTTGAATCCCCGTCCGAGCATCCAGATTTGGGTTTTCCATGGTTTCCCAAATCACTCCAGGAAAATGCCGGGATGCTTCCTTCAAAAGGCCATGGCCGAATTCCTTCCCATTCCCTGCACTCATCCATTTCCGTCGCTAAAGACCTCGTTGTTGAGAGACGTTAAGCAGTAAAAAAAAACTCCCGCTCATTTCCAGCGAACCCCAATCCACCTCCTTTATCATATCAGTCACGGATTGTTTTCTTCGGTAATTTCGCAAAAAAAAAAAAAAAAAAAAAAAAAAAAAAAAAAAAAAAAAATCTGACCTTCTTTGCAACTCCTATATCTCCTGTATTTGATACCAAAAATGTGGGTACTGTATTACAACACCATGTTCAAGCAACTGTCTGACCAGTGATTTGTAACCCAATTCCCTTACGTTTTGGTACGTACTCTCATCATCCTCTCCAGTACACGAAGGACTTTTAAATCACTCCCTGCACCTACGTAGTGTCTCCTGTCCGTTTGAGTTTACAATTAATATTATACCAAGATATTTAGCCAGACTAGTATAGCACAGTGTGTTGGGGTGCCTGCACTTGATCGGGGAGGTACAACGGGACAGGGCACGAGCCGTCCTAACTGCGGTTTTTAAGGATTTGCCGCAGCAATCAATGGGAAAACCTAGACTGTCCCCAATCTCCACCTCAAAAACTACACGTTTCACAAACAAAATAACGTTTACCATTCTCAGAGCATAGTTTGTTACACGTTTCGTAGACAGATAACAACCCTTCATGTCCCCTAATAGTATGTAGTATGTCCTGGCAGTAGCTACAAAATTCTTGGCGCCAGCAAGGGCATGTGGCCGTAAAACCAAAGCTCCAAATTTAATTATGCCAAAACTCATCAAACATATTCGATCTGAAATGTTGAGAAAAGGTGGTAAAGGAGAAGAAGGAAGTTAAACCAAGATAGTTGCACTTCAGGTCACCAACAAGTTATTCATTCTCCATCCTACTAATACAAATAACCTTTAGTATTTTTTATTATTGTACCTAATAAGTTGATTCTTCATGCAATTATCTACATTCCTTGTTGACCTACCCAGAAATGCTTTTCAGGTGACACTTTAGCTGCTTATAGACTTCACCTGTTTTAATACTATTACATAACATACACTGAGGTGACAAAAGTCATGGAATAGCAATATGCAAATATATAGACGGCAGTAGTGTCGCTTATAAATTTTATAAGTGCTCAGTGCCTGGGCAGGACTTTCATTTGTGGTCAAATGCATCGTGTGAGAATGTTGATTATGTGATTATGGCCACACGACGAGAATTAACGGATTTTGAACGCGGTATGCTAGTTGGAGCTAGATGCATGGGACATTCCATTTATTCCATTTCGGAAATCAACATTCCGAGATCCACAGTGTCAAGAGTGTGCCGAGAATACCTAAATTCAGACATAACCTCCCATCATGGACAACGCAGTGGTCGACCGCCGACCAGCGACGTCTGCGTAGACTTGTCAGTGTGAACAGACAAGCAACGCTGCGTGAACTAACCGCAGGAATGAATGTGGGACGTCCGACGGGCGTGTCTGTTAGAACAGTCCCGCGAAATTTGGCTTAAATGGGCTATGGCAGCAGAAGACCGACTCGGGTGCCATTACTAACAGCACGACATCGCCAACAGCGGCGCTCCTGGGCTCGTGACCATATCAGGTGGACCGTAGACGACTGGAAAAAAGCGGCTTGGTCAGATGAGTCACGATTTCAATTGTTAAGAGCTAATGGAAGGGTACTAGTGTGGAACAGACCCCATGAAGCCATGCACCCAAGTTGTCAACAAGGTACTGTGCAAGCTGGTGGTGTCTCCATAATGGTGTGGACTGTGTTTACATGGCTGTCAGCTACTGGGAAACCACTTGCAACCATTCATGGACTTCATGTACGCAAACAACGATGGGATTTTCCAGGATGACAATGCGCCATGTCACTGGGCCATAACTGTTCGCGATTGTTTTGAAGAACATTCGGGACAATTCCAGCGGATGATTTGGCCACCACAATCGCCCGTCATGAATCCCATCGAACATTTATGGGCCATAATCGAGAGATCAGTTCGTGCACAAAATCCTCCACCGGCAACACTTTCGGAATTATGGACGTCTATAGAGGCTGCATGGCTCAATATTTCTCCAGAGGACATCCAACGACTCGTGGAGTCCATGCCACGTCGTGTTGTTGCACTTCATCGGGCAAACGGAGGACCGACACGCTATTAGCAGGGTATCCCATGACTTGTCACCTCAGTGTACATGTGATATGCGGACAAAATAATTTGTGACTTCTTCTTCTTCTCGTGTCTATGACAGCATCACCAAATATTGGGTAGTTTTTCCGCCAATGCGATGGCTTTGTTAGTAACTGTTTCGAGGACAAATTGGGATACATCCGATCTGTGAACATGATATCAAATGTACCATTAACACAATCTTTCATTAGAATAATGAACATCAGCGGTTCCACTCTCATTTTTACTTTTACCTCTTTTGATATTGCATTACCCATTCTAACTCTTTATTTTCTACCTTTTAAGAATTCCCCTACTTTTTCATTCAGTCGCCCCGATTTTACCTTAAATAACACCGTTCTGTGGCTCTTTTTAAATGACATGTTTATCATTTCACTCACCTTAAAAAGTGCTTCTCTTGCTGGTAATAATTTTGCACGGCTCTTCCAGTCATGATTATCAGTGCCATGGTCAAGTTTCGTTCTCTGTGTGTGTGAGGAGGGGTGAGGGAGAAAGGGTTGACTGGTACAAGGACGAATATCATGAAACGCTTCGTGGGGTCCCATTTTCATCTCTGCCACAGTGACAGAGTGAGGAGTTCGTGGTAATCAACATTTTTCAAATGTCACCCACCAAGAACGGAACGTATAGGATCCGCACCAGTATTGGTACAACTGAATACTGTATTGTTGTCAGCTATACACTAAAACAACTGGCTATATTTCTTTTCTGTTCGTTTTTTAAATTGGGCGCTGAGCTGTGATACGTTTGTTAATTGTGGCGACGTTTCGCCAAAAGCCTCCGAGAATCTTCTGCGCCTAAAGTATATTAGTTCCTGAATTGTATGTTAGCGGGTTATCAACATAAGGAAAACAGAGACGTTCCAGACACGTTATTAGATTTTTTAGTTTTTTTGTTTATGGTTTTACGTCTTGTCGAAGTGATTAGAGGCTGGAAAGCACTGAGGATAGGGAACGGGAAGGAATTCGGTCACCTGTTGTCTTTATTATCCCGCCATTGAAAGTCGTGCGCACGACGTCATACAACATTACGTAATGACATGACGGACAAACTGGCAGTATATTAGCATTGAAATTTTCTCCAAGATGACTTATAAAAATCAGGAAAAGAAAGTTTGGCATCACAGGGATCACGTATCAGACACACATTTCTACAAAGGGCTACGGCTTGGGAGAGACTTGTGCCCTGCGGACGTTGTTTCCGGCGTGCTGTGACAGCGCCAAGACTGCTCCTGATTGGCCAAATTGAGAGCGGGCAGGCTCGGGTCACAAGGTGGAATTGTTACTCCTGGAATCACCCCTATCACCCCTCGCTTGAGTGTCCAGCAACCAGACTGTGTTATCCAGCTGAAAATAAACAACGCAAGACTTGTTGCCTCCATACTATACAGACAAGAATAAGTTCAGTACGCTTCGACAAAGGCACTGGTAGAGATAGACTTCCGTAATTTTCTTCGGAACTATAATAAAGAGATTGACAATATGCCATTCATGGATTTCGTGAGGCGTTTAATTTCTATGGTTGATAGTGAATTGAATTTCAAAGTTCGCTATTATTTTATACCATTATCCAATCTTCTTGATTTCCACCAATCCTCGAGCTCCTAAACTTAAACTGAATTGTACTCTCAGCTTTAAAGTAAATTTTTTTGGTTTATTGAACTAACTTATTACTAATCAGCACAGGATATCTAGTTGGGTTGGTAAACATGGGATGAAGATAACTGCAAAGAAGAGTCAGCTTATTAAATACACAAATAAAAAACAAAAGGTTAATTATGAATATAAGATGGGGAAAGAATTGCATGATGAAGACTTGTAATGCCAAGATATTTACATTTCATTTGATAACAAGCTTAACTGGGCAGGACACATTGGACATGTGGTAGGAAAGTGTTTCAAAATTCTGCACTTGTTGGAGTGATGAGGGGATGTACGAGAGAAGTAAAGGAACTGAGTTACAAAACTTTGGTCAGACCATTGTTCGAATATGGTAGTGTAGTATGGACCCTCATTTTACGTATCATATACAGGAGTTGGATAGGGTGCAAAACAGGGCTGCTAGATTTATTTCTGGAAATTATCGCAGAATGCAATCAGTGACGGATATGATAAAGGCACTGGAATGGGATTCATTGCAAGACAGGAGGAGGATGAGGAGGGTCATGGGAGTGTACAGGGCATATACTGGCGATGAGATATGGAAAGATATTGCAATAGGTATGAAAAGTAGTGCATAGAAGGGAAAAGATGACAATGACCACAAGCTTGCACTCGATTTCAGGCACAAGGGTGTGGGAAGATTCTCTTTTTTAGGTAAGGGTGTCAGGAATTGGAATGAGTTACCGAGAGAAATAATTTACCGAAAACGTTGAAAGAATTTAAAGATAAAATTTTTAAAGGCAAATGTAGGTAGGTGCAGGTTAGGGGGAAGATGGGGGTGTAGGGAAATTGCCACCGGAGCCTGTGCTCCATTGCAATTAAATTAAATTAAATTAAACCTACTAAACGTCATATATATGATACCTAAAAGGTTTTTCTTGTGATGAACCATTTTTCTCCCTTCATACTTAACCACACACAATGAATGAGATATAATTTTAAAGATTAAGTACTCCGTTTGGTAGAATAATTAATGAAGAATGGCATTTTTCGAAATTCAAATAACATATGGCAAAATTATGAACAATCACATTTATGGATAAACGACAGTTCTAAGCGAAACTGCTAGTGAATAAATTATGTACCTTTTCATAGGAAGAAGCTTTCCGGATATTTTTGTCTCTATTATAAAAATATTTACTCATTTCTAATTTTTCCGAAAGATGCTGTGTTTTGCTATGTAGCCTACATGTTTCAGTTAGTAAATAAACAATTGTTACACTTGGCGCTGAGCTGTGATACGTATGTTAATTGTGGCGACGTTTCGCCCGAAGCCTCCGAGAACTTCTGAGCCGAAAGTATATTACACAGACGGAAAAAAAAATCCCAACACCAAGAAAAAATTATTGTAGAGTAATGAAATTTGGACAATGCATTTGTCAAGTTAACATGTTTAATTGATTAAATTTTCAAGATCACAGGTTAATTTAAGCTCAAGAAAATGCATTTCAAATGTGAAATACTGTTAAATTAATAGCCGGTGTAACCTCCAGAATTTTGAATGCAAGCCTGCAAACGTGAATGCATTGTGTCATACAGGTTTCGAATGTCACTTTGTGGTATGGAGTTCCATGCTTGTTGTACTTGTGCTGTCAATACTGGGACGGTCAGTGCTGGCTGTGGATGATGCTGGAGTTGTCGTCCAATGATATCCCATACGTGTTCAATTGGAGACAGATCTGGTGATCTCGCAGGCCAAGGTAACATGTCGACACTCTGTAGAGCACGTTGCGAGACAACAGCGGTATGAGGGCGAGCGTTATCCTGTTGAAAAACTCCCCCTTGAATGCTGTTCATGAATGGCAGCACTACAGAAATTCGAGCTGCAGTTGGTACCACAGTGACACAACGAACTGTTAGAAATCGGTTACTTCAAGGACAGCTCCGAGCCAGGCGCCCTGTAGCGTGCATTCCACTGACTACAAGCCATCGCCGTTTTGCGACTCCAGTGGTGTCAAGCCAGAGCTCATTGGAGGACGGAGTGGAGATCTGTTGTGTTTTCTGATGAAAGCAGGTTCTGCCTTGGTGCCAGTGATGGCCGAGTGTTGGTCAGAAGGAGGCCAGGGGAACGCCTGCAACCAAACTGTCTGCGGCCTAGACACACTGGACCTACACCTGGAGTCATGGTCTGGGGAGCAATTTCCTATGACAGCAGGAGCACTCTTGTGGTTATACCAAACACACTGACTGCAAATTTGTACGTCAGTCTGGTAATTCAACCTGTAGTGCTGCCATTCATGAACAGCATTCAAGGGGGAGTTTTTCAACAGGATAACGCTCGCCCTCATACCGCTGTTGTCTCGCAACGTGCTCTACAGAGTGTCGACATGTTACCTTGGCCTGCGAGATCACCAGATCTGTCTCCAATTGAACACGTATGGGATATCATTGGACGACAACTCCAGCATCATCCACAGCCAGCACTGACCGTCCCAGTATTGACAGCACAAGTACAACAAGCATGGAACTCCATACCACAAAGTGACATTCGAAACCTGTATGACACAATGCATTCACGTTTGCAGGCTTGCATTCAAAATTCTGGAGGTTACACCGGCTATTAATTTAACAGTATTTCACATTTGAAATGCATTTTCTTGAGCTTAAATTAACCTGTGATCTTGAAAATTTAATCAATTAAACATGTTAACTTGACAAATGCATTGTCCAAATTTCATTACTCTACAATAATTTTTTCTTGGTGTTGGGATTTTTTTTTCCGTCTGTGTAGTTCCTGAATTGTATGTTAGCGGGTTATCAACATAAGGAAAACAGAGACGTTATTAGATTTTTGAGTTACATCCTACAGTAAATCATCAACTTCGCAAAATTTTCACAAAGGTCTTCTAGAGTTACAAATTTTATGTTTCTGTATTAGGAAACAGCTTGTTATTTCTAGAGTAGCCTACCTCATGTCGCTGTAATACTTTTTTGTTTCTAGCTTTACGCCTCGTCGACGTCGAGATCATTGGAGGTGGAAAAGGACCTGGGGTAACAAACAGGAAGGAATTCTGTCATGCCCTATTTTTTTTATAAACTTCTGCTTTGTTAAAAGAATACTATTTACAAATAATGCATTCTTTTCTTCATGTTCATACATCACCACCAGGTACACATTGATGTGAATTCAAATCTGCCTATGATATGTAATGTTTACCACTGTCTATGCAGGAATACATCGGTTCATGATTATGAAGTACCTTATGGTGGTTAATAATGTGACGCGGAAAAAGTTTATAGAAGTGGGGATACAGTTCGTGGTCTCTGGTTTTCTCAGTCATACTCCCGTTATTATTCACGACATCAGTAGTTAGCCTATCGTCGATAAGATGTGAAATCTTTTTGAGCAACTCGGTATCCAGTGTTTTGCCGAACCATACTTTTCTTGTTTTATGTCAACTGGTTTGCACAACACTGGATTCGTACCTTCTACTGGTGTTGTGTTTTTTTTTTTTTTCTGGGTTGGGCTTTACGCCTCGTCGACGGCTAAGGTCATTAGAAGGCGGGATGGGACTGGGGGCAAGGAACGGGAAGGAATTCGGCCATGGTCTTTTTGAAGAAAGCATCCCGGCATTCGCCTGGAGTGATTTGGGGAAACCATGGAAAACACAAATCTGGATGCCCGGACGGGGATTCGAACCCGCTTCCTCCCAAATGCTGTTGTTGTGTTCGATGAACTTTCTGGCTCAGTAACAGACTAGTCAAAAAAACTCCCACTGACAGCTATCGTCCTGATTTTCAGCTGTCGTCTTCGACAGACTCTCAATGTCAATAAACTCTGGCTCCTTTGTAGGTCCATTAGCTACCCTGGAATATGTCGGTGTATTCTGGGTTTTGTC
This sequence comes from Vandiemenella viatica, assembly GCA_031002005.1. NCBI lineage: Eukaryota > Metazoa > Arthropoda > Insecta > Orthoptera > Morabidae > Vandiemenella > Vandiemenella viatica. The sequence continues at coordinate 53,300,155 of CM061918.1, read as the reverse complement.
ACATTGTTGTGGGCTCTCTTTTGATGGCACCAAAACAATTTCTGTTCCTTTTTCCGTGGACAGTTTGCTGAGACGGTCCGGGTTTATTGAGTTTATGGGCACCGCAAGCGGAGGTTGTCTACTGTTAGGTGCTGTGAATGGAGTCTTATTTTGTTGGTTCTTAACACTATTTCCTTGTACGTTATCTTGTGAACCGGCTAGCGAATACACAGAAGAAATAACTAGACTTTTTTGCTGGACTTGTAATAGATTTTGGCATCGCTACTATTTCCTTTCTCACCACAGTTCCTGATTCTGATTGAAATACTGAAGTTCTATTTTTCTTTCCAGGCGTAACAGCCTATTGAAGGAATCATCCCGAAATTCTCCTGGAGTAATTTGGAGAAACCATGGAAAACCAATTTCTGGATGGCTGGGTGGGGATTCGAATCCACATCCTCCGTAACGATGATTTAGTGCGTCACTGCTCATCCACCATGCTCGGTATTCCATTCTACACTCCCTCATTACAGTCTTCAACAGAGAGTAGATTAATAAAATTTTACCATATCATGACCGTCACAATTATCTAACCTAGCATACTATAAGTTCCATCTTACTTCTTGCATTTCATCACGGTGCCATCCCATTCACGCCTTCTCTTCTGAAGTATAACATGGAGGCCGCTAGGCTTAAAGTTCCCCTCTGTCGGATGAATCAGCAGTATCGTATACCTTAGTCCATACGATCTGTGGAGAGGTTTGGCAATGGGAATGTTGCACCACCGCCTCTATTACCCTGCCGGTCAAGTCCTGGTTATGAAAATTTCTTCCACAACCAGTACTGGAGCCAGCTAACTTCGTTTCAGTGCTGGACGCCATCACGATTTCACATACAACTGAATCAACGGTGCTGGCAAGTAGTTATTAGAATATTACACACGTTCCCTCGAATCCTGCGTAAGAATAGTTTCCATGATGTGGATTATTCTTAAAACCATACGATTACTGACTATTGATTAAAACTTAATTATTCTGGTTTCTAAAACTATACAGCGTTAACTCCAAACACACAGCTTCATACGCTAATACGAGCTTTGAATATAATTGTAAAGAATGTTACAAGTTTATACGTTCGTACACAGCTCACAACTGTTTTAAATTAATTTTTCACCTTCCGTCTTTTACCAAGAAAAACATATTAATTTTTAACTCCTTTTTTATTTCAGTATTGAACCATTTAAACTGATCAAAAGAATTAAATAAGTTTGAAACAACAACTCTTTTCAGTTCGGGTTTAAATATGTCAGATTTTTGTAGATAATATTTTATTTGCCGTCTCAAGACACTAAATAAAAGAAGCTACAGAAAATGTTTTATCTCTCCAAACAGTTAACAAATTTTGTATTTCTTCCTGGTACTGTAGTAAATATTTCAGTATTGTAACTTGAATGTTCCAGATTTTCTACTACAAAACACAGTTGGAGATGACAGTAACTGGTTAAACGCCTCTTTGGAAGTTTACTTATTACATCATCCTTAACTTAAAGCCTTGCCGAATAACTGCTTGTTACCAGTACTTACCTGATGAGCAATTGCAAAAAAGTGCTTTGATTGTGCTGTAACTGTTTAGTGGTGGCAATTCACAATCGTTTCTCCTTTGCAAGTACACTTGCTGACAATGAAATTGCATTGCACAGATGACGTGGTCGGATGACAGTGTAATATCTTACACATATACGCCATCGGCAGGTATGTAAATGATGAGTGTTTCAATTCTCTGTGACACAGTGGCCACCAGAGTGAATTAGTATTGATCGTGTTTAGTGATGCTGCCATGACTGGTAGGGTATATAAGGGGCGTGAACAACATCAGATGTTGAGTGATTGCTGTGAAGGACACAAAGATGTCACCAACTCGTGTGATACAGCTTTGTTAGCACCTGACAGAGTTTGATAGAGGCCTCATTATAAGTCTCCATTTGGCCGACTTTTCATGCTATACCCGGATGTTTTGGTGAATTAGGGTATGACGGTGGCCCGATGAAAGTTAGAGCAGGCATACCCGTTGTCAGTGTTCTGGTCGACCAAGTACTGTGCACCAAGTACATTGTAACCCCTTCACATCTGCGCCTGCCTTCAGAGAACCAGTAATGTACTCACTGCAATATTTTGTGTCTCCTTGCATCACTTGTCGGAGACGAGCATCATCCAGACTAGGGAATTACTTTCCCATGCTTAGGCTGACATTAACACATCACAGGCGGCTACATATGGAGTGGTGACGTGACTATGGACTGCTAATGAATTGCACCGTACTGTGTTCACAATGAATCGCGGTTGTGTAAATCTCGGATGACCATCGTCGGTGGGTATGGTGGAAACCTTGGGAGACATCCTAACCTTCCAATATTTTTATAGAGGCACAGTGGTGTCACTCTTGGCGTTATGTTGTGGGGAGCCATCGGTTATCCCTGTGATAAATTAAATTACCTTTTGCTTTGAATAAATTAACATAAATAAAATTATCAATGATGCAAATTAATCTTGGGGGAATAGAGATTTTTCTTTTGTACAGTAACAACACCGCCATGCCTTCGTTTCTTACATGTATTAACATTTTTTACAAAAGTAATTTTCATCAAGTATGTAATCAGCAGTGGTATATAAGCAATTAAAAACAAACAGTCAGGAAATCTAACAATGGGTTCTTTTTATAAATTTCCTCAAGATTCTGTATACATCCATTGATTTTACTCAATGAGGTCTTCTCGCGGGTGACAATTGGTTCGGCGAATACTAAAGTCATTTGCGCTGATAAAAATATTGGTGTGGTTACCATTTTAGAACATATGGCGTTGACTGTGCTGCTTGAAGTCAGTCAACGTGACGTCTCCATCTAAAATGCTTGTTGTAGGAGACCGCCACTCCAACACGTCCACTCGGTTTCTGTCATGGACCAAGAGTGAAACAAAAACCACTCCTGAGTTAGCCACAGCTGATAGCCTTTGTCCTCACTCAACCATGCTTTCCATGTAATCACGTGACCGTCCGTATTACCTCACCCTACGGCACCCGCATACCTCTGGGGGCGTCCATTAATTACGTGAGTTGAAATGAGGGGGGGGGGGGATGTCCGGCGAAATCTCACGAAACTACAAATGACGCGAAAGTCGATTTTAGGGGGGTAAAAACCGGTCTCAAAAAGTTGCGAGGTCCATTTTAAATGAGGGGGGTCGAACCAAATATCACGATGTGTCACCAGAGGAGGAGGGGGGTGGGGCTGGAATTCCGGAAAAAACACCTCACGTAATTAAAGGATGCCCCTTTTCCGCAGCTACCCACTACCGGCCGCTAAGGTTACATTCCAGTAAGAAGCCAGACAGCCACCGTCATGATATTCCTCTTAATGAGAATACCAAGGCACAGCTACAAAATTGTTGTATTGTTATCACTTCCTTAATAAATCTGAAAGTGGGTGAAAATTGAACTGAAAGATTCTTTTACATGCATACGAACATAAAGGTCAAGGTAATAAAAGAATGTTAATAAACTTCTTTTTAGAGTATTTATTCTCTAAATAATTCATGTAATATATTTGAATATTGTCAGCCATTTCTTCTACAGTTGCTTGTTAAACTAGTAATTATTGTTTAATAAACACGCCAGTACAACTGTTGGATATTATTTATTTTCCGGACGCGTTTGGCCTCTCGTCGAAGTATCTTCAGCGTACTTCCTATGTAAGAATAATTTAGTTAAATGTAAAAATCATTATATTCAAAAGTCAATACCCAATCACATATTACAGCAAACCTGTACTCTGAAGATACCACGACGAAAGGCAAAACGCGTCCGGAAAATGAATTTCATCCAACAGTTGTACTGGCGTATTTATTAAACAATAATTATTAATTAATGTAATATATGAAAAATGGAATTATTCCCAATTGTAAGATATGTTCCATGAAAATATAATCAATTTTATTATATAATCATCGGGACTGATTTTTTTCTACCTAAAGTCTTCTACCGGGTGTTTCTAAAAAGACCGGTATATTTGAAAAAATCAATAAAAACTAAACGGGCAGCGATAGGAATACACCGTTTGTTGCAATATGCTTGGGACGACAGTAAATTTTCAGGCGGACAAATTTTCGAAATTAGTTACAATTTTCAACTACAGATGGCGCTGCAGGCGATTTGAAAGATATAGAAGCAAACGCAATCTGTGAGTTCGCCATTCTGTAAGTCGTCTTTCTGCTGTAAGCGTGTACTGATCACAGATTGCAAGTTTGCTGTGAAAAAATGGTGGAAAATACCGTACTTTAGATTTTTCCATACTGCAGCGCCATCTGTTGTTGAAAATTGTAACTAATTTCGAAAGTTTGTCTGCCTGAAAATTTGCTGTTGTTTCAATTATATTGCAACAAACGATGTATTTCTATCGCTGCTCGTTTAGTTTTTATTGATATTTCAAATATACAGGTAATTTTTGAAACACCCTGTGTATCCTTCTTGATTTGATCTATCCATTTCTTTTTGGTCCTTCCCGTACGTCTTTTCCCTATGATGTTAGTATTAAAGTAGGCCTTTGCTCTTCTTTCTTCCTCCATCCTTTGGACATGTCCATACCACCTCAGGCGAGAACGCTGCAAGGATTTCGCCACACTGCTGTTTACACCCGCCTCTGCACGATTGATTTCATTCCTCACTTTGTCCTTCCGTGTTCTCGGAAGCATGGTACGCAAGAACTTCATTTCAGAGGCTTGAAGTCTACTATTGTCTCTTCTGGACACGGTACACGTTTCCAGTGCATAAGTCAGTTTGGGATGTAATAGGTTTTGAATAGTGCATATTTACACTTTCTGCGAACTTTGTTGTCCCATAGCAGTTCTAACCTGGTTATAAGAGACTGCTACATTATTATTTCTGTTTGTAATCTCACATTTAGTGGTGTTGTCTTTAATCAGAGTACTGCTAAAATATTTGAATTGGTCAACATTTTGTAGTTGTTGGTTGTTTAGGTAAATCTTCACATTGGAAGTCCCTGTATCTGTTGTCATGAACACCATCATTATTTAATAAAAATTAAGTTCAGTCTTATCCAATACTTTCCTTCAGGCAGAAATGGTCTCTACTTCTTTCTGTTTTTTAAGCGTTAGGTTCACAATCTAAATTACAAATCATGTTGACATCGCACATGAAGACTGTGGTGTAATGTAATGTACCAGCTAATGTAAAAGTCATTTTGTAACTTATAATACGTATTCTTTATGACGCAGGATTGAATGGGTGGTAAGATCCAGCCCAAACAGGATTTGAATCCAGTCCGGTATGCCTTATCAGTCTTCACCTATCCACTCCAATCTGAAACAGATATAAATGTAAAAAGCATCATGACATAGCTTCACAGCATTATAATGGAAAAGATAGCATTAAGGAATATCTCCACACAAACCTCAAATCATTGAGTAAAGTAATTATTCATCTTACAACAAATAATTATGAGTTCAGTAATACCAGAAACTTCAACCTGACTTTGGACAAACTGCAGAGTATAGACAATGCGAGGGTCAATTTTTTGTTGTTTGTTTTTGCAAGCAATGATTTGAATCAATTGTTTGCCAGTTTTATTGTGACGCTGTCATTCAACCAATAATAGCATGATATACAATACTGTAGCAACGCTAAAATGTAAGTAAGAATTATCACCATGTAATTTAATGTTAATTTTTTAACATTTACTCAGAAATGTTTTTTGGTGACATCTGCATCCACACTATGCTATTCACATGAACTCTTGGTGGCAGAGGTTGTTCTCTATCAAAACTAATCTATATTTTGGTAATCCCAATCCGTAATTGTAAACGGAAAGAAAGAATTCGTACATACATCAGTACGGCATTTTATTTCCATGAAGATATTTATCCTTTCATTGTGATCCAGTAGGTTTGTGAGAAAAGTATTTAACTGTGCTTATAAAGAACAGAAGTTTCTCAGATATATAAAGCTATAATAATGAAAGACAATTATTATTAATAATTGATTTTTTACTTCAAAAGATCAAAATTCACTGATTATAGTGGACAGAAAACAGTTGAGTCTTATAGCATTTCTGCTTAATGCTACTTTTCTTTTAAAAATCATATTGTAGTAATATGACATAAATTTGTAGACGTTGTTGCACTCCTATTAATTATGATACAATCTCAGATTACCACAAAATTTAATAATATCTACTGTCCGCGAAAAGAAAAAGATTACCACATCTAAAACCTTTCTCTCCAGATATAAATACTCGTGGTTCATGCAATATTATTTTGTACTTTTATTTCCCTTTACTTTATCAACAAAACATTTACGGATTTCTCTGTTAAGCCGCTAAATCTATCTGAAATTCGGGCGCTGATTTCTGGTAAGCTGTTGCTTAAATTACCTTCTATTTCGTTAGTATTGTTACTAGAGGGATGAATTTAAAAATATATATACACGTATATTATTCACGCGCATGGAATCGAAACTCAGGGGATTATTCACCGAGCGTGGTGAGCGAGTGGTTAACGCTCTGGCCTCGCATTCGGTTCTAATCCCCGTACGGGCATCCAGATTTCGGTTTTACCATGGTTTCGCCAAATCACTCCATGCGAATTCCCCGATTCTTCCTTCAAAATGCCGAATTCCTTCCCGTTCCTTGTCTACAGTACCATCACGATTCTAATGACCCCGATGACGATGAGGCATAAAGCCATAATAAAACATCACGCCAGTACAATAAATTTCTGTATCGAACTAAACACAGACACGTGGTTGTTAAAGTCGAAATTATTATATTTGATATCAAGCACATTGAAATGGGGAAGCATTTATTTCTAGTTAACGTACAAATTATCGAGGGGTGAAGTACCTCCAATAGGGAACCAATTGAAACAAAAAATCGCATAAACCACGTATGAATACAATGTGCTAATGACTTCGATGTTGACGCTCTCTAAAGCATCACCAACAACAACAGGATGTATAGAGGGAAAGAAATCTGCAATCGGTATTCACTACATTTTGTCTGCAAGGACCAAGTCTGTTGCTGAACCAATGACAAACTAGGAGTAAATTAGTAACGTTTAATTTTTCCCAGTTTGTTGCGTGTATATTTTAGATTTTATCGAAAGTATATACTCCAGACTACTATTATATCCATAATATTCAAATAACCATGATACAAATTTATTGAATCCCCAAATACTGGTGAAACAGTAAAATTAAGTACAATATTTGTCGAACTACTAACATTGTTCCCTCTAGCGGATTAAGATTGATACCAGAATAATACAATCTTCTGTCCGCCAAAATTATTGTTTCCAACCACAGATTTGCTCTCATCAATTCGTATCGATGTTAACCTCCTCTGAGAATCAACATGTCAGTCAATCTACGCGGAATCATTTCAATACGTCGATCTGTGATATGATAGGCTGCGTAATCATACATTTGTTACACGAATGGGTAGGTACCCCAAAATTTGTCTGCTATTTGCCAATGGCTCTGTTTGGCTGTGAATGAAACGCTGACCCTTCGGAATTCTTCACTCAGAACACAAACAACACAAACTTGACACAAGTACATGATAGTCTATATGGGGAGCACAGCACTTTATGATAGCGAAGGATGGACTTTAGGAATATCAGAAAGAAAGAAAATTGAAGCATTTGAAATGTAGTGCTACAGAAGAATGCTAGAAAATTAGGTGGATGGCTAAGGTACGAAATGAAAGAATCTTGGAAATGATGGACGAGGAAAGAAGTTTGTAGAAGAGTCTTGCAGAAAGAAGAAACAGGCTGGTAGGTCATATTTTGAGACATGCTGGACTGGTTAATTTGTTGGTGGAGGGAACAGTCGAAGGTAAGATCTGCAGAGGAAGACAGAGATTAGAATATATGAAGCAGATTATTGAGTACGTGGGTTGTAAGGGATATGTTGAAAAAAAAAAAAAAAAAAAGCAGTAATCAACACCAGCACTGACATACATTTTCATCTCTAGGGAAGACCAGGGTAAAACGCGCAAGTTAAATTTTCAAAGACAGACATAACCTAGGGCTGAGGTTTTCACTGGACAGCCGATGCCTGGGTCAACGGGTATGGTGGTAATAATTATGAACGACTGTTCAGCATCGGCCATTCAACCCATCCACCTCGCGTTGTTACTGTCTCCATTCCCGTCAGACACTTTGTTGTGTGACACTGGGACCTCTCTCACACGCCATATTGCCGGTCGAGGACCTTTCCCTGTCTCGAGATAACGGAGTCCCCGTTGCCGGAAGAGAAGTCCTAACTCACCAGCCGTGACGAAGACACAGCAGGACTTCCGGCATACAGCTCGACTCACTCATACAAACAATAACTTTCCCACTGCTACTACTGATTTCGTACTGTCACCTTCACAACAATTACACCAATGACGCTCCAACTTGTGGAAAGACCGACTTCCGTAAACTCCTTTTTCTACAGTTTTACGGAACAACTAGATTTTCCCAAAATTCGTATCAATACTTTTTTGCGCTAAATACGAGTAGAAAGGGGCGGTTGCGTAGCTCAGACGGTAGAGCGGCAGACTGCGGTCCGCACGACCGGGGTTCGATTCCCCGACGAAGCCGAGGATCTTTCCTCGAAGCTAAACGTCCGGATCGGCTGCCCAAGTCCACTCAGCCTACCATCCAATGAGTACTGTGGAGGAAAACTTCCCGGGAAGGTAAAGAACAGCCGGTGCGTGGTGCTGACCCACTACGCTCATCCATTTCCCCCCCCCCCTTTCTGCTTCACGCCTTGTCGACGGCTAAGGTCATTAGAGGCGGGATGGGACTGGGGATAAGGAACGGGAAGGAATTCGTCCATGGCCTTTTTGAAGGAAGCATCCCGGTATTCGCCTGGAGCGATTCTGGGAAAACATGGAAGACTCAAATCTGGATGCCCGGACGGGGATTCGAACCCACGTCCTCCCGAATGCAAGGCCAGAACGTTTACCGTTCACCCACCACGCTCGGTCCCATCCATTCTAGTGCTGAAGATTGTACAGGGAGTGCGGAGCTCTACCTCCGTGAATCCTAAGGAATGCGGCAGGACCCGTCGGAACCTCGTGACTTTTACATTTACTTTTACGAGTAGAAAGGTAACGTTACTCTTTCTATTTCAGTAACGATGTAAATTTACTCTAATATTAAAAATGTAAAAATAATTCTATCTGTTTGTTACGTTTTCACTTCTTAAAGGATGAATTGATCTTGATGAAATTTGACAAGGAATACTGTGTTTTATTATAGAGGATATACGTTAGATTTCTGGAATAAATAGCAGATATTGTCTCAAAATTTTGAAAACTAACCGAATCGTAACAAACAAATGGATAGCAATATTTTAACGGTCGCTCATGATTTGTTTCTCTCACAGTTAGTATCATAAAAAGGCCGTTGAGGCACTAAATCGGACCATGAAGCATGTAAATAGTAACCAAAGAGTCATAGGACTAGGGTGCTAATGACCCCGCTTTCGACGTGGTTTTAAGCCAATATAACAAGAGCAACAACAATATGGGAAGAATTAGACAGATTCTACCATTCATATGCCAGCAGATAAAATAAATGCATATTTGAACGCTTCAACGTTATGACCGCATGTAAAAAAAGATAGTTTAACTACTGACATGCGGTACAGCTATATAATGATATATCAAACATTTATGCGACTGAACTCCTTAAAGAAGTCTGAGATAAAATTGCGACAGATGTTAACGGAATGAAAACATTAAGTCGTGAACTCTGTATTGTTGTGAGAAATACAGATAAATTTCTCAACTACAAAGTGATATGGTTTTGTGAAAGAGCAATTTTAACACCAACTAAGTAGACTGTTGGAGAAATGAAAAAAAAAGTCTACATCTTCATTCTACAGTTCACAAATACTGTGGGTGGCAGAGGGTGCTAAAAACCAATCCTAATCCTGTGCATTCCAGTGCCGAACAAAACGAGGAAAGAAAAAAATACTTAAAAACATCAGTACGACATCTTATTTCTCTAATCTTATCCCACCTGTCGTTGCGACCTAAATAGCCTGGAGGAAGAAGTATTTCGTTGCACGCGTTTTATTTTTTATTTTTACTTATTGCTTTACGCCTCGTCGACGTCGAGGTCATTAGAGGCGGGAAACGACTGGTTACAAGGAACGGGAAGGAATTTGCCCATGGCCATTTGAAGGAAGCATCCCGGCATTCGCTTGGAGTGATTTGGGGAAGCCAGGGAAAACCCAATTCTGGATGCCCAGACGGGGATTCAAACCGGTGTCCTCCGGAATGCGAGCCCACAGTGTTATCGCTCACTCACAACGCTTGGTAACTGCAAGTCGAAGCGTCCTAAATAACGATTTGTGTAAGAGGCGTAATTGGCTCGGCTTGAGTTGCAAAGAAGTTCTTTTTGCTGTGTACTATTATCTTTTTTTCCTCGTCAGTATAGTCCCGATTTGTCTGTCGTACAAGAATTGCCAGCACAGACACTTCCTGTGCACATAATTGATGTCACAATAAAACTACAACAGTTACACCTTCCTAGTTCCACTTCGATAATTTTGTCATCACGTATCTCTCATAGCTGAAAGCAGTCTATAGGGCGTCATTACGTCTCAACGAAATTAAACCACAAGTTAAACTTTTATAACTACACAAGTTAAAGCTAAAATTTATATCTTCACGGAAACGATAACCCTTTCCTTTACTGTCTATGACGTCAATCAATATGTCGCAACAAAGGTGTTTATTGCACTTGCGTTTGTTCCCAAATAAATTTTTTAATGTATTGCTGAACACATCTGGAGTAGGTAATCTCAGTCCCTGATTATAAGACTAAATTATGAAAACGCATAAAACACTGCACAACTTATGAACAATCTTGTTTTGCGGAATATTCCTTTTAACAGAGAGCAACAATTATTAAGACTGAAATCATATGGCCCAATAAATGTAATACCTTCATCTCTGAATATGGTAATTTAAAATTTGTTTTATACCTCTAAAAATATTAAAATATCAAAAAATGAACAAGTGTCGGAAATTCTTAATTAAATCCCAGCTAAATCCAGAAACAAAAAAAAACAAAAAACAATGTTCGTAGGTATCACAGAGAAAAATATATAAAGGCAACTGAGAAAGATTGGCCGGGTTAATGAATTTAACATTTTTGAAGGATTGATACAATAAAATGGACTAGACAATACGTGTACAGCCAGTAAAGAAAGATGGTGAAAGATTGGGTTTGTTTATAAACTAATCAAAAAAATTAATAGGGTTATCATTCCAAACAAAAATCAAACATTGCACAACAGATATTTAACCAGGCGCATTACATAGATCATCGAAATGCCAGGAACTGTTTAAAATTGGCGAAAAAAGAAAAGTAATTCATAATAATTTTAAGTTTATTAAACAACAGAGATAACATTTAGACAAAGAGGAAAAATGAAGATTCATGCATAAACATAGAGAGAAAACACAGTCAGGAAATGAACAAAACTTTAATGGGAACTTTTAGCTTAATCCTTGAATTTAATTGCAATAGAGTAAATGCTGCATTGGCAATTTCCCTATTCATGTATTTACTCATCTCTTATTATTGCATTATGTACTTGGGGTGTAAATCCCCCATCGATTAACTTTTTCCATACACGAATTTTAATTACAAATTTTTCAACGTTTTTGGTAAATTATTCATCATTTCCCTTGATAATTTTATTCCAGTGCCTGAATCCCCTACCAACAAAAGAAAATTTTCTCTCACCCTTATGCCTGAAATTAAGCGCCACCTTGGGCCCATCGTCATCTTTTCCTTTCCCTTGCTTTCACAGCCTCATCATCAACATACTCCTTGCTCACTCCCAGCACTCTCTTTATCCTCCTTCTATCTTGCAGTAACTCTCAATCCAAACCCTTTATCACATCAGAAATTTAATTTCATAAATTTCACAAACAAATCTAGCTTTGCCTGCGTTTGATATCCAGTCAAGCAGTGGTCTGACCAAAGTTTTGTAAGACAATTCCCTCACATCTCTGGTACATACCCTCATCACTCTCTCCACTAAATTAAGAATTTTGCAACCTTTTCCTACTACCTGCCCAATGTATCCAGCCCACTTGAGTTTATTGTCAAATATCAAATATTTACAATTAAAGCCTTCAACGTGCAATTCTGTCCCCAACCTATAATCATGAACAAACTAAGTATTTAATGGGTGTAATTATTACGCTAACACTTGGCATTTATCTTCATTCCTTGTTACCTACCCACCTAGATGTCAGTCACCCTGCAGCTGTTCAAAGTCTTCTTCCGTGTTGATACTATTATACACGATTATGTTACCGGCAAAAAACCTAACTTCTAATTGTGAACCATCTACACAATAATTCACTAGAATAACGGATAGTAATGGTTCCAAAGAACTACCCTGTTGCTCTCCATTTTGCACTTATGCTTCTTTCGATACTTCATTTCCTACCCTGATATTTCACTTTCTACCTTTTAAGAATTCTTCTACCAAGCAAATTACTTTTTCATCCACCCCAATAAGTTTTTCCCTATTTACCACCATTTTATTGCTCGCACCGTCAAAAGCCTTCGAAACGTCTAGTGCGACACTATCCATTTGGCCTGTCTTGTCCACATCATCTAAATAGCCTACTAACTTAGATTCGCATGAATATCTTTGCCTAAAACCATTTTGTCGATTTGCAAAACAGGTTTTTTATCCTCAAAGACATTTTTGATGTAGTTGCATATTACTCTATCCATAATTTAGCAATCACTGATGTCAAAAAAATCAGCCTGTAATTTTCAAACCTCTTATGAGTCGGTACTACTGTCTCTCTTTTATAGACCTATAGTAAGCTGCAAGACTCCAGTCTCACTCTAAATAATATTTCAATTTAATGTACAATATCATATCCCGCTATCTTTAATATAACTTAAATAAAACTGTCTACACCGTTCCCTTTGCGCTTTTTAGCTTTATTAGTTCCTTCATAATTTTCTGAGGATCTATTTCAAACTTTGTAATTTGCTTATTTCTACTTATATGGAGATTTTCCTGTAATTAATTCCCTCCCACCCCACGATGATAGTCTTTAACGGTCGTATTAAACCTGTCGTTCAATACCTCAAATATGTTTAGAACCTCAGTAACCTTTTATCCGTTTAAACATCTTTCCTTTCCCCAACTTTTCTAGTATTACCATAGAAATTTCTATTTTATTCAGCGGTTCCCCTGAAACAATAATATCGTTTATAAACCAATCTTTAGTTTTCCTCTTTCTTCTGTCATTTTATTGTTTAGTTGTTACAAAGTATTCCCTACTTCCTTTCTGTCATTTAACTTGCACTGACTGGACGGCTTGTAGATAACAAGAAAATATTTTACATTATTTCTAATTTTAAAATTATCCTAGAATGGATATAAAAAAAGCGTGGGTAGTTTTGGATTTATGACTATGGGAAACTTCTTTAAAGCAAAAGGGAATTATTGACGTTGTAAAAGCTATGGACCTTCAAGGTAAATTACAGTACAAGAAATGAAAAGTGCCAGGAAATTAGGATACGCATAAAAAATTATATTAAGATTATAGAAAAGCAGTCTAGAAATTGGGGAAATCTTACTAACAAAAAATAAAATGCGTTGCTCTTTTTTTGTGGAATGCGATTTCATTATCCACGAACCAAACAAATCAATGTAGCAAACATATAAGTGCCATCTATCGGTAGAGAGATAAGCTCCGCATTCTCTGGAGTAAGTTATGAGACATCCATTTGCAAGTCAGATATTATACGTAGTTATATCAGTATTCTCTGAGTGCTGAAAATAGCCTAAAAAACGTGATGAGAACTGCATGTGTTAGGATTTCAAACCACACGTAACTCCCTATGTCTGTTTCCAATGTCGATGATAAAGTTTGATGTCGAACTGATCTGAAGAGGCACGATGTAAACGCTTTGGACCGTGGTCACCATGTGCACAAAATCGCTCGTGTTTGCTAGCAATCGACAAATCTGAAACCACTTCCTGAAACTAACAATATGAATCGTATATCTGGTACTATCTGTCGATTGCTGTTGGAATTCTACTACGACTGAATATCTTTTCTGCAATCTAAGAACGTGCGTAAGGCAAAGCTACTTTCATACAAGACTCAAAGCAAATATTTGTCTGAAGAGTAGTGCAGTCTCTTTTTAAAAAAAAATAAGTGCCGATGGTGTTTGCAAACCAAAACATTGTGGTCTTATCAAACGACAGAATTAATTTTATTCAGTACTTATTATATACTTATCAATCGCGGGCGCAGGGTAGTAAGCGTGCATATATTTTAATTTGTGAAAATTAATGTAGTAGTAAAAATGTCTGATAAAATGATCGCCGCTTTCTGTGCTTCAAAATACGTGAGCAAGCTACCAGCGGCTGAAGGAAGGTCAGCGTCCCCAGCAAGTGGAGTGAGAGACTGTAGGCCTCTCTCCCGGCTATTGTTATGTTGTGACAAGTGGGAGACCTCATAACGCAGGCGACAACGGGGCTGGGGGCAGTTTAAACACGAGAGGCCAGGTATAGGGACGTGTTATGCTCCGGACGGACCATGCAGTTTTCTGAGTGGACTGGGAAAGGTTTCTCTCAACTGACAGGTGAAATCCGGAACAAATCTACATTACGTGACGGAAGTAATGTTCGGTGCATTAAGAAAAACGTGATAGATGAAATTTTATCGGGAAACTAGCCAAGTGAGTTCGATGTTTCGACGATCAAATTCTCTGCCACCATTGCCAATTCACTGCACCCCATCACCTATAGGTAGCAGTCATTTGATAATGACGGCAAAGTATATTACCGCCGAAACATCGAACTCACTCGGTTAGTTTTCCAAGAAAATTTCATCCATATACAACGCCGAGGAAGCCTCCATTCTTATATAACAAAAACGTTGACTTTCACGCGTAACATTTGTGTATGTAAGAGATGACATATTAACCTCTGCGAAAAAGGCTGGTGGAAGGGAATTGAATCGGCCAATCCAGACTGGTTGCATTAGCAAGTAAGAAATTTGATGCTATGGCAATAACTTAATTGCTGATATGTTTGTTTACATGTTCTGCCAATGGTTTTATGAGTATGAGAAGACGTGGGGAAGATGGTGCTTTCCGACGTCGATACTGCTGGAGAGACTAAACCCTCTGGTTCTTGGTGTGAAGCTTTACCAGGAGTCGAACTTCCTCATTAGTTGGAAATGAGTTTTTCGCGACCTGAAATGAGAATTTTTTTATAATGATTTGAGTGATAATGCTCATAGTCACAGTGATTGAAATTGTATAGTCGTCCTCATGGAATCTGACGTTATGTTCCTGATTCCATAGACCAGTGACGATTCTTGGTAACTGCACTATGTTCATTTAACTGACAGGTGACATCCGGATCGAATAAACATTACCCGACTCAAGTAAAGTTAAGAGAACAACTGTGTATGTGAGAAAAGGCTGATGAAACAACTTCTGCGAAATACCAATGAATTCTGTCTGCACTAAAACAAACTTTCGTCTAAGATACCTGATAATGACTTTTTAAAAGTATTTCACAAAATAAAGATTTTCTGTTCTACCAAGGTAAAAAAAAATGTGTGGAAGATAGAAGAGGAAATTGGGTGACGGTGGAAGAAGAAAGATGGTCGTTGAACCAGAAGCGCTAGAGAGACTTTTGTTTCCAGCAGACCCGGCCAGCGGCTGGAAGCTGACTTAGATGATGATGATGATGATTTTCCAAGTCCATGAGTTTGTCTGACGTCGCATTCCGCATTCGGGAGGACGTGGGTTCGAATCCCCGTACGCCAATACAAATTTGGGTTTTCCATGGTTTCCCCGATGCCGGGATGGTTCCTTAAAAAGCTCACGGCCGAATTAGTTCCCTTTAGTTTACCGCAGTTCTTTACCGCTTCTAATGCCCTCGACGTCTACAAGGCGTAAAACCACAATAAAAATTAAATTGTTTACATTGTGTCTCAGTTTTTGTAAGAATCTTTAATACTGACCGAAATGCCAATTTTGTCATTTCTGTGTATTTTATGATGTACTTCACCGCCTATATATAACCAGATAATAATAATTTCTCACAATAACTTTTTATAATTGAGATTAAAGTTCAAATTTTGTTTGTTTAATAAATGGTTAGATTATGATATTTAGTTCCAAGTTGTCATCATTTAAAGGACCCTTTTCAATTGATTAAGATTTACTTATAAAGATTATATCATTAATAATTCAACATTAAGATTTTTTTTTTTTTTTAAGCGAAGTATAATAGGTTGCAACCGGCTACTACTTGTCCAGGCAGCAAAATGACAGAACCAATTTGGACGGCGTTTTCACAGCTTGAAAGCTTATGGTATAGCTTAAAATCTACGGTGAATCTTATCTTATTATGTGATCGGGTAGCTGAACAAGAAATAATAATTCATTCGTTCCGAGAACTGTTAAGCTCAACAGAGCACACTGTATATCAGATGTACTCTCCTGTACGTGATAACCATCAAAGATCGCGCTACAACAAAGATCACGCTACAACAAAGATCACGCTACAACACAGATAAACACTCCACTCTCTGCTTTTTGTATTTTTTTTTTTTAGTATAGCCTATTTGAATACGCCGAAAACGTTAATTAAAATATTACATCAAATATGAGTGTGACGACTGCAGAAAGTGGGAACCAACCTAATTTCGTCTCAATTCCACCTATAGGTAGCTCTGAAGCCACAGTCATCAACAATAATACAAGGCTACTTTGGTCATGGTGCCACTAATGCTGACGTCATGCCTTGCGCCTTCGTTGCATGGCTATCAGCGGCGCCGGAAATATTTTCACTCTCGGTGCATATATTTCCCTCTCTCTCTCTTTTTTTTCTTTTTTTACTTATGGCTTTACGCCTCGTCGACGTCGAGGTCATTAGAGGCGGGTTCCACTCTTCTAGCAACACTATTGTGATCAATACGTTTTAAACTGCAAACTGACCATAAACAGAAGTATTTATATCGTTTAAATCCTCATATTAATTACTAAATACATTTTATTTCTGTTATTTGAACAATGTGGAAAGAAGCATGTACAACATTAATAGAAAATCAAGGTTATGAGTATTATTCAATAACAATTCTATTTAAGTAAAAGCAAAGAAATGAACTGCCGGAACACTGCGTTCAACCAATCATTTTTGACGGGCTAAGATTCTTGATTGGTTCAAAATTAACCGCTCGTAGATGTGATTAGAGTATGGGTATGATTGTGAGCAAACTCTACATTTTTCTGGACTGAATTCGGCAGAACTTGTAAAAACGAAGTATTAATCTTGTAATATTACACCTAATTCCTGTTGTGATGTTTCAAATTACATATTAATACTTTTGTGTTGGTAGTTTTTGTTTTGATTAGAGAGGTGTGCAGTGTTCTCTGTGATATAAATAAAAAGTTAATAGCACCGGCTCAGAGAAAGTCGAATCTACGGAATTAACAGAGAATGTACGATCTTTTATTTTTTTTTTTTTTTTTTTTTTTTGCTTATGACATTACGCCTCGTCAACTTCGAAGACATTATAGGCGAGAAATGTCCGGGGGTAAAGAAAGGGAAGGATTTCGGCAATGCCTTTTGAAGGAAGCATCCTGGAAATCGACTGGAGTGATTTGGAGAAATCGTGGAGAACTTAAACCTGGATGCCCGGTCGGGGAAACGAACCCGCGTCCTCACGAAGTGAGGCCAGAGCGTTAAGCGTTGACCCACTATGTTCGGTGACATATACAAGAGATGTGGAATATTTATTTACTAATGCATTCTTGACTCTTTGTCTCAAGGAGTAATTTGAGTAGTAAATATTTTTTTTATTTCATTTACATATGATCAGTGAGTTAATCTGTAATTGTATGACAAATAAAAGAAGATTTTTGCTAGCCACAGTAGATTTATATATTCTGCCTGTAGCCTTCATATGTCGCGCAAACCTATAAATGTATATAAGTACAGAAATTTGCTTGATTATGTGCATTATAATTAATGAATTTGGTGAATATAGTATATTAATGGAATTTTTGGGAGCAATTTTTGCAGACTGGGCACAGCGGACCCGAACCAAGGAGAAAGAGATATACAAGATTATTAATGCAGAGGGAAAGGCACGAATAAGATAGGTTGATGATGCAGTAGCAGCTATAGGGTAGCTGCAAAACTCACGGAAATAGAAAGACCTTAAGTGAAGAGATTATTTGTATAAAAGCTACCTGTATGTAAAACTTGTATTGAGTGATTTGTAATATTTGAGAAACTGTAGAATAAAAGTGTGTTTAAGTTAAACATGGGAAGTTAAATTGCGGTCATACAATTGATGGCACTCTTGAAGTAAAAGTAACAAGAAACAAAACAAGGTTATTTCTAATAAGGAAAACAAGAGAATAACGATATAATAATTTATAACTGGATAGATTTAAAAGCCATTTACATATAAAAGATGAACTAGACTTTTTCTCATTCTGGGAAGAAGTTACTAAAGGAGGTATTAAAAGGTAACAGTAGCATAATTTTGAAATGTTTAAGATGCAGTCAATGCTAGTAAATGGTTAGTAGTTAGATAAAATGTTGTGCAGTTTTTTAGGTTCCTAGGAGAGGTTACGAGAAGCTTTAATTCATGTGATCAAACCAATGTCCTCTATAACGACACGACAGGGCTTTATGAATATTTATTACCAGAACATTAAAATGTTAAGAAATGGCTTTCTGCTAACAGTTACGGAAATTTTGTTAGTGATAAATCATTATTTGAGTTTCTAACTATAATAAAACTTTTATACGCTAGAGAGGCTTTCATTTACGTGTCATATGTCAAAGCACCAGAATTGCAAAGTCTTTAAACAACTGACAGATTTGTGTCCTGTCAACGAAATAGCAGTTACGACTAGACAAAATTAAGCAGCATTTTTGAGAATCAATCAATATTCAATTCCATTCTAACTATTCAACGTTTATACGAAAGTTGTTTCACTTAAGTTTTCAATTTCACCTGCATGTCACGCTTTGTGTCTAATTTGACTATGTTTTACCACACCACATGATTCAGTTTTTAATCAAAAGCACTAATACTTTTTCTAAAAAATATTTGTGTAGATATAACATGTGACGAATAATTAACATTAGCAATCGTAGTTTTGGTTTCTAACAGTTCCTGGTAAAACTTTCACCAACCAAAGCCACAGCTCCTTATAAACACAAAAGAGTAAATTGGTAGAAGGTCTAAATATTTAAGTTTTGAAAAACTGAGTTTTGGGTACTGTAAGTGACCAGCAGACAAGGAATCAATTGTTTTTTTTAAAAACGTGTCTGCATATTTGTATGAAAGGGATTGCTGCAAAAAATACTGATTCTATTTTAGTGAGGATTCGGATAATATACAGCCGTGGCTTCAGAAGCAAAATAGGTTATAATTTCATTTTAATGTGATGTCTAAATGCAGAGAAATTAAGTTAAAATAACTAGGAAACAAACTAGTATTCATTTTTCGTTTCGCAACAACGGCAGGTAGATTTTTTATAGGATCGTATACCCTGTTAGCCTTCAACTGGCCGTTCAAGGTCACGTTCCCATTGCCCCCGTTTCACACATCGGCACCTCTTCTTGTTGCCTACCCCTCCATGCAGACCACTATGCGCTGGCAGACGAGTGTCAAATCTGTCAGCGGGCACTCTTCCCCTCCACATGGGGGGGTAAGGGCAGAGGAGTGGGGATAGAGCAGACTGACCTTGAGCCGCCTCTGCTAACTGAATGGACTATAATTAATAAAACATTAAACAAAGTAACACTGGGCTGATTTAGAAACAATTTCATTTATCTAAGCAGTTGAAAGATATCCTGCATCAACATAGAATTCAGAATTATTTTTGTACTGTTAACCTTGACACCAGCTAAGAGGTAAGCAGTTACATCGAATTTGAACAATTTACAAACAGTTTTCCTTGTGATCTTACGTCATCAGGATCGCAATCTCGTAAAATTGAAGACTGAGCATTTGTAATGGACTTTTCAGCCTTTATTAAAGCCTTTGATAAATTTATTTCAATTTAAAGATAGGATAACCCTATAAAGATCAAATATTTTGCAGCTAATGATTATTTCGGCTTTATTAACACGTCACCTTAGTTTATTACTATACTAACCTCTAACCCTCTCATAAATGACGAGTTAAAAGCAAGTTTTGCAGCTCATTTCTTCCACTTGCTTAACTGAATAGAATTGATGTGAAATAATTTTCAAAACCCTGATTTGTTTATGATGTAATGTTGTACGTATTTCCGATACACCTCGTTCCATTAAACAATTAAGATTTAAAAGAAACACACACCTTTCTTTACGTTCGGTTTAAAATTTTAATTTAAAGAAAAAAATATATTCAGCTGCTAGAAAAACTAAAACAGGGCACTCAACTTCTTTGTTTCCTCTAATATCAACATGTACGAACTTATAATATGACGGGAAAATCTGCATCGAAGAAATATAATCAAACAAGGAGCAATTCAGCCTCTTTAATAAAATGCGTTGTCTCGGCGGTTACCTCAATAGTTCGGCCACTTTCGACGAGTCTCCATAACGCCCGAAGTGTTTCTTATACTGACTAGTACCACAGCACTGCTTGGCTAAACGGAAATTTCAAATGAATAATTGCATTTGTTTTTATTTGCGCTTATATTTCTAAAAGGAAGTGTAAATTTCAAATAAACAATCGAATTTTATTTTATTTGCACTTATATTGTAAAAGAAAGTGAAACTGCAATGCTAGCTAATCCGGAAGCAAAATAAATAATATGAAAAATTATAATGCGAGCCAGAAATTAAAAAAATTGCAGAGCAACGTTCGTTTAAATTTATGTTGCTATTTATTTATTTACGAAGACTAGATGCAGAAAGTCATGTAAAGGGAATAGCATTGTATGTTTACGATGTATTATCTGTAGCAGCTAAGAATTTTTTTTGATAACAAACAGACAGGGCAGGGTATTAAAATTCAGTGAAAGTTTACACGAAAATAAATAACTGTGTTTGATTTTATTTGCAATTATAATGTCAAAAAGTAGTGTGATGCGAGATAATAGGCAATTTCCCGTCATGTAAATAATATAATGCGACGTTCGTTTAAATCTACATGTTTTTATTTGTTTATTTGCGGCAATTACATCCATAAATCCATAGATTCTTTTTATCAATTATTAGGGCAAAGCGCAGCGTAATCTAAGAATTCTTTAATAGTAAATAAGAAACAAGGAATTTTACTAAAAAAGTCAGAGGAAGTTTACAGGAAATATACCAATGAATTCATAGTCATTATTTAGTTTTGAAATTACAGTTTTCTTAGAAAGTTTTTATTTGCAAAAAAAATCCATCTTTTTGGTGGGCTTTGTGGAAATAGTTTCAAGCAGTACAAACTGAGGGTACAGGTAAAAAGACATTATAACGTCAGGAGGAGATGCGTTGTTCATTTTCTTCCTGCGAGTTTCAATCAATTTGTATTTTGTTTACTTCCTATTACCTGTTGTGGAAAAAGCAGCGAAAAAGTAAAGGTAAAGGGCAAAGCGGAATGTTGCTATGTAGAAAAGGTACTTTTTCGTAACTATCAGTACGCACTTTAAAAATTTGTCACCAGCCACGAACGCTACCCGTGTACTGGAATTCATAAGTGGATTTAAATAAAATACATACTTTTCTTCATGGTTGGTTATGTTTAGAGATAGAAATTCCCTTAACATTATGTACTTTTATTAAGTAACTTCATATAAACAATACTTTTATGTGATTATTCTTGCAGATTTCAAATGCAAAATATATAAATTTGCTATTCCATCTCCAACGAATGAAAATATTTTCTGAGAGGTGAAGAATGTACTAAGTTACAAATTGTTTCCTTTATTGAACGTTATTACTATTGTTACTTCTGAACACATTTGGGTTGACTGTGTCGCAGAAATCTGTTACCTTAAGAAATGCTAAGTGTCTCCCAACAAAATCTCAATTTCGGTGCAGGTGAAAGATCTAATTAATTAATTAAATTCAATTACAACTCAGAACAATCCCGGTGGCAAGTTTTTGTCTTCTCCTTAAATCCTTTCAGCACATTTTACCAAACAGATACTTCCGGACTTGACGGATTTTATTTTAAAATTTATTTAGTCATTTGGGTAATTGTTCAACAACTGCTGTGGTAATTTATTCCAGTTCCTAACTCCGTTACACAAAATAAATTTTCCAACTCCCTTAAGCTTGAAGTCAAGTGTTGGCTTGTGGTTCTGATCATATCTGCCCTTACATGCATCTACTACTAACTATTCTACCTATGTTCATTCAAGCATCACCGATTATGGTCCTTGTACAATCCAAACCATATCTTTTCCTGGCTGCTATGTTCTGTTGACATTCATTCTAGCTTCTTTATTATATAAGTTACTGAAGAGTTCTTAATAGATACTAAAACAATAATCTATCTGCTCTCCTTTGCACCCCCTCCAACTCCTGTATCTGACACCCAAGATGTCTTTCCCGTACTACACAACCATGGTCAAGAAACAATCTGACCAAGATTTTTTAATCTAATTCCTTCACTTTCTTGATTCATTCCCTTATTACTCTCTCCACTAAACGTCTTCGACCATCTTCTCAAAATGTTCTACCCAATGTGTTCTGCAGAGCTGAGCTTATTATCAGAGGTTCTATCGACCCCTGAAAAAATGTCTGTGATAGTACGCTCATGTCGTCGGTTTTTTTTTTTTTAACTGCTTAACGTCACTTTTTAACATCGAGGTCTTTAGAGACGGGAAAGGGTGGGGGGCAAGGGTGGGGGCAAGGAATGGGAAGGAATTTGGCCATGGCCTTTTGAAGGAAGCATCCCGGCATTTGCCTGGAGTGATTTGGGAAACCATAGAAAACCCAAATCTGGATGCGCGGACGGGGATTCGAACCACCGTCCTCCCGAATGCGAGGCGAGAACGCTAACCGTTACACCACCCTGCTCGGTCATGTCATCCGTAGCAACAATTATTCCCTTCCGAGCATCCAGATTTGGGCTTTCCATGGTTTCCCCCAAATCACTCGAGGCGAATGCCGGGATGCTTCCTTCAAAAAGGTCATGGCCGAATTCCTTCCCGTTCCTTGTCCCCAGTCTCATCCCGCCTCTAATGACCTTAGCCGTAGACGAGGCGTAAAGCAATAAGTAAAATAATAATAATAAGCAACAATTCCTGAGTCGCGAGACCAGAACTTGATATAAGTCCTGTGAGCCGAAGACCACGAGGATGACCTAACAAGCGTTGGCTGCATATCTGGGAGGACATGCGTCTAGTCACAGACGATGGACAAGATCGGCATAAATGGAAGAAATCCAGTAAAATAGACCTCTCCAGTTGCGGAATAAATGTTACTAAGAAAAGGAATATGCTTAGAGTAATTAAGTGTAGGAACGAAAGAACGTATCAATGTATGTTCCGATCCCCAGAGCTGAAAGAAGCCACTTATGTGCTTTACAGTGAGACTAGTACACAGTAAATTTTCAAATACTGCACTAAATGTATTTTTCTGCTACCATGGTCACATCGCTTTTCTCATGCTTGACTACTTCTACATCTACATCTACATCTATACTCTGCAATTCACAATTACTGTGGGTGGCAGAGGATGCTAAGCACAAATCCTAATTTAGTGCATTCCAATCCCGAACAGAACGAGGAAAGAAAGACTACATAAATTTATCAGGACGGCATCTTATTTCTCGAATCTTATCCCTCCTGTCATTGCGACCTAAATAGGTTGTCGGAAGAAGTATTTCGTTGCACTCGTAAATTAAAGATTTTCGCATATTCTCCAACAAATTCAAACGAAAACGCCTTTATTGAACGTTATTACTGTTGTTACTTTTGAACACATTGGGGTTGGCTGTGTCGCAGAAATCTGTTACCTTCATACATGCTAAATGTCTCGCTACAAAATCTTAATATCGGTTCAGGTTAAAGACCTAATTAATTAATTAAATTCAATTACAACTCAGAACAATCCCGGTGGCAAGTTTTTATCTTCTCCTTAAATCCTTTAAGCACTTCTGATCTGAACGAATTTTAATTTTTTTTCTGTGATTTGGGTAATTATTCAACAACTGCTGTAGTAATTTATTCCAGTTCCTAACTCCGTTACACAAAATAAATTTTCCAACTCCCTTAAGCTTGAAGTCAAGTATTGGCTTGTGGTTCTGATCATATCTGCCCTTACAGGTATCTACTACTCCTAACTATTCTACCTATGTTCATCTAATCATCATTGCGATTATGACCCTTGTACAATTCAAACCCTATCTTTTCCCGGCTGCTATCTTCTGTTGACACTGTTTTCTAGCTTCTATATGATATCAGTTACTGATCTTCTCTCCTTTGCACCCCCCTTCAACTCCTGTATCTGACACCCAAGATGTCTTTCCCGTACTACACCACCATGGTCAAGAAACGATCTGACTAAGATTTTTTAATCTAATTCCTTCACTTCCCTGGTTCATTCCCTTATTACTCTCTCCACTAAACGTCTTCGACCATCTGCTCAAAATGTTCTGCACAGCTGAGTTTATTATCAGAGGTTCTATCGACCCCTGAGAAAATGTCTGTGATAGTACGCTCATGTCCGCCGTAGCAACAATTTCTTCAGTCGCAAGACCAGAACTTGATATAAGTCCTGTGAGCCGAAAACCAGGAGGATGTCTTAAGAACCGTTGGCTGGATATCTTACTGGAGGATTTGCGTCCAGTCAGAGGCGATGCACCAGATTGGGATAAATGGTAGAAGTCCATCAAAATTGGCCTCTCCAGTTGCGGAATAAATGTTAGTAAGAAAAGGAATAAGCATAGAGTAACTAAGTGCAGGAACGAAAGAACGTGTGAATGTATGTTCCGATCCGCAGAGCTGCAAGAAGCCACGTATGTGCTTTACAGTGAGAGTAGTACACAGTAAATTTTCAAATACTGCACTGAATGTATTTTTCTGCTATCATGGTCACATCAATTTTCGCGTGATTGACTACTTCTTCACGGCCTCTGATTGTGTCAACAATGCACATTTTGAGATCTAGAAATTCACTCTCCATCTCTAGATATCAGTACTAAGAAGCTATCGTGTAGAACCTTTTCAGATGTGTAGTTTCCATTCGTTATTTCTGTATACACCTACCATATTTGACCTTTCGTTTCTCATTGATATATGTCAAGAAAACCATCGGAACGAAGATTTTTTTTTTTTTTTTGCCCATAGCTTTATTCCTCGTCAACGTCAAGGTCATTAGAGGCGAGAAAAGACTGGGGGAAGGAAGGGAAAGGAATTCGGCCATTGTCTTTTGAAGGAAGCATCACGGCATTCACCAGGGGTGATTTGGGGAAACCATGCAAAACCCAAATCTGGATTTCCGGTCGGGGATTCAAACCCGCGTCCTCCCGAATGCGGGGCCATAGCATCACCGTTCACCTAACATGCTCGGTCGAAATGAAGAACTAAAGAAGGAACTACTTACAAATTAGTTACTACACAACAGCTAAAACTATTTTCATGCTATCACAGAATTGTAGATTAGGCTGGGAGTCTGTGATATATAGACGAAGCACGTTTCCTTTGAACTTATTGGAAAACATGCGTACACCCACTTTTCTTACGAGTGCGGTGAAATACTTCGTCTACCAAACTATTTAAATAGCAATGACAGGAATGATAAGATTAGAGAAATAAGATGCCATACTAATGCTTATATGAATTCTCTCTTCCCTCGTACCATTCGGAATTGGAATACAGAACGAAAAAAAATAATTTTGGTGCTGAGCACCCTCTATCACCCACAATTTTAAGAATTACAAAGTGTATATGCAGTTGTAGATGCAAATTTTGTTTCTGGCCGCAACGTTTCAGATTCAATCTGCTATTATCTTCAAGAGTAATGTCTAGTATTGACTATTATAAGACAGTTGGGACTGTGGTAAGACTTAACAGTAGGCGCGTGTCATAAGACAGTTGAAAACTCTTCATTAGGCGTGCGTTATAAGACAGTTTGTCCAGTAAGGGATAAGTCATTCAGTGACAGGACCCCACTGCAGGCGCGAGTCATAAGACAGTTGAACAGTACACGCGTGTCATAAGACAGTTGGCACAGGAAACAGTATACAATAAGGGATTGTCTTAAGACAGTTGAGACTGTGGTGGTATCTTACAGTAGGCGAGACAGTTGGACCATCGTAAGCCTCTGCATTAAGCGAATGTCATAAGACTGTGTTAAGAGTCTACAGTAAGGGATTATCATACGACAGTTTAGTTTCTGATGAGATTCTATAGTAGGCGCGTGTACTAAGACTGCGGTAAGACCCTACAGTAAGCGCGTGTGATAAGATAGTTGTATCGAGGTAAGACTACATTAGGCAAGTGTTATAAGACAGATGAGTTAAGGTAAGACAGTATGATAAGGCAGTTGAGACAATTATAAGACTCTACAAAAGGCGCGTGTCATAAGACAGTTGAGACAGTGGTAAGACAATAGGAAGACTTCCCATGAAGAAATCCCCAGGAGTTACGATAGTACACATTTGTCGAAAGCATAACGTGAAGCGGTATCTTTCGGAAAAATATCCCCGATTTCTGAATAATGATGCATTCTCCAGAGTGAAAAGTCAAACAACAAACTGCACTGGACAACACTCAACATAGTAATCCTTTTTCAATCAGAAAACCAATAAAATTTCAAAAATATTGCTGCGGGCCATTAACTTATACGGGTAAATTTTTTTTATTTATGTGTATATTATTAACAAATTAGTCATATTTTACTGTATCATTATAACATAGTAAATCTAAAAGCGTGTTCTGAATTCCTACGTAAACACAGTTATAAAACTGGAAGTGATCTATTAAAAGTTAATCTCATATTGACCAGACTCTTGACATCTAGTAACCAAATGAATAATAATGATACTGTAGGCTGGATGCTACATTCTACCAAAGACCTACATACTGTAACAGCCCTCAAACCTAAACTTTAACTGAAATTGTATTTTATGAAACCTAGCTAGAGTATGATTGAAAATGATTTTTTATATTTGTCTTGTATTTTACTGTAAATGAGTGTAAATGGGTTTTGTTTTGTGAAAAGAAATTGTGTTAATACCATTTAACATAAGGACAGAACTATGCAAGAGAATTACTTAAATGTTTGTAATTGTAAGTATTATGGCAAGCTACAATGTTTAAAGGACGATTTACTACAGTTAAAATTGATTTATGTGGATAATTTTGTGTTTAAGTATCTTTAATTTTCATTTCTAAGCATTTTGTAATGATTGTAAATGATAATGTATTAATTCTGATTGTTTTTAATATGTTTTCAATTGTTTAAACATTGTTAATGTTCGATAAATATCTGTCGGTAGCCTTTTTAGTGTTCTAGAACTTTCAATGGAGCTTATATAATGCGACCAGCAGATACTAAGGGACAGTTTTATAGTGGCAGTATGTTGGCATTAGTTTACGTCGGCCAAGGACAATGTTGAACGAACAGTTTTGGTAGTATTGTCTTTGGAAGAAGTGTCGACTGTAATCGTGGAGTGTTGTGTTTATATGTGAACTGTATTCTATTTCACTAGCAATAAAACAAGTTAAAATCTGAAACTGGATCATGGACTAGTTATTTAATTTATTAATAAAACCACGAACAATCTAATAATACGCAAAATAAAATACACTATACCTTACCGACACCTTTCACTTTTTTTTACTTCACAACTTTTTGATACTAACGTTTTTTTTTCGATTTCTGAAAAAAAAACATGAAAAAAACCTAGCACCCTTGTTTTTTTTCTAAATTTGTTTTTTTCAGAAAACAATATATTTGATAAATTATAGTTTTATTTATGGAACTTACATTTTACATGTGTGTTTTAAACTTTACTAAATCATATAATATGTTACATAATGATTCCTAAATGTATTTATATAGGTAACATAATATTTTATTCATCCTCTATGTCGGTACCACATTCACTAGTATCAGTACTTCCAACACTAGTTCTTTCGGAGTCGGAATTTTCTGTTTCTTCTTCTGTCCCCTCTAGATCCATAACTTCAGAAGTAGTTACATTTTCTTTTATGCAAAAGCTTTTGAGATTGCAATTTTAAATTGTGAGCAAAGTACACACTGTGAATGAAGACTGCGCCGATAGTTCTGTATTAAGGTCTTTTAAGTTTGAATTTAAATCTATTATCATACAAAATAGGAGCTTTATTTGTTTTCAATCGTTGGTTTACGCCAACGTTTGCAAGGAAATTATTCATAATTACTGACAATGACTCAGTATTATCACTACACGCAGCGAGTTTAACAAGTATACGAACATAAGGAAAGCACAACAAGTAATAAAAATAGGCAAAAACCGTAGTTAAATTTCCTAATTTTTTAAAGGACTCGTAGGTCTACAGATAAATTTGTAGGACCTGGCAGCACTAGTTCAAATAGCGAGTATCAATCCAAACAATGGGGAACGGGGATTCCTTCTCACGCAACTAGCCTTTTCGGGAAGTCCCCATTCGTAAAAGAAAACTTCAGTCAATGTTACCAATATTTTTTTCTACTGAACCAGAACATTATAGTAGATTTAAAAGTAAGATAAGTATTTAGTATAAACTCTAAAACAGTCATATTAAACGATAAATGCCTTAAAAATTTGAAATTTAGTAGTTATGAAAAAAAAACATGTCCCAGAAAAAAAACATGTTTTTTTTCATGTTTTTTTCACGTCAGAAAAAAAAACCTGTTTTTTTACAACACTAAGTAAAACGATGGTCAAATTTCGTGTTCTCCATTCAGGAAATAGTATTGTTAAGTCGAGAATTTTTCATTCCTATCTCCCGTGTTCGCTTAACAAGCCAAATCACAGGGACGCTGAAAAATCGTGCGCTACTAGATAGGTCACGATTTCTTTATTCATGATATATACGAAACACGTCTGGAATTGAAGGCAAGTTAATAATCATATTCTTGCTACATCAAAGGAGATTCGCTTTCAAGAAATTGCTTTATACGGCCGTAATAAAGAAGGTAATTTTGTACTGTTGACAAAAGAAGCAGACATTGAAAGAGAAAGCAAATAGCCATTACAAAACAAAAGATATAGTCTGCAAAACGTGAATGTAATCGGTATATAATGTTGACCACAATTTTATATATATAGACTTGCGTATACTCACAAAGTTGTTTGACGGATGAATTTTAAACTTTTGAGTATTATGCTTAGAAATAAAATTCAAGGATTTTGATGTAGAAAGATGTTAGGAATAAGTAGACAAAGCATGAAATCAAGGTGTTCCTATTTTTTTTTTTTTTTTGTTATGTGCGAGGGAGTATAACTGACACAAGACACAGCATGATGGATCACATTTTAGTTCTGGTTAATTTGTTTGCGGAAGATATAGTTAAAGCTTAGAACAGTGGTTATGGAAACGTCAGGACATTTGAGGCACGCATGATCAATCTATATCTATAAAATGAAAACCGGACATATTTGAAGTATAAAAACTCGGAATATACGGAGCAGATTTCGATGGGGTTTTCACCGTTTTAAAGCTTTGAATCTTAATTCACTTGTCTGGCATGTCTTATGTTTCAACGTTAAATAATGTAAGAGCATTAAATGAAATTCTGAACGTATGGTGAGGAATTCCACAGGAGGAATCACTAGATGCCGCATACCTTAGCACTAAACACACAACTACAATACAATATCTCTGACCATAGCCTTTAATAGCAATTTACAATAATAACCACACTGAACAAAACTTGAAATATTATTTCCTTTAATACGGGGTGTTTAGTTTTTAAACGCCATCGATGGCCGTATTGAATACGAGGAATTAAGAACGAAAAATCAGTAGAGATTTTCTTTGCCCCCGATTTCTGGCAATATCTTTGACCATCAGCTTTAGTATTTGTCTCTGATATTAATTGTGAAGAATTTAATATTCAATGTATTAAATCAAATGTACGAAAAATTTTCCTAAATACCAGTAAACTATTGATTGTGTTTTTGAGTATTGGATTTTCTATATTTGCATAAAAGACTGAATCTGTATAGCTAAAATTTCAGGCGCTTGGATCTTACAGATTCATTTCGTTCGCAGTAATTAATACGTACGCTGATGTGTTTTTTTTATCGTTAGAAGTTTGTATTAAAACTTTAGTGTTGAAAATAATAACAGCTTAGGGCAACATATCACTTTGTATGGAGACTGTAAAATTAATTTATCTAAAAGTCAGGGCATTAGACCTTTTATATATAATTGGGTATAAACATTTCGACTGCGGGAAAGTATTCTGTTTCGTTCAGCACGATTCCTACGATGTAAAATCCTCTAAGCACCCTTGCTGTTTATAAACAGCACGATTCCTGTTGCAGCAACAGGACAGATTTAATTTTAATTTAATTTAATTGCTATGGATCACAGGCTCCGGTGGCAATTTCCCTACACACCCATCTTCCCCCTATCCTGCACCCACCTACATTTGCCCTCTACAAATTTCATCTTTAAATTCTTTCAAAGTTTTCGGTAAATTATTCATCATTCTCTTGGTAACCCCTTCCAATCCATGACACCCTTACCTAAAAAAGAGAATCTTCCCACACCCTTGTGCCTGAAATTGAGTGCCAGCTTGTGGTCATGGTCATCTTTTCCCTTCCATGCACTACTTTTCTTATCTACTGCAATATCTTTCCACGCCTCATCGCCAGTATATTTTCATATGTTATGCAGCCCACCGCCCAGGACTAAAATTATTTACATTTTATCTCAATGCGGGTTCCAGATACTGAGAAATAAACAAAAGGTATCTGTTCCTTTAGTTGATTTTTATGGGTGTTTGATTACTGTACAGCCCCTGGTCCCATGAGTAAAATAGGACATGTTTTATTTTGATATGAAGTCGAAAATCTAAGAAATTATGAAAAAGTGTTGCTAAATTAATATATTTTAAAAGAAAAGTCAACTATCACTGTCGAAATATATGACGACATACTTACCAACAGCAACGTATATTCGAAATTAAAACTGATAATCATCAAATCATCATCAATCATTCAACTTATTTCTTAGAATCATAACCCTACCGCATTCTTGACTGTGTGTAGACTGTAAATTAGATGGTCACATTGTCTGCGAGAGTAATTTCATCTATTAAACCTTTATAAAATAAACCTTAAGTAAACGAAGTTACGGGAGACGGCTGGTTGGTATATAAAAACGAAGACATTGAAGTGCGACCTAGATGGATAAATGAAAAAAAGAATGGATAGGAAGAAAAGTGTGTTTTTTCATGGATAACTATTGTCTAGAAATACATGTTGATTTCTAACAGAACATACTACTCCTACTTCTCTCTATCTAACTTAGACGTGTTCATATCTAGAACAGATGTTTCGGTGGACAGAAAACGATTGTAAATCGTAATAAAAAAATCTCTAAATTCTGCAAACACGTCAGTAACCGATTATAATAACCACAATGACTGTAATATAACATAATAAACCTATAAATATTAATGTCAAATTAATAACAGGTTATCGTCACTTGCTATTGCGGGTAGTGGTAAGGAATAATATTTATTTTGCAGAAAACACTTTCGTTATTGCATGTCTTGAAGAATATAGCTACGATGTTGAGAACACGTTACTGCTTACCTGTAAACAAAAAGCATCTTGTTTCGTTATGAGACAGAAATGTGAAAGGGAAATAACGAAATGATGGTGGAATTGGCGACTATTAATTTTAAATTTCGCAGTTGCTTCTTAAGTGTTCATAAATTAAAAACAGCCTGTTAACAACTGTTTTTGGTGAAATATTTATACCCAAACACATTTCGTCCGCGCGGTAAGGAGAATTTTAGAAGCGATTTTGTGTGTATCGCTTACATGTCTGAAAGAGCAGTAAGCCATTCAGTGCCCTGGACTCAGCGCTGTTTAATTTTTTTTTAAAACCGATCGTGATGCACGGACTGCCTCGCATTCGGGAGGACGTGGGTTCGAATCGCCGTCCGGTCAATCAGATTTGGGTTTACCATGTTTTCCCAAATCACTCCTGGCGAATAGCGGGATGGTTCCTTCAAAAGACCATGGGCAAATTCCTTCCAGTTCCTAGCTCCAGTCCTTTCCCGCCTCCAATAACATAGCCATCAACAAGCGTTAAAGCCACAAGCAACAAAAAAATTTTGCAATTCAAATCTCAAACATTTCGATACAGCATTAGTTAAGACACAGAACCACCAAAAATAAAAGTTTTCAAAAGATGTAGCCTAATCAGAATATCTAGAAATGTCAACAACCCTGGTAAGGCAAAAACGACACATTCTAAGTAATTATGATTATCATTATTAATAGTTGCAATTGATCTACACATTTACGTCAATATTACATAATTTTTTTGTTTAAATTGATTTATTTTCTGAGACACCTTTTTTCTCGCATTTCATAGAGTCACTGACACAAAGACGAGAAATGAAAAACTTCCCATTTTGCTATGCTTGACTTTATACGTATGATTATAGTCTTACTATTACCACTTATCTCGCATTTTACTATTAATTTTCACCCCTATATCTATCTATTCCTGATCGCTAAAAATAACAAAAAAAAAAACCTCACAGTACTCTCTTGTACCACCTGATTTATTCACTGTAATTGCTGAAATAACTTTTGATTCATTGTCGAAGCACCGCTCATTATTAGTATCATATCAAGGTCTTTGGTTTCAGTATTTATTATGTTCTATAGGCCTACCGAACAAGTTATGGATTATGTCATCCGCACTAGCCACACGCCAGATATTATTAATTACTGTTTGCCCAAAGGTCACAAGTACGTGCAAATAATGACGTAATAAAAGCTGTTATGAAATGTATAGTTAAAACAAATTCATACTTGACAGCAGGTACCATGAATCCCAACACTTCACAGTCGGCGACAGTGCTGCCGCGGCAACAACTACGGCCGTTAGCGGTACTAGCGCCGCTGAGTGAAACCTCTCTGGTCCCGGCAGGACTGCATCCGCGGCGCGCTCCCATTGGTCCACGCGCTGCATCGCTGACCGCGCCCCTGTGGGCCACGCCTCCCGGCGTCTCACCCGGCGCCAAGTGGCAGGTGGTGGGGGGAGGCGGTGGGCGGGGCCAGCGGCGCTGTTTCCTTGGGTGGCCTGGGCTGCGCTGGACCAGTCACCGCTAGTACGCTGAACGGGACGGCAGCAAGGGCACCGCCAGCTCCAAAACAGCCTGCGGGGGATCCGAACCCCGGACTCGTGCCTCGCTCGCCGGAACTACCAGACACTGTGCACCTGCACCAGCCAGGACGAAGCAGTCGCCAACATTCAACAGCACCTGCCACCTTCACTCCAGTGTCAATCAATCGCAAACCATGTTGCACATGGACACAATACTCTGCGATATCCGCGCTAAATCACGGTGGAGACTTCATAAGAACTTCACCCAGATGTAGGGACGAAATATCACACTGTACCGACCCGCTGACAACGAACCAACTTTGTGTGCTATCGATGTAAACAGCATTACTCAACAAACAACAGTACAACGAAAAACTGTGGTGATAAAAGTGAATTTTATTACTAGTTTATAGCAACCAGAACATTTTTTTCTCCTTCAGGCCAATGTGGATGTTGCAATAAGAGTTTGTGATTTTTTTAATACTGTCCGAAAATATTTTTTGACTGTGCGGTTATGTGCCAAAGCAACAGATTATAACTCGATTTTTTGGCCTAGATATTTTGTCCTGATAAAACCTGCAAGAAACGTGCAATAATTTTAAGCCTAACTGTTTGCGTCAAGATCGAAAAACATTTCTTATACTCAAATCACTAAACTGGTACTCCTAAATCGTAGGAACTTTTTTCAGTGGCTAAAATAACATTAGCTCTATGTAACCATCAAATTTCCTATCAATATTTTGATTATTAATAATTTATACTGCAATCAACGATCTGCTTCTCTGTATACTTGTCACAAAGTACTAATACCTGAAAAACCTGTAACCAAAAATTATTCAGCTTATGAGAAGTAAGAGACGGAAGATATGTGCTATGAAATCGTACTTTCGAAATTTTATACTAAGTAATATCTGTGACAACATGCTTGCTGTATGAATTTTGTGCAGGATATTTGAAACCATCTGCAAGCAAACAGGAATTGTTTTGATTTAATGGTACAGCAAAAATTTTTAAACTGTTAAATCATTACGAAAAGACGATTGTGGAGAAAAGTTATAAAAAGGTTAAAGAGCAAAAAACTATGAGAACAGAAGGTAACAGTTAAAATTCACAGCAAGTGTCATAATATTTACGGACTGTTCCTATCTCAAAAGAACCACAGAGTCGCGTGAATTACAACAGAAAATTAGGAACAGACAGATTTATTTTGAGCAAACACTGAATGTGGTTTAGGCAGTGTATGTATACGGACTTTGGGAGGTAGGGAGAATATACTGTGTTCACCTGCAGTGATCGGAAGACAGTTTGTTGATCGTGGTGTCGGGACAGTGAGAAGATACTCGAGCATCGGGTAGTGCCGACGCCGCCCCCGCTGTTAAACCCCGGCGGCAAACTGTTCGACGCTCTCGTACGAGGGGGGCCCTTGTCCGTACTCGCGGCGTCGGGGGCGGGCGCCGGGGGCGGCTATGGCGGCCGCATGAACGGGGGCGGCACGGTGCACGTGTCGGCGCCGGGGGGCGGCGGAGGCGGCAGGGGTCCGCCGGGGGCGGCGTCCTCCAACATGCCCCCGCAACGCTCGCCTTTCGCGATACAGGAACTGCTAGGCCTCAGCGACGACCCGCCGCGCTACGGCTCGGCCGGGGGCGGCGGAGGCGGCGGCGCCGTGGCGGCACTGCCGCCCCCGACGCCCGCCACCCCCGGGCCGTACCAGTACCAGGCGCACCACTTCGCCTCCAGGATGGCCTACTTCAACGTTGCCGCGGCGGCCGCGTTTCTGCCCCACAACGTCGCCGCAGCAATGTCCGCGCACCATCATCACCAACAACAGCAACAGCAGCAACAACAACAACATCAGCAGCAACAACACCAGCAGCAGCACCATCACCACCAGCAGCAGCAGCACCAGCAGTCGGGGGCGGTAGTCCTACACGGGGGCGGCGCGGCGGCGGCGGCACAGGCTGCTGGCTCCAGTCTCGCCGCCTCAGGTTAGTAAGCTTCGCAACTCTAAAATATTTCTCAACTTTCTAGAAACCCACTGATGATTACTTCCAAACACCTGCTGGATCACCTTTACACCCTCAACATTCTACGATCAATTTCTCTACTTCCTCTCCTTTTCTCACTATGTCGTCAATTAACTAGAGAATTCTCTGTCTGACACAACACTTTAATTTCCTTGGATGATGGGCGCACTCGGTCTCCAAAGTACTTACAGCATTGTGCAAAAAACTGTTGTATCTAACTTTAACACTCCACCATATAACTATGTCCGGCTGCGCTAAAACAATCTTTTCCGAAATAGGAAAAACAATATCTCCATTACGCGTTCTGTGCCAGTGTCGTCCTAGAGCAACAAACGCTACATCCTCCAACACCATAGAACTACCGCTCGAATGCGATACAGAAAAGCTATCCAAATCTGTTGTAGCAAAGTATTCACGCTACTAATCTTCAAACAGGTGTTGTGTGTCCGTAGTATTCTGTCGGAAAGTTCTAGGCGTTGATTATACACGCATACTAATATAATTTTCTCGGAGATACTTTGCAAACTTATTTATCATAGTGATTCTACGTAATTGTATTATCAGCTGTGATGGTAGAAAAGAATTTTTTTTTAATATAGTAATCAAAAACTTCGTAATATGATAGATATCTCTGTATCTGCTGCAGTTATTGGTCATGTATGTTGAAGTGTTTCAAGGAAATATTTTTAAATCAAACTTTTTAATGCAACAATCTTAATTCGACTTCAACGTGAGAATACTATCAAACGAGTTGAGTCACACTTTTTCAACTCTATAATGCGTAATTGTGTCCTTTCAGAACTCGGTTCATCGCTAAATGAAAGTAATATACAACTCATGTTTCTTCCGTTTTGTCTGTTTAGTTTTCCATGTCAGATGGAGCATATACTTCGCCGTAGTAACATGGAGACGAAAACACTATGCGATACATTTATATGCCGGGACTCAACATTCTCCCAAGTAGTTTATTTACAAATAAAAACTTCTAATATCTGGAAGTTGCGGATCATTTTCCTCAAGTGCTGAAAATATTCATAAATAAATATTGGAAAACAAATAAATGAACAAAAATACAATTGCTTAGCCAGTATTTATTTATTAGTCTTCTAACTTTTATGAATTTCCCCTTAGATTTATTAATAACAATCATTTTAATGTTATGAATGGCGTCAGAAATACTTTTTCTTTGAGTTTATTGCGAAAACATATTACTCTTCTGCATAATTTCGTTATTCTTATATGAATTTGTTCTCCGTTCTGAAGAAGAGACCTTATATTTGTTTATATAAATTCTAAAAAAATTATCCACAAAATGAACTGTCAGTAAATATGAATCACTTAATTACTTTTTATATGAGAACTTATGTTTCACTGTAAATTTATGTGAGATTCAGAGAAAAACGAAAACCAGCTACCTGACCTTTTACAGTCTCCGTAGGTAACAACATTTATTTGCTTTTTGAATTATTGGGCAACAGAAAAGCCATATAGGACGGAAGTTTTTTATGTAACTTTCACTTGAGATATCACTTTATAATTATATACACACACTTATTAATCAGAAAACACCTTCACAAAGTGAAACACAACAAAGTAATTTTTTCTGCATGTGTTTCTCTTTTATTTTTTGAAGCTATGGATGTTTAATAAGCTTCCCGTATTAACTACTTCAGAAAATACAATAATATGAAAGATAGACCTAGAATAATAAATTATGCAGTTTATGCATTAAATTATGCCCACGATCTACAAATAAATTTGCCATATTCGGGGAAGATTAAGACAATTATGTTCGAGGAAATTGTCAGTTAATCTGTTTCATATTTGAAGCCTATTTTAAAACTTTGCTGGAATGAAGTAAATGTTGCTGATAAAACTTCTAGATGTAAACGGGACAAATATTGCCCATTGCATGCCTGATATTATGATTGTAAGTTGATGCGATGTTAATGTACATAATAAAGAAATTATCATTCTTTCATAAAATTACTCTCCGATGAATTCATTAACAAGTTCATCTGCGTAAATCTTGTTTTAATAAAGTTGTGGCTGTTTGATGTGCAATTTTAACTTTCTAACAAAAATGAAGTGATAAACTTATATCTTATTTCTACCGCACATGAAATGTGTAAACAAATATCCCAAAAGTAGCATCTATAAACATAGAGGAATTTTCTTGTGGAAAGTTACGAATTTATGAGCAAACAAGTTAGTGAAAAGTGTCACAGCAATTTTCTGTGGCAATTTAGGGCCTAAATTTGTCGCGTAAATAAAGCGATAAATTTTCCACTAACGTTCTTACTTCTTCTTGTTTGGTTACAGTTACTTTAACGTAAATTCTGTTGGTTTATCTGAAACAAATGTGCTTGAATACTTATCTATATACATGCTTGCACACGACAGAATTACTCATGGACTTTTATAAAACTTCGAATATGGTATTGGCAAGATATTGGTAGTAGAATTAGGAACAGTTTGGAATAGAAGACATGACCATAAACACAAGTTAATCTAGATAGTGAGAAACCTTTTTTTTTCTAGAAAAGAGAATCAATAACCGATATAAATTACCAACATAGTTTCTGAATGAAACGCAAGTACCGTAAAAGATTTTAAGGTAATAATTTATGCAGTACAGAAGCAAGTAAAAGAGGAAAATTCAAGTAATATACATACTGCAATTAATAATAGTAATTAAAATTTTATTATATTGAAGGGAATAAACATGTCGTTTGCTAAAACTTTAATTATTATTTTGAACTAGGAGAAATATGTTCTAATTCACGTTTAAGTTATTCCCAAGTTTTAAATTTAGTTTATATTAATATTGGTAACTGCATCACTTTCGTTTACCGGTATTTGTATCAATAATCGGTATTTAAAGATTTATATTACCTAAATACAGTACATCAACCTTTAAACAGGTTTATACAGAACATCAATTCCAAACTTTTCCCTCTAGTGTAGTTACACCAATTTATTTTGTAGAAATATTTCAATGTTTTCAATTTTTGTGTGTTTATAACATAAACAATAAAATTAAACAAGGATACATAATTAGTAGAATGTAGTAAAGATGTTTATTTGTTGTTATAACTATTTTGTGGACTGTTGTCAGGAGTGTAATTTCGTCCGTTTTGATTTCCGCAACTTTGCGCCTAAATACTATTTTCCCACACAACGAAGTCTCCAGGACAGGGAATATCAACGTTAATTTTGTTTCCATTCTCATTCCATCCGAGTTTCCACTTTGTTCGCCTTTGAATAACAGATCACAGATTCTGAATAAATATGATGTCACAATTCGTATTACATTTAAGTCTACCACAACGGATTGTTATGTTTACAAAATCTTCTGAATATAGCACTCACCTTAGGTTTTGTAAAACATTACGTACTTTTCAAAATTACAATTATAGTATTATATCTGTTCAATGGTTTATTAAACTCAATTAATCGTCTCTGGAAAACAACATGTTTCTATATTCAGAACTGACTATTCTCAATATTGATTATAACTTTCTGTTTAAATTTGATCAGATTCTTTCATGTGCAGAAAATGTATTAGTTATGACAGAGACCCAGAATAAGAATTAATTTGCAATATTTTTAGTCTCAAACTGTTTCCATCTGACGGATTCGTAATTCAATTTGTAGCCACATTATGAACACTTGGTATATCAGGGATGTGTTGGTTAAAATCACTCCAGTTAGTTTCTGCATGTTTAGAGGCGTTGGATTATATCTGTACAAAAATTATGTTCTTGTTGTCTAGGAGTGATGAAATTTCCTGCATGGATTCATGTTCCTGCTATGTGCTTAAAAGAGGTTGACATTATATCAAGCAGTAAACGAAAAAAAGAATACAACCGCAAGTTAAGCAAATTGTAAGAGAAGATGAGACAACCGTAGTATCTACATCTCAAACAACGATATTAGTTTCAGAATTGCTGAAATTACACAAAACTTTGGTTTCTGTTGTTATATATTCAGTAATATAAAAATGTTAAATATTGATATCGATTAATTAACGAAAATATTTTCCGAATAGTAAGCAGATAGCAATGAAATTCTTAATTGTTTGTTTAAAAAAATCGTATATGGAATTCTTACTGTTAGGAGTAAAATAATTCTTATAATTATTTCCGTAATTACAGAAACAAAGAAAAGGGAAATATTAGGATCAATATTTACAAAATTCTGTATTTCACTGAATATCATGTAAAGGCGAAAGCAGTTTTATTATTTCTCTTGGTTGAACTTTGTTGTTGAAAATATTGCAGGACAGCCACATACCACAAACAAAAAGTCAGATGTTGCGTGGAACAGTGTTTTGTCCGTAATATCATCTTAAGAAAACTCAGCTGATTTCAGATATCTTGTGGACTATCTAAATAAATAATAATTAAGAAAGGCATATTTAAAAAAAAAAAAAAATACGTCCATTCTCTATTTATAATGCCGAAGGAACGTACGTAGCTCTTAACACCAGCCTGTTTTTAGCAAGAACGGATTAAACCCGTGAGCAAACACAGGAGTATAATCCTCACTACAGGAGAAGAACAGACAAAATATGTTTGAATTTATTTTAGTGTGCATTCACTGTTTGAAATAATTATTGGTAGTTTTTTCTATCCCATAGTTCTAGTGTTGTATCAGTTTCATTACTATATATTCTGAAAAGCAGCTTAAATCTTGTAACAGACATTTCGTCAAACGGTCAGAATTTTGTGTGTTCCTTACAAAACCCGGTCGCTTACACAACACGAGCAATTTCAATAAACCAACACTAACTGTAAGGCAACGCAGAGTCCATAAGATATTTAGAATAATGTGAAAGGGGTTTTTGTCCGATATTACTGTTAAAATATCAGTAAGTGATAAAAAAAGGTATTCCATCTGCAGAAGTAAACATTTAGTTTTATATGATAATATCACATTTATGCATACTCCATATAAGGAAACTGAGTATATTCTTCAGTGAGTGCTGTCAGATAAAATTCTGGATCCTTAAATATCAAACTTGCA
The DNA here is from genome assembly GCA_031002005.1 of Vandiemenella viatica. Classification (NCBI taxonomy): domain Eukaryota; kingdom Metazoa; phylum Arthropoda; class Insecta; order Orthoptera; family Morabidae; genus Vandiemenella; species Vandiemenella viatica. The sequence goes on along the minus strand of CM061918.1, from coordinate 53,259,775 downwards.
GAAACAAACAGTTGTGTTAGTCGAATAAAATTTATATGTTCAACATGCACTAAATACCCAAATAATAATTGTAATTACTGTAATATATGTAATTACCCATAATAATCAAAGAGCAGAAATTGGTTTACTAGTTTTGACTATTGGAGATGGTACCACTTATTATTTTTTTCTCCCTTTATAAAAATGAAAGAAAAAAGCGTACAATAAAACAAAAGATATGGAACCGACAAGAAGTGGCTTCTAAAACGTTTGAAATAAGTTGTATCCTATCAATGAAAGAATTTTTTATATTTTGGTTATTTATTATGATATGTAGCGTAGACTGTAACGTTATAATTTCTTTATGCCACATTAAGAACCAAGAACAATATCTAAAAGTCTGTAAGATGTTGCTGAAATTTTAAACCTATTTTTAAGTTTTTATTAACTCATTTGAGAAACAGAAGTGTTTACTTTGCGAGCATAAATTTATGTAGAGTATTCAGTTGCTTGGTTATTCTTTCAGCAGAGAGAAATCGTATACCAGTTTTAAAACTTACCACCAAGAGAACTTCTCCCAGCGACAGAGCTACTAAACCAACAATCTGGTTTATTTATGTCTATTGTCAGCAAAACCTATAATAAGTGAAATAGATTTAGCCTATTGTTTCACGACAGTAAGATTAAATTTGCATTCCAATTCAATAACACACCAATGCTGTTGAATTTATTTCTTTGAGCTCGTTTTGTTTCCCAGAGATTTTTCATGTTCAAGATTTTAATAACGTTTTGCATTAGTTTTGTCTTGAGGGGCGCCGTTTTAACGGTACGGTGAATAAGTACCACTGTACGGGTTTATAGCAGTACTGAAAACAACTTCAATAATTAGATTTGCAAAAGATATGGTTAGTTTTCAAAATAAAACTATTTAGATCCGTATGGAAAACGCATTCGAACAAACCAATGTTCTTTTAGCAATTACAGCAAGATTCTCTTAGACACGATGTGCAATGGTGGTTTATTTCACAATAATTCATCAGATTTACATCTGTCAGTAAGAAAAATAATACTAAGATTAAACTATATCTACCTCGCAATTTATCAACTTATCACAGGTGTGAAAGGAGATGTAAAATAAAAAAATTCCTAATTCATGTTAAATCGGGAAAAAAGCTTTTATCGTACGTTTCAAAATTAATGTTATGTTGTTTGAAACAGGTTTGTCGAAATAATTAATCCCTTTATTGCTGTTCAACAAAGATAATATGACCCCCTTTCTAACACAGGAATAAATTCTAATTTTTATGTATACGGCTCTATTCTCCACTTTGAATCAAGATATGTGGAGATAAACTTATAAGCCGACTTGTTCTCTAGGTGGTACAATGAGTTCCAAACTTCACGACAGTGACATAAAATTTTTAACTGAATTCAACAACACACCAATGCTGTTAAATTTGTTTCTATTAACTCGTTTTGTTTTATAGACATTTTACATGTTCAAACGAGTAAGAAGGCGTAAATTACAATAATAAATTTATTAACTGCATTGGCATATTCTGCAATTTACACAAACTGATCAATGATAGTTGAAGAATGCTGTATAATACACCACATCCTGCACGGGATCAAATATCCCTCTTACAGCTTCATGTAGATTATACAATAAATAAAAAAGAAGTGTTGGTCGATCTCAAACGATGACAAAAGGCTTTTTTTAAGTACTACGATCCGGTGTTGAATTACATCATCAGCTTTTGTATACAAAATGAATATGGCAACTGATGAACTAAACACAAACATATCAATGTACTAATAAATCTTAAAATTATGAAGGAAAATATAAACAGAATTTTTTTCTTCGCCTTTAACAAAAAAAAGTTGTTAAATTGGATTTACTGCCTTTTACCTCCGACATACAGATGAATCATTGAAGCAACATACCACATCTATGAGATTAAGTTACAAATCCGATTCAAATTTTACCAAGGTATATTTCTTGAAGTTTAAAGCAAGTTACTGTATGTGCAAAAAGTTGTATGTAAATTGCGAGAATTAGATAATTCTAGAAACAAATAATATAAAATGCATTTGCATTCAATCAGTCAAAAACATTTAACGTCACTATTGAAGACGTCAAGCAGTTTCACCTTTGCAGTAAGATCATTATCAACAACGGCAGATCTGAAACTAACAAAAGAAAGGTGTACTCCTCTTGTATTCGTTGATTCAGTTATTGTGGCATAATTTTTGGAGAGAGTTTTCACTGTACAAAAAAGAGGTGTTCCAGTGTTGTTTAAGGTAGAACCAACATCTTCCTTCAACCAATTTTTCACAAATCTAACTATTTTAACAATAACTTCTGAGGATATATATTCAGCCATATGCTTATCTATAGAAGATTTTATTAGTTTAAATTAAATTCCCAGGTATATGATAATAATTCAAAAATTAAAATTACCTTCACAAAATTCAATGTTGTTATCAACAGCAAAAAATCTTTAATCCTTTCTACGTCACACCTGCTTAATAAACACTTCAAGGATATATACTAGCTTCTTGATAACATACGCGTATTTAGAGGCAAGCAAGTAATATTGTCTTATTGGAGACAATTACTCAATTCAAAATTTTGCACTAAATATTTTGGTGTACATTGTAGACACCCGCATATCACAGTTATAAATTTTAGAGCTTAAGTTTATGTGTCTGTCAGATATTTTAATTTTCACCGGGACAGTTGTTCGTCATGTATGTGTATATATTGCCTACAGCATGTTCTTAAACCTACAGATTTGCTTCAGAGGATCAAACATACAAAATCGGTTTTCTTACTGCAGATCCGTTATGGAGAAGTTTTTTAATATGCTCGAATTTTAAATGCATTGTTTTAAAGTGAAATAAGTATTATTTTAATACTTCCTAAAGCAAAGGGTACTACTAACACACATATCAAAGCGTCAACAAATTCTCTTTTAAACTGAACAGACATTAACAGACATAATAGTTCCAGAACAAACAAATGAATCGTTAATCTCTTCGATTAACACAAATTATCGACCCACGTGAAATTACATGTGCCTTCTTTTCCTTTAATTCCTCAAAATACATATGAGTGGAGTGGTATATGGCAGAGGACATATAATCATGACCATAAAGCAGGTCTTCATTTCAGGTATAAGAGAGTTTGAAAAATTGTCATTTGTGAGTAGGGGAAGAACTAGAATAAATTACCGAGAGAAATGTTAAATAGTTTACCCCAAATACTGAATCAATATAAAGTGAAAAATTTCTTATAATACAATAATAGTACAAGAAAATTATTGCAGTGGTATAACTGCTATACAATCAATATTAATAACATTTCTTCGATCCTTTCACTTCATTTCTTTCTTCCTCTCTTTAGTATAATTTCTTTTGTATCTGTGATTTCTCGTTTTAAGCTTTGAACTCCTTTATCATTTTTATGGAAGTTTAGAATTTTTTCTTTTTAATATACACCGATCGTGGTTGGTGAAAGGTTAACATTCTGGCCTCGCATTCGGGAGGACGCCGGTTCGAATCCCCGTCCGGGCATCCAGATTTGGGTTTTCCATGGTTTCCCCAAATCACTCCAGGCGAATGCCGGGATGCTTCCTACAAAAATACCGTGGCCGAATTCCTTCCCGTTCCTTGTCCCCAGTCCTATCCCGCCTCTAATGGCATTAGCTGTCAACGAGGCGTATAGCAGAAAGTAAAATATATATATATATATATACATTTTTTTCTACGTCCGATTTTACTTCAGTAAACCAACCAAAGTGTGTTTTAGGGTTTTTATAAAAATAATCAAGTAATCTTTTGGTCAGTTTTTCTTAATCCATTGGTTCCAGCTGATCATATTAATTCTTGTTGTATGTAAATGTCCTAAACTTTTTCCAATATCAAATACAATCAATTCCATATTATTTGTTATCTTCCAATCACTGAGTTTTTGTTCATACCAACATTCTGATATTTTTCCTCGTTTTATAGACAGAAATACTAAGAGATGATGCTGGGAATTTCCATATTGTACTGTTGGATACATTTTAATTTGTTAAGAGTCTTTCTAAAGTTCAAATTTGTAAGGAACCTTACTAAAATGTAATAGGGTAATAGTTATACCGTTTTAACGCAAAGAAATACAAAAATAATAATAAAAAATAACATTCTCCCGAACAGCTTAAGAAATATTTCCTCCTGCTTAAGCATAAAAACAAGACGAAAATAAGATATTTTTCTTTTTTCTCAGAGAATTACTGGAAAGCTATCTTTACTCGAGTAAAATAGAGTTTGTTTATAAAACCTGTCAGTTTGGGCAATATTACAACATAATAACATCTAATGCATTCAGATACGATAATACATATTGCCCTCGGGTATAAAACAGTGTTTCAATAAAATAGTTTTGGTAAACAAGAGAATACATCAATATTATTGCAAGGGCTGTGTGGTCAGCTGGTGTTACCATTTATTGCTCAGCAACAGAGCCGAATATAAACTTCGGGGCCTGTATAGATCACAACATAAGAGGCGAATATGGTATTTGTACTCCATAAAAATCATAACAGATATGTAATTCTGTTATTAAATTGTTATATAACTAGAAACGAAAATACAAACAATTGCACATATTGCATACACAAGTACGTTTCCGTTGGTACTGAAACCATTTTCAACCTGTTAGTTTTCTTATTCTGCTTGCATTTTTTACATTACATTACATACGTTCACTTCCATCGCATTTAAGAACAACCACATATGTGTGAAAACGACGTCATATATAATGTTGCCAACTAGTGGTTAGATATAAATCAATTGGAGTCCACAAACAATAAATAATTTCCAGTATTATCTACAAACATCTTATCTTGAAGTATTGATAATTTCTAAGCTTCTTGCAGACAATTCTTTAGAAAGCTCAATACTCTTACAAAGACTTCTCAGTATACTGTAAATATTCTTTCATGTGTTTTGTCATAAAATATTTTAATTAAGTTACATCAAATTCAGAGCCATATAATTCCAGTGCAAGAATCAAAAATAACTTACACCATATCAGAGGTAGTGAATAACTCTTTAACTTCCCTTCTTACAGTTTTATACTTCTCTCTATCTTCTCCAGTTTAAAAGATCCAAGAACATAGATAGTACACAGGCTTAAACGGCATTTTTAATCACAGACTATTTGAGTTTGAAACAAAACACATTAATTTTTTGTACATAAATTAATAATTGCTGGGGCAGGACGTTGAATAAAGACTACATAATTACATAATTATTATTCCTATTCGAACCACCGCTAATTTAACCTGTGGTAATGTTGTGTTTGTTCCTAACAATATAGAATAAAAGAAAGGGAAAATTTTCATTTCTGCCTAAGGAAGCCAAGTAATGGGATAAATTATCCGGAGATATGCATAACTATTTATTTCAAATGACAAAAGAGTTTTTGAAAACTTGAGTAATTCGTTTGTAGAGTAATTACCACCGTGATAAATGTTACACCCTAATTAATTAAGAATTATAAAAACCAGGTCGTTCTTCCTTTTTTACGGGTGTATAAGAAATTAAACAGTTGTTAATTTAAAATACAACCAAGGCTTCTAGATCAGTTTTTAAATTGTGTCAAAGTATTTTTATTTATTGAATTACTGTGATTTTGTTGAATTGGCGCATATATAAAAGAAATAAGCTACAGTTACCCTTTTTAACATATATATTTAAAAAAGCAAAACTTAACTTTATTAGAGAAGGAGATTGTAGTACAAGTAATTGAAAAGATGTCATCTGCTCTTGGTAACATCTTTTTATGTATCTATTCCTAAAGCATTGCAGCATCACAATAAAATCAGCAAAATATTTCGGTTCTTCTTTAACTGCAAGTGTGCTCTGCCTAAAATTGAACAAAGCGTCAGTGATGAATATGTTCCCACTATCGATGGTACTGTAATACCGTCCGTTATAAAACACACCGAGAAACCGAATACAAAAAGTTCTGGAGATATCAAACAGCTCATACAATCTATGTGAAAAGAACAATTGTTACTAAAGATTAATTAAACCTTTAGACATTGCATTGAATGTCCGTTTTACTACATTAAGTATATACTGCAAGCATATTTTCCATTATTTACAATTAAAGTACCCAAAATAGAAATTAAATTGTGCACTGTGATAAATATAAACTTAAAACAAGGTATGATTAAGAACTGATATTTTAACATAAATATATTTTCGGCTGTGGTACATATTGAAACCATTTTGAATGGCTCTTTAAAGGTGTACGTTTCTCGTGCTTCTGACTTAAGTTGTTATCTGAAAGACTTATTCCAGGTGAACGCTTGTCAATTTAACTAGAGTCTGACGAATACTTTCCTGCTAAATCGAATCAAATCTGTCTTAAAAATTCGAATTAAAAACTATTTTATAAAGTGACAAATATTTCTAATCTAATCCATCTTAAATAAATAGCACCAACATTAAAGCTTAATAAAATTTCCGATAACTTGTCTTTTCCGAATCAGTGAATCACAGACAGATAATTTAATTCCAAAATCCTGTTTGCCTGCACTAATTGTCAAGTAGTCAGGGAATGGAAAATATTATCTGAGCAATTTCTGAAAAATTAACCTGGAACACTGAACGAATTTAAAATTAAAATTCGCGAAAGGCGAAAGTAGTTAAGTAGGAAATTTCCACCAGTCCACCGCAATTAACTTTAATTAAATAAGCTGAATTGAATAAATACTGAATGACATCAAAGACATTGGCTGTTTATTACAACAGTATTACGGATGCTTTCGACAAAATGTAGATCTGCAAATCTAGGATTGTTGGTTCCAAATGTTAACTATTGTGACCCTTTGAATTTTTTGATCCATTAATTTATTTTACAACGTTTAAATTATGGTATTTTGGAGGGGTTACTCTCTTTCCTTCTACATACACAGCTAAGACGTTACTAATGAAACTTTACACCTGAATTAACAATATTCTGCTGCAAAACATGTGCTGCGACAACTAGAAACTCAAATACAATGTGATCACATACTCACGGACTACTGGTACGTAGAATCTTTTCTGACAAAGGAAATACATGGCAGAATTGTTCCTGTGTTTCAGTTTCAAACAATTTTACTTTAATACCATTAATACTTTGGCCTGAACTAAAATTTAAAAAATAATAAAAAGTTAAATTTACTTTTTACTCTCTATGAAACTCGCCGAACTTTCTTAGTAGAATAGTCTTCTTTTTTTTCTTTTCTATTATTTATATCTAATAGCCTGATGCAGTCCTTCACCCCTTAATATCCTCTTTTAGTTTCCGCATTACCTTTAAAGCATACATCCTCATTTCTGCTTGAAATTGTCTTCCTCTCTAGTTCTTTCCTTTCATTGTACCCTCTATTTATAACCTGACCAATGGAGTATATTCCGAAAGGTAAACACTCATGTTAATTCTTTTTCATTATATAAACGCCTTTGTTTATTTATCATTTCATGGTCATATTTTCTTAACAATACTATATATATATATATATATATATATATATATATATATATATATATATATACATATTCACCACTCTTCGGTTTAATTGTGTTTCAAACCGGTTCATATTTTTTTATCTAACCATCTCTCTCTAACCATTTTTCTTTCAATTTTGGCTTCACCCTCGTGTTTTGTCAACCTTTAATCATCCATTCTCTTTCCATGTGCTAATTATTTTTTTTTTTCGATTCTCTATTCCGACCTATTAAATCCAATCTTCTTTCTGACATTCTCATTTCTCAACCTCGCCTCATCTTTTCTATTCCGGTTCTCTAGAACTTGATCTCACTGGCTAGAATTTTATTCTCGTTTTATATGTGATTGTTTAAGTTTTGCCTGCAATATTTTCATATAGTACCACAATAATCAGGCTTCCAGTTCTAATCTTTCAGTCTTTCATAATGTCTCAAGATTCACTAACGTGATTCTAACACATTATTAAGTTATAAGTATAACTAATGGTTTTGTTGATAAGTTTCCGCACTTGAAGCCCATAGCTGTCATTGTAAATAATATGCTTTTAATATGTTGTTTACTTCACCAGCTTGGTATAATTGCAATGCAAAGTATATACTTTGAAGTAGTGTCATCTTGTATAATTTTTATCTCATCCTGCTTTAAATTTACAAACAGAGCGAGGACGATGGCAAATATCATATTTCGCCTTGTACGAATGTTAACATTTTTGTGGTACGAAAATAACAGCTTTTCGAAAACTAGGTATTTTCCTGACTTCATTTATTTCCTTCAGATATCCCCCTCTTCTAATACTTTTCTCGTTGCAGGATATTCTGAATAATGAATCTGACTGGAAAATTGTAGTTTTCAATTATTATTTGCCTTCAAAATCGGTTTTGTGAGTCCTGAAATTGTTATTGTAGCCTTAACCCAACTGGTATTAAGTCCTGTAACTGTGTTTTGTAATAAAACCAAAATAATTTATATAGTCTGCTTAATTACAAGTTGGAAACAAAAAGTAGATCTACAAATTTCGATGGGTGAGAACATAAATACAGATTACAAGCTTTAGTAAGTCCACATGGATTAAGAAACAACCTTCATAACATGCAGTGTGACTGTTCCTCTAAGATAATTGTGGCATCAAATCACATTCTGCATAAAATTTAAATTAATTGTCTCTCATGTATATATATGTTAGATATAACAAGAAGCCAAGAACTGATCCGTGAGGAAAACCAATTTTTTTTCATTTATGATTTGGTATTCATATAGTTATCACACATTTCAGAGATATAATTTGATGTAAATTATCCGGATATGTTATAAAAGAAAAGCGTGTAGCGTTACTTACTCACTACAACCACTAAACCGATTTTAGGCAGTCAGGAATGTATATTCTTGCTCCGACACACACATTAGCTTGGACGCACAAAAGGAGCTCAGCCGGTCCCAGAAAAGCGCATAAATAGCTGTGTTGTGCGGTGACCACGTTATCCTGATCAAATTACAGAGCGCTCGACGTAACCAGCCCATTGTGGGGCGTTACGAGCTACTTGCAGGGTGCGTGACCGCACAGATGTTATCGCGGCAGTTGCAGCAGGTAGAAAATGGCTGCCACAGGACCCGGGATCGATTCCAGGCACGTTTTAGTGTGCTGAGGATTCCAATTCAAGCGCTTTCGGCTCATTAATGACATCTGTAGACGAGCCTAGGATGACAATAGTGATACTAGAAATCCACATCCTGAGACTACATAATTAGGCATAACTTCGCACTGTGGAATGGATGCAGCTTGCAAAACAGAACGGAAAGATGTATGTCGTAAAAAGTTAAAAATAAAACATGACGTTCCTCAGAACTGAACCCATTACTATATTTTTTCTCATAGGCTACAGAATATGCTCTTTAGAGCATATTTGAGGTTTATCTTATACATATATGTATAAGAATTGCTCGTGTGTCTTCCATGCAAAATAGTGATTTAAAAATAAAAAGGAGTTCTTGTATTTGGTATCTCTGAAAACACTCTAACGCCATCTCGTAGAAGTTTCAGGTACCAGTAGGCCTACTGATGTTAGTTAAGTTTTTTTTTAGATAGAGGAAGGAACTCTTATATCTTTAAACAAATAATTCTTGTTTACTAGCTGACCCGTGTGAGTATTTCGCACAGTATCGTGGTATGTCACCGAATGGTAAGGTAACAAAATAATGTGGAAATGAGTAAATATAAAAATATTTTTTAATGAAAGGTATTTTATTTTGAAGGGTATTAATAAATATCACTTTTATTGTAAAAAGTCGCTATCGTTAAATACTACGCGTTTAATTGTAAATCATTTAAAAAGTATACATTTAAAAAATAGATATTGGCTTTGTCAGATATGATTTTTAGGTTTTTGTAATATGTACTTTCCATATAAATAATCTATCCAATCTAATACTATTATATAAGCAATTCTTGCTATAGGTAAAATTAATTTCTCACAATTTTGAAGAAATTTTGCATACTGAACAGAAATCGAAATATGCTGAATGAAGATCGGTCACCCAGGTACTTTAAATTAATTTCATACACATCCATATTCCCCTTTTGAATTAATTTTTATTTTAAATTATTTCAGCGTAACCCACTATCGTTTGTACTGTACGAATTTAATTCTTTTCATTTTTCCTTCGGTGTTCTTGGTGAACTATTCGTCACTTCACTTGGTAATTACCTGACACCCTTACCTACAAAATAAAATTTACCACGTCTTTATGTGTTATATAGAATGCCAGCTTGAGGTTATGGTGATCGTTTTCCTTCCATGCATTATACTTAATTCTTTCGTTAAAATCTTTTCACGTCTCATCACCAATATACGCCTTGTACCCTCCCAGCACTTCCTGCACCCTCCTCCTGTCTTCCAGTGAATCCCAATCCAGCTACTTTATCAGGTTAGATACTGATTGTTTTCTGCGGTAATTTCCAGAAACAAATCTAGCTGAACACGCTCCTATTCCTGTGTTCAACACACACACTGTGAGTCCCATACTACACCACCAAATGCTGATTTGACAAATGTGCTTCAGAGGTGTCATTCTGAAAAATTCATGAAATATTAAAACACAAAAATCAATAAATGCCAACATGTAAATACCGATACCCTGATCTTCTGATTATTTTAATATCTCTTCTACATAGGAACGAATTTAATCGAATAAAAAATATTTAAACTCTTGCAATTTTATACCAGAGTGTCACAAACGAAACGTGAAATCCCCAGGTATATATTCTTAATACTCTCCCATTCTTAATATAAACAAGTATCGTATTTCACCCTAAAGTCACATGGAAGTAAAAGTAATCTGATTTTTGGTAATGTCAAAATCACTTCTTGAAAGTGATCCCTTCAAACATCCATAACGTATTTCGATTGTAAACGAGAATGAGAACACTTAAAAACTAACATACCACAGGATCACTTATTTGTCGTTTGCTACTTTAAATACTCTTAAATACTAGAAAGGAATGTATTTCCTTATAACTATTAAACTGTCAAGATCCTTTATTAGAATGTAAAAATTTAAATAAGAAACCATCAAACATTTATCTTCTACAGTTTTTAACCTATATAAGAGCACAACTTTAGCTGGAAGGTAGCAAATATTTTGCTTGTTATTTGGTTAAATCATAGGTCTCCTATTTAAAAATTCATATCTTTAAGTTTTCCTTAAAAACAATTAAAAAACGAGCGTTGAGTCTAAATTACAATCTACAGGGATCTATTGATGCATCCTTGTATTTATTTATAGTGTAATGGAATGTTTATCCTAGAAAAATTTGAATTCTTGGTATTTCTAACCCTGGATATCAAAAATTAAACATCATTCATGTCATTGATCGTTTTAGATTATTAATATAAAGAAGTGTTCCGTCCTTTAGTTCACACGGTAGTTAAAGAACGCCGATTTCTGCTGATATCTCAAGCAAATAAAGCACACGTGTGGAGCTGTTTACGTGAAAAGCATAAAAAAACATGAGACTGCTCAATCCGCATAAGAACAGCTAAACATTAAAATCCTCAGGGATCAGCTATTGGTCATCTGCAATTGTGACATACAGAAGTGATCATATTCCAGTTTCAGATTGGTAGAGAAAATGTGTTCAGTTCTATAATATCAAAACCGTACAGTCAAGAGGCATCTAAGCATGATATGTCAAGGGTACAGTTATTATTTTCTGAAGAAAATATGGATGTTGTTCTGATCAAATAAATATGTTCAGAACAATGAAACAAGCCAATAATTCAAAGAAAATAAAACAGCAGATTGGCAGCTGAGGTATCTACGGTTAATGAATTAATATAAAATTATGCCCAAACAAATAGCTAACAGTTAAGATGAATAACTACAATTTTTTAAAAAAAATTGTTATTTTACTAAGCGTAATTTTGACACTAGTTGATTGCGATACCAGGTAATATCAGGTTCATTTTAATATCTGTAATTCTATTACTGTTATTAACTGTCCATTGAGCATATGAATATAGTGGCAGCTTTTGCTTTCTATTTGTGATATTTGCTTTTGCTGTCAGAAGTAAGAATTGTGACAACAATTCAGAATATATTTAAGAATTAGACACTTGAGAGATATCTTTTGAAGTACTTTGTAATATTTAAAACGGCAGGAAATTACATATACTCAGTTTACGTTTTATTTTAGCAGCTAATCCTAGGTTTTTGATAAGATAAACAAAATGGCACTGCATCAACACTAGCGACAAATATAATACTGAAAACAAGAAACTAGGTTTAATATTTATGACTAGCAAATATTGAGTTTTAGCCTAAAACCAAAAAAAAAACTAAATTTCATAGTGCTTCGTATTTCAAAAGAGAAATGCGACATTTGATTTTTTTATTGGTTGTTCTACATTGTACCTGAGTTTTAATGTTGATTCCATAAACAAATCAGGATGGAGAATACAGTGATGATTAAGTACAGAGTAAAGGAAAACATGTGGTATAATAAATGACATTATCTCAATAATTAATCATTAGAAATCATTCACATGTAACACTAAATAAACTTCGCAAATAATTTTCGATTCAAACAATTGTGAACTTAGTTGACATTCAGAGTAACTGTTTACGTCTTCTTCTTTTTCTTCTTTCCGAAGAGGCTTCATCCTTCATTGTTATTTTCCTTCCTTTTAAATCAATATCATTTCATTATTTCTGTACTTTTCTTTCTTCTTTCCTCAGAATCCTTCGAATCGGATTCCTTTCTTCTTATGCCCACTTAATACCTTTCTTCTAAACTTCTAGCTCTTCATAGTTCCCTCATCTCTTATACTATTTCTTTCCAAATCTTTGACCTTTTGAATCTAGCATTATGTTGATTTTCTTATTAATCTGTTATTATACATTTTATACATACATGTCCGAAGAACAGCAACCTCCTTTTTCGTATTGATTCGGTTATACGAGTTCTGCATTCTAGTATATTTCCGTTTTACTTCTTAATTTTCATTGTTCTGTTCTTTTCATTGGACCAAAGATTTTTCTCAAGATTCTTATCTCTAGTAATCCCAATTTATGTAATATATTTTTCAATACTATGCATTTATTCGCGTATATACAATCTGGTTTCATGACTAAGTTGTAGCGCCTTGTTTTATGCTAAGCACCATTTGTTACAAAAATTCATAGTAATACCACATGCCCTTTCGATCTTGTAGGTATATCCTTTCTTTCACGGCAGGTTTTTCTAAACCATTTTCTTGAATTATTTCCCCCAGATATTTGAACTTCATCACTTTCTCTATTCGTCGAACACCTGTCTACAAATTTAGGAGTATTGTAAATGTTATAATAAATTTGTTTTTTTCCTACAGAAATTCTCAAACCAGTTTTGTTGATTATTTCCTTCAAGAAGTTGATTTATACAACATGATGTAAAATTAAACATGTTTGAGATGTTTCAAAGAAAGAGTCTTCTAGGTGCAATTCTGATGTTTTTAAATGTTTTTATCTATTGTAAAATTTTATGGGAAATTTCGTACACAATCAGGTGATATTAACGGATTTCTTAAATATGCTGCATTGCACTGATTAGTAACAGTAATGAGTATGCAACTTTACCTCAGTCTCTTCTGAACATTAAAAACTCAGAGACTATTCAAACTTTTTCACTATTTTTGGCATCATACCGTCAAGTAGTTGGCGACAATTTATGGAATTGTTTCAATTATAAGATAAAACAGCTTCATTTTTTTCCAAACTTCTGCCGGGATAGGACGTACATATATATTACGAAGTCTTCTTTTAGTATACTAATAAAAGTTTGTTCTATGTTCTATGTAGTCATAATGAAGTTACAGGCAATGCGTAATTAGGTTTCTTTTAAGTATATATATATATCCGATAATCTGTTTACCTCACAAAAAGTTCTCAATTCTTCTTATAGTTTCTGCATATCTTACTTCATTTATATATTTCGTTGGCGTCAGCTAAGGAAAAAAAAAAACGACTTCTAAACATTCCGTGTTGTAACATCTGACTATGGAATCAAATCATAACTTCGTTGTTCATATGTTTCTTTGCCATCTCAGTGCCTGGGAAGGATATGCGTCAACCAGCACAAAGATTCATAAATAATTAGAAAACACAAACATCAAACACGAGGAAATAGTGTGTTGACTATTTCTGTTTAACCCTTCATTTCAGACAGCATTATAATATTCAATAAACTACGAAACACAACAAAAGACTATAGTAATTAGGAAGAATAACTTAGTTCCACGGTTAAGATGAAAGAAAGCACTTTCTGCTTGGCGATCTGCCGGAAGCGTTTAATGTAAATTCATCATTTTTTGAATACTTAAGTAAGGAAAAGTCATTTTCAGAGTAAGAAAATTGGTTTGCGCAAACACAAACAGTTAAAGATATGAAAAAAAGAGGAAGGTTTGGAGACACTGGAAGAGAGTGCTGGGAGTGTACAGGTGAATATTGACGATCAGGCGAGCATAAATGTGGTAAGAAGAATAAACAAATGCTATATTTCAAGAATAACTGAGTGGTAAAATTTGATTAGTTTATAAGAGATTGTAATAAATTGTAAAACGTACTAAATATTTTACCTCAGACAGTGAAAGAATATAATGCATTATGTATATTTCAGTTCAATTAAAATGCAATGTTATGGTAACCACATAGAAATTACCATTCCACCTTATATTTAAACGCAGTGTTTACGATGGCTGGTTGGTAAATTGTTATATTCCTTAATAGCACTCAAAAGGACGAGATTTCAACCCACTGTCGGGTTTTCCGTAGTTTTTCACAGTCATTATAGGAGAATGCAGCCATGATTATATGGCTAAATAACCTTTCTTTTCGATAATCCCTTTTTATGTGACTGTGATGACCAGGTAATAGACGAATAATTAAATTACAAAAAATATGGCTTCCTTTATATTCCTATACTATATGGATTTTTTTTATTATATTTGTATCGATTGGTTTGATGTAATCCTTTATATCTTCCTATTCCAAGCTAACCTCTTCAACTCAACATACCAGTAACAACCTGTGTTGTCAATTATCTGCTTCATAGTTAATAATATTAGTGTACCACTGCAATTTCTTCTTTAGACTGTTCCCTTCAAACAAAAATTAACCATTGTCACATAGCTTAATTCGCTATCCCTTCTCTTCACAATGTGAAACGCTTAAACAAACATCTTGCCTCACCCATATTTCCTTAAAAAAGTTTTCAACGAGGTTCCATAGAATCATGTTTCGGAAGCTTCAGTTTTCGTTAGTTACAGTTTTCTTAAACTCCAAGAATCATAGCCATAAAATACTGTGCTCTGCACATATACTTTGATAAACCCATTCAGAGTTCTATATTAACGTTCTAAACTAAAAGATTTCTCTTTCTGATGAAGGATTTTTTCGGCTGCTTTTAATATTATTCCTGCATCGACCAACAGTTGTAATTTTGCTTCCTAAGTAACAGCTATGGCTTTATGCCAAGACTGCTGAAAAACAGCAGTAAATATTTTTAAAAAGTTTGTTATATTTTTTCGATTTAATTTGCTGTCACTGTTGCCTGAACATTTCTGATCATTTTGTGACTTTTTTCTTAGTTTGATTTCTGTTTAGTCCAAATTTTATTTCCCAGTACTTCATTCTCTTCATTTCACAACATATTGGTTTTTTTCACTTTCAAAACTTACGCCATAGATGTTAAATACACAACTTTACTCACATTTTTTTTTTAACAAAGACATGATTCCTAAGGTTAGCAACAAGACGTCGCTACACTAAATACAATAAAAAATGTTTTTATCGTGTTTTTACTTTATATGGAGGTCTGGAACCTTATGGTTAAAACACAGGTGCTACGGAGACGAATAAAAACACTGCATTTATTGGAAAGAGAGCTGAGGGATTTGGAATACGAATCTTTGATCAGATCATTGCTCCGCTATGTTGGTATAATCTTGAACCATAATTTTGAGTATCAAACACAAAAGTTAGAGGCAGTACGAAGGAGGGCGGATAGATTGTGGAAACTGCCGCACTAGGCAGTCAGTAAGTGATATGATAAATGAGCAGGATTGGGACTCATTGGAAGACAGGAGGAGTGTGAAGAGAGTGCTGGGAGTGTAAGGAATGCAGAGGATATGAGATTGATCGAAGAATTACGAGAAGTTCATAGAAAGAAATTATTTTTTAAGATAATCGGTAACAGATATGATAAACAAGATCGGCTGGGTGACATAGAAAGAAAGGAGGTGGTTCAAAGAACTGCTGGGAGTGTACAAGGAGTGTGTTGATGATGATATTTAGGACTCGTGCAAGCTCCCTGTTGATTTCATAGAAAAGAGGGTAAGGAAAATTTTCTTTTGTTTGTAATGCAGTCAGGGATTGGAATAAATTGCGAAGAGAAATGGGGAGAAATTTCTCTAACACACTGAGAAAAAAAAAAAAAAATTAATATTCGTGAAGGGAAAAAGCAGTAAATGGGTAAATTTCAGTAACAGAATTAAATAAGAAAATCAGTGTGAAATTTTAAAGTAGATGAGCAATGAAATTACCACCAGGGAACATGCTAGATTTCGATTTCAATTAAAATAAGTTACAAAGTAATACAGTTTAAACGGAAGGCGACCAGATATGTAGTGATTTGAAAATGGAAGTAACTATTAACAGAGATAGTGCTCTATAGGAGGATTACAATGAAATGCAGGATTTCTTTCAAAAGTTGTTGTCAGTCCCGGGTTCAAATCCAGGGGTACCAGAAATTTTTAATAGTAGTCATATAAGGGTAGTTTAGCGGGGATACTAGGGTTTGGTATTATGGAGACCGTGGGTTCGTATCCCATTATGGCAATCCAAATTTCGGTTTTTCCATGATTATCCGAAATCACTCCAGCCGAGATGGTTATTTCAGAAGGCATGGTTGAATTCCTTCCCGTTCCTTACCACCCCTAAAACACTTACGGCTCTACTGACTGCAAAATCGACAAGCCTTAAAACCCAAAACAAAAACAAAAGAATGTATTCTCTTGAAATTCAATAGTTACAAATTTCGTGTAAAGTTTTCGGCAACTTTGTGTTTACATGTACTTTACGTATAACCAGGGCTAGCTTCCTTCTAATACTTCTGCTTCCCCAAATAATGGGATTATGTCTGTTTTCTCATGCTAGGTAAACACCTGTTTGTCACAACCAAGGTTTTTATTCCAGCTGAACACTTTCACTACGTAGTTAACGTAATAGCATTATACTATGTTATATTACAACCTAAGTTATTATTCACAATCAAGTTTAACCTAGTATAAACAAGTCAATTTGAATGTTAAAAAGGTATACATTATTCTTGTATTTGCCACAGAGAGTATGTCTCCTTACGGAAGAAAATACAGACGAGCGTAGTAGAGTAACTTGCAGTATTATTACAATGTAATTGTTAGATTACCAGTTGTATGTGTAGATACCGGGTGGTTATAATAAAACTTTCTCTAACACGTTATAACACGGAAACTAACGAGTACCAAACTTGGTAGCATTAACGTCAAGGACATGGGGAAGAGAAATAATGCAGAATCAATTCAATTGGAACACTTTTAATGTGCTGCTACGATATATCATACCATTACATACCGCTACCATTACTGCCACTAAAGGGACTCAATATGGCGGCCATCAGTTTCCAGAAGAGTCTGAAAGTGCTGGATTGCATTCTGCACAGCAGAACGAAGCATGTCCGTAGGTATGCTGGCTACCTCTCTTGATATGCTGCGGTTCAGATCAGCACATGTGTGATTATTCCGCTGGTAAACCCTGTTCTTCAGGTAGCCCTACAACCAGAAATCACAGGGAGTGAGATCAGGTGATCGTGCCGGCCAAGCATCTGGAAACGATCGGCTGATAATTCGATCGTTTCCATAATGTGTTGGTCACTTTGACTAATCACGGCACCTGGTGGCCATAGTTGGAACTGGACGGTGGCGCTGTGACGCATGGAAATCATGCACCCCATACTCCGGACATTAATGTTACCGGGTTTGGTACTCGTATGGTAATTAGTTTCCGTCTTATAACGTGTTCAATAGGGAAAGTTTTTTTTTTATAACAACCCGGTAATTAATTTTTTTTTTTACTATGGCTTTACGCCTCGTCGACGGCTAAGGTCATTAGAGGCGGGATGAGACTGGGGACAAGGAACGGGAAGGAATTCGGCCATGGCCTTTTTGAAGGAAGCATCCCGGCCCGGTATTTCAGAGTTTTTCTCCAGATCCACTTATAGCGCAACTTCTGCCTAAACTGTTGACACCAAGATCAAAAGTTTACCCTGGATCTGAGACGTTGTTTCGCAATAAACTTCTGTTTACACCAAATTTTCACACAGATTTTCTGAAATGACACCAGTTAATTATGTTAGCGAACTAAACGCATTATTTACTGAGATTTAATTAGTGTGAAATTTGGCCCTGATAATCTTTTTGTTTTCAGTCATCAGTATCTCGACTAATTTGATACGATGTTCTTCAACTCAGTTTAACAATTATAATACATATCCCCAATTATTTGCTTCGTACGATCTAATGTTTTTTCTGCAATTTTTCCTTTTGAATAATTCCTGGTTTAACAATTAAAAAATCATCTCTCAAAATGTGACCCATCTTTCTGCGACACACTTTCACAAGTTCTTTCCTCACGTTTAACTTCAAAAACGTTTGTTTCATATTTTATCGAAGCAAATTATCAACTCAACATACTTGTACAGCACTATATTTCCAAAGCTTCAATTTGCCTACTTGTGGTTCTTTACTGTGGTTGATTATATACAATTTTATAATTTCCGCTTCTTTCCGCGTCATAGCTCAATGTTTGAAACCCCTGCTTTTCAAGTTGACACTTCTGCATTTTTGAATGGTTCCTGTTTCTGCCAGAAGCCTTATTTTTATTGAATAAGTGATGAAAATTATAAACAAATATTTTTTTTTTTTTACTTACGGTTTAAAGATCAATAAATCTCACTGTCTTGCAATTCTTTAAGACTGTGCTACATATTGATTTTCGTTTATGATAACTGACATTCATTTCGGATGCCGTATGCTTTACTTACCAACCTTGTTTCTGCCACTGCCATAATACAGTAACTGTAATACCACCACGAAGATTTGAAACTCCTTATAATTTGTGTTTGCTGGTTTTTGAAACTCATTTTTTAAGGAATAATCGGCTCATTCCTCTACGGCCATGGTGGTTTTGATAATCACTGTGCACTATTAGCAACTTCAAGTATTGCCGGTGCAGGTCTAGATCCCTGAGGTAAACTGGTCTAAATTAGTATTACTGCAGCAAGCACATTTTTTATCTGTACTGCCTGTGTACCTTCCTGTTTCTCCCCAACTCCTCCGTCACTACCCCCAGTTTCTGCGTCTCCCTGCGGGTGTCATTTAGTTAGTGGCGTAACCAGCTACCCCCAACCAGGTTGCCCGCCTATTTCAAATTGTCCTCACCTGTCTTCCTGGGGGAGCGGTTTTAGAGGGTCAATTTGTCAGCCTCCCCCTCCCCGTTCAGTAATTTGCTACACTCCCGTGAAAGCCCAAAAAAGGCAATGGCCACAAACCACGACCAAGCAACCTGATATATAGCGGGACAGAATACTGGTTAAGGTGTCTAATAGGGGACAGCTAACATCCTGTCCAGGTCTCATACTCAAACAAATAACTATTCCCAAAAATTTCTGACACCAAGAATAAATTATGGGCTTTTAGGAGCCTGTACCATACAATACAATGCATTAATTTTCCATAGATCGCAATATAAGAAACTGGCTTTGTGGGCTACAAAATAGATGGATACCCCAGAACATGTACTGGCGCAGAATAATATGTACGCTAATTACATCAATTACATTCACACAAACTACTGGCAATTATTTTGTAGGTACCTTAGAAATAAATTATTCTATGGCGTTTGAATTAAAAATCCTTTTAATTTTTTCCTGTATTTAATCTAATCCCCTGCCACACAATTAAAATGTATTGGAAGCTTATTGAAGATATGTACCCCAGAACAAATAATAGCGACCTGCAAACCTTGTGAAGATCATTTTTACTTCTAGTGTGTATTTTAATATTAGTTTCAAATGTTTGTACAACTGGTTACTACAAGGGACATTAATGTGTATATATACTCAGTCATCAGTGTTAAAATCTCTTACGTCCTGAACAGCTCTCTACATGAAGTTCAATACTAACCCCACACATAATTCTTATTACTCGCTTTTGGGCCCTGAATACTTTGGCTCTATGAGTTGAATTACCACAGAATATTATTGTATATGACATTAAGCTCTTCAGGAGTGAGAATAAGCGAAATAAATTTGTTCTTCATACGGAATCACCTATTTCTGAAATTGTACGAATTGATAATGTGGCTGCACCCAGTCGCTTTAGCACGTCGAAGACATGCACCCTCAAATTTTGATAACTTTATATCTATGTCTGGTGTTAATCTGAGTGATGTACTGAGCTGCATATATTTAGTTTTATCAAGGTTTATAGACAAGTCTTTATCTGTTTGTCTACGTGATCAGCGAGTAGTTGTCACGATACCAAAACACTCCTCGAGCACATTGCACATAATTGCAAGTAGCGACTTCTACTGCGAATGTCGCCAGCACGTCAGATGACCGAATTTAGCATGAATAAAACTTGAGATGCTTTTCTATAAAATGACGTTCAAATGGACTGTGTTAAAACACCTGCACAAATTTTGTATAGGATTTCAAATTTGTTCAGTCCTATTTGAAGCACACTTTACTTACTTTTTTGTCTGATTGGTTAACGTTTCAGCCGGATGCCATTTAGGAGAACTCAAGTTCGATCCCCGGTCAGATTATTCAAATTTTGGTTTGTCAAATCACTAAAGATAAATTTCATAATGGCTGTTCAAAAGGGCACGACCGAATTTCTCCCAGTTCCTTCTCCCACAGTACCTAGCTCTATTATCTTCGAAGTCGACGAATTGTAAAGATATAACTGAAATCGTGACTAAAATTTGGGAGCTCTATCTGTAGAATTTTTTTTTTTTTTTTTTTGCTTTACGCCTCGACGACGGCTAAGGTCATTAGAGGCGGGATGGAGCTGGGGACAAAGACCGGGAAGGAATTCAGCCATGGCCTTTTTGAAGGAAGCATCCCGGCATTCACCTGCAGTGATTTGGGGAAACCATGGAAAACCCAAATCTGGATGCTCGGACGGGGATTCGAACACGCGTCCTCCCGAATGCGAGGCCAGAACATTAACCGTTCACCCACCACGCTCGGTCTCTATCTTTAGTATGTCAACGGAAATTGATGGTGGACTGTAACTCGACGAGACAAATTGAAAGTGAAGAACAAAATTTTTTGATATTTCACTTTGCTCAAGAGAAATGAATTAACACAAATTAATAATAGTTATAATTCGTTGTTTCCTTGGCGACGTTTTACATCTGTTCCAGGTCGCATTTGAGTCTAACCACAACCGCTTGGTACGAAACAAAAGAATCGTTGTGCATGTCCAACGCGTAGTTCCTCATGACTTTGGTGACATTTTTCTTCTGTTTCAGGACACATTTCAACCACCTCAATTTTGAAAAAATCTCGAGAACTAAGCAAAATATCGAAAAAGTTTATTTTTCAATTTAGATATATTTAATCAAAATGCATAAAAAACCTTCTACAACTTGAGGCAACACGGCTGTCGTAGAGTCCCTTAAAATTGAATTAAAAGCGTCATTATGATACTGAATAGCTTACGTACAGACAAGATAGGACAAAATTGTAAAGGAACAAAGCGAAAAATTGGACGAGTTGATAAAGTTAAATATTTGGAAGACTGCTTACAATCAAATGGACTGGTAAATACAACTAGCAAAGATAGATCAAGCAAGGTTCACCCAAAAAAGTAGATATCATTCTAGGCAAAAATTAGACACAATGTTACAGTAATTAAACCGGAGGCACTATATGGATCAGAAGGAATTACATTGAATAAAAGACAGGAAATGGAAGAGCTGAAGAAGAATGAAAGATAATTAATTATCAAAATTTTGTGACCAAAAAAGAACAAGCATAAGTTTTGAAGAAAGAGGAAACAGAGAAGCAAAAATAAGATCAGTATTTCGTTGACACTTACAAACAATGGACAGGTGTAGGTTCACCAATAAAATGTTCGATTTCGTTTGTAAATTAAAAAACATAGGGTCGCAAAAAGAGTCTACAGGGAATTTGAAGAGTCTCAAATCATGAAAGACACCATTAATAGTAATGAATACATCCGAATACTGATTAATCGTGCGTAATTCCCAGTCCTAAAACCAAGAATACAACCGAAGACATCAGCAAAAGAATGAAAAAATAATGGGAAAATAAGAAAAAGGTTCAAAATTCACCAAAACCTAATAAAAACATAAAAAATTAAAAAACCGGATCCCTTATAAAATGTTACGCAATCTAGGTCTTATTTATAAACATTTGTTGTTATAACAGCCGAAGTAGTTGCTTAACTTCTTTATCAACGTCTTTGTTAGTTTGCTCGAAACCTAATCCGCTAATCTCTTCATACTATTCTTCGCTCTAAATCTCCCACTTCAGTTGATGTCGGATTAGAAATCATCTTTTCAGACCATCAACGTCACTGGCAGATCATGCCAAGTTGAAAGTATGCACCATGAACAAACACCCTAGAAAACTGACCGGATCACGGTGGGGTAGCCCATCTGAAACCATACGCACTTCTACCTTAACACTGTGTTATGTAGCTCTAGAATCATAACAGGCTGTCTAAAATCCACCAGTCAAATGACTCCTACACATTGTAGGAACAGCACCATATTCAGTTCGAAAAGTAATTGCCGCGAACAAGGAATGGAAAAAAGTGAATCATAAAAAAACTCATAAATTACATGGAAATTTACTGCACATGTAGAGACTGAAGTCCAGGAAAATTTTTCTAAAAACTTGGCTATAACAAGGTATGGATTCTCTCAATAGACTAAGATTAGAAATGGGCAGATCAAAGGGTAACCTAGTGAGTTGGGGCTATTCTAAGGTAAGTAACATTAAATATTACTTCGGAGAAAATCATTCTGTCAAACTCAGGTTCCATTGTCAACTGTGTCGAAACGCCTGCATGGAAGATGACTTCCCTGAGGCCTCTGAAAATGCACTGAAAGTGGCCAAGATTTGCTCCAGTACAATTTTATGTCAGTTAATGTTTATGTTTCTGACACGAGAATAAATAAATAAATACTTGAATAACAATATGAAATTTAATCTCCTCGAGTATGACGCAAAAAATTCTATAATCTTCATAACAGTCATCACTATAGCAAGGTATTTTCACAATGTGCAGTACACCGGTAAAGTCATGCCTAATAACCCAAAATGCCAGTGTCGGGGATCGAAGACAGTCCCCTGGAGGCCCGACACACGTAATGAGAGTGCCAAGAAGAGGCACCGACCGACGTTTGATGTCATCCTTGATTGACCGCCGACAGTGAAACCAGCTATTCAGCGGCAGACATCAAGGAGAAGCCAACCCTTTGGTATTGCCTTTGATGTGGCTTTCTCGCTGGAATACTCTTCCCTCGGGAACTGCCAAGATAACCGGGAAGACGGACACAAAAAGCATTCCCATATTGACTCCCGAGGGAAATGAAGCATGCGGACCGACTGCTTTAAGTCTCCCACGGTGTGATCGCTAATCAGCGTTAGATAATAAGCATCCCACCAGTGTACCATGACTAAGACATTTTCTAATGACACAGTCATTTTATAAGCATAGGATGACGATGCTGAGGAATTACTTGAAGAGTATGAACAAAATACAGTGTTGAAAGAATTTGAGCTAAATATAAAGCAAAGCTAGACAAAAGTAGCACAAGTGATAACAATTATAGGAAGTTGCACATAAAGTTGGATAAAGAAGTTTTTCAGACTTTCTATTGGTTTGATGCAGTCCTCCATTTCTTAGTATCTTAAGCTAACCTCTTCATCTAAACATGCCCATGGTTTCCCCAAATCACTCCAAGTGAATGCTGGGATGCTTATTTCAAAAACGCCATAGCCGAATTCCTTCCCGTTCCTTGTCCCGAGTTCCATCCCGCCTCTAATGACCTTAGCCGTCAACGAGGCGTAAAGCAATAGTAAAAAATAAAAAATAAACAAGCCCTTTACGACACACGTCTTCAATTATCGGC
Organism: Vandiemenella viatica; assembly: GCA_031002005.1. Taxonomy (NCBI): domain Eukaryota; kingdom Metazoa; phylum Arthropoda; class Insecta; order Orthoptera; family Morabidae; genus Vandiemenella; species Vandiemenella viatica. Next base: position 53,235,504 of record CM061918.1, on the reverse strand, counting down.
TTGATACATTCTAATCTTTGTCTACCACTGCAGTTCTTACCTTCGACTGTAGCCTCCACTAACAAATTAACTAATCCTGCATGTCGTAAAATTTGACCCTCCATCTTGTCTCTTCTATCCGTAAGTCTCTTCCTCAAACTTCTCCCCTGATTCATCATTTCCAATACATGTTCATTTTGCGCGTTATATGTCCACTTAATTTTCAGCATCCTTTTATAGGAAATTTTATGTGGTTCTAATCATTAAGAACTATAATTACAACTGATAACCGAACCATAGACAGTAAAAAGAGCGCTCTTCGAAAAGTAAAATGTGAAGTTACGACCTAGAACAGCGAAAAAAAAAAAAAAAAAAAAAAAAAATTCAACAACTTCGTATATTGTGATCAACGCTTTACGGAAGTTTATCTTGGACGTTAAAAATTCCAGTAAGAGGAAAAATTTAAGAGAATAAATCGTTGAATATTGGGTGAACTGATGAATTACGAAATGAACGTGTTTAAGAAATGATGGGTGAAGAACAAAGTTTTGGGAAGAGTCTCAGAAGAATAAAGTGACTGATAGTTACATTTTAATGTCTGTGGAATTGGTTAACTAAGTGGAGGGAATGGTAAAGGTATTTGAATATGTGAAGCTTATAACTGATTGTAATTGATATATTAAGAACCTTTGAATTTCAAATATTGATTTATGACTCACAAAGATGTTTATTAAACTGCATGTATGGATCACAGTATTTTATGATAACATCTCTTCGACCCTAAGAAAGCGAAAAGTTAAGCTTCTGAAAGATTATTATATGGAAACTCGTTAAAAACTAAGTGAACAGGTTTGTTATGAATAATTTTTTTAATTTTTTTTTTAAGAGAAGGTGGAATATGGAATGATGGTTGTTGAATAGATTCACAGAAAGAAGATACGTAATGGTGGATTATATCTTAAGACATGTGACGTTGGTTAGTTTGTATGTGGAGGACAAAGTCGAAAGAAGAATATGTAAAGGTACAAAAATATTATCAATTATGAATCAGTTAATTGAGGACAAAATTGGTATGTTGAGATGAAGAGCCTAACTGTGATAGGAAGATATTCAGGATTTCATCAAACCAGTCCAGAGATTGATGACAGATTAAAATCATCAATAGATTATAAATATCGTATAATGTTACGAATAATAAAATACAGAATTATACATATCTGATAATGTAATAAATAACCAACAAAATAAATAAATACCCCACAATGTGATCTGTAATTAACGATAGATGATCTTTTCGATGGTAAGGGACTAAAATATAAATGCACACAAACTAACGGAATACGTGTAATTATTTCACTATCGCGAAATCAGAACATATATTTTCTTTTGGTTCTCTGTAATCTTCATTGGTGTATACGACTTTAGAAAATTAATATTCTGGAACGTCACTCACGATAATATTACTAATTTCTCCATGATCGATTGACCAAAAAGGATGGACAATTCCTTTCTTTGTATTGGAAAAGAAATGAAATCCTTCTAATGCCATTCTCATTTCGTCGTTTTCATTCACTTAGTTTATTGATAACACTTACTATATCCTGCATTATATTTTTGTTCACTTCATTTAACACAGTGACCATTACATCAGTTTGTCGGATTATTTTACACGCTTACTTTACTGTATTATTTATCTTTTCGAAGTTTAAACAGAAGTGCAAAAGACGTTACGAAACCAGACGATATAAACACACTACCTTCCAATTTATTTACTTACGCTACGGCCATAGCACATAATCATTACTACATTACATGTTCTTGTGTTAGTACATTCACATTTAAAAGTCCATGTTAAAATTATAGTTACAATTCGAAGTGGACATAGCACATCCGTTGTAATGCTTCATTTGAAATGTCTATGACGTCTTTCGGTGATCCTCTGAAGGCTCGTAGTGGGCATTCAAAGATCACGTGACGGATGATTTGTTCTTCCTCACCACGGTCGCAATTTTGTGAATCTCTCATTCCCCATGAGTAAAGACATAATGCAGATCTGCCATGGCAAGCCCTAACACTGTTGAGAGCTGCCCAGGTCTTGCGGGGGAGGTCAAGGCCCAAAGTGCCTGTTGATTGTCAAACAGGGAGTGCCATTGCCCATTCTGGTGGGGCTGAGGGTATCCACACCAATCTCCATGCTTCTCTGTTTTACAGATTTAATGCTCGATTTGAATTGTGTTTCCATGCCGTCGTGGATGGGGAGATCCAAGTTACGACAGATCTTATTATATTGGGCAGTTAGGCCATTACGTAGTCTTATCGTAGGCGGTTCGATGTTACTCAAAACGGGTAGCCCGTACAGTGGAGTGGACTGATAGATCCATTAATTATCCGCATTGTCTAGTTCAAAATTATGTCGATCAACACCAAGGATGATTTGCAGCTGAAGCAGAGAAGAAAACTACAGGGCTACAAAATATTAGGTGCCACACGTCATCACAGCTACGGGTAAGAAACATCCGTGTGAAAAACTAATTTTCCATTCAGGACCACAAGTTGGTACAAGTGTAAACTTTGGACGATCTCTCTCTTAAAGTGATGGTGTCACACACATTCCGAGTTAGGGACTGAGCGTGGTAGGTGAGCGTTATTGCCCTGGCGTCGCATTCGTTTGAATCCCCGTCCGGGCATCCAGATTTCGGTTTTCCATGGTTTGCCAAATCACTCCAGGAGAATGCCTGGATGCTTCCTCCAGAATGATATGGCCGAATTCCTTCGCGTTCCTTGCCCTATTCCTTTCCGCCTCTAATGACCTCGACGAGGTATGAAGTTATAAGCACAAATGCCAGTGAGGGACTAAGAAAGACGATAAACATTTCAGTTGACAGAAGAAACTAGATATGACCTGTAATTTTTCGTGAATTGGTTTTAGCGGTAAAAGAATACTAATTTGTAAAAACACTTATCTTAGATTTCTCAGATTTTTCTACTTCACATTAATATGAAGCATACCGTGTATTACCATCTGCATCAAGGAATGTACATTATCTGAAACACCCAGCAAGCCAGCCATCATCTAGCTTGGCCTGAGCCAATGTAGGTGTTAAGTTCCAAGACCTTGATGTCCTCTGACTTATTTCTGTCTAGGGTTTTGCGAATTGGCTGTCTTAGTCAAGTCATGTCTTAGTTACTGTCGTCTGTGTGTGTGTGTGTGTGTGGTTTTTTTTTAGTATCTGTAGTTTCTCGTCAGCGTTAGTTTTGGTCTGTTGTAGTTATCGTCATATTGTGTTTTTTGTCCTAGGTTTTTTTATTAACTGGTGGGACGAAGCCTGAGATTTGTTATAAAATTTTGAGGACTTGTCTTTAATGTAGTCTGTCATTTTTTGTATGCCCAAGTCATGCGAAGTCTGAACCATTTATCGAACAGACGTATACGCAGAAAGCCAGACTTGCAGTAAAAGAAACCTTTATTCTTTCTCGCAGTCGAATTACTGTCTTTAATATATTTAAAACCATATAGAACGAAGACACGGTGTTATGGTAATTGTCACTTGTTTTAGTCTTCAAATGGTCTTGCAGATTGTATATTTGGATACAAAATGTGTTGAATATTGTTATTTTTCGTATCCTTTTTGTATAACAAATGGTATTGTATACTTGGATTAGAGATGGGACGATCTGCTAGTTTTCTGTCACAGTGACATCCGTCACAGTAACTTGAAAGTCACAGTTATTTTAACTGTGACCCGATCACGTCGAAACAATAGTGCTAATACCTTCCAGCATATGGCAAGTTGTACGAAATCACTGAGATGGTGGAATGTAAATACGAACAGTCACGATTAATATGCAAATGAAGCTAGCTGTGGTTCGGTGACGTGTAGAATAGTGCTGACTACATAGTGGCAACGGATAGAAAATCACTGTCACAATGATACAGAAAGCGAAAAATCACGTTCAAGCGACTGAATGTGAGCTTCCTAATTTGTGATAGCCAATAAATAGTTAATACTTCCTGCAGCAGTTCATGTTTTTATTTTCCTTTCATTAATAAAAGCAAAATATCTTCAGCCTACAGTTTTTTTGTTTTTTTTATTATTATTTTTTTTTTAATTGTGAATCTGTGGAATTTTTGCAATTCGAGTGTTTCTCTAGTGGAGAGAAAATATAGTTACCTTTAAAAAGCCTGAATTTATACAGCAAATGTTTTAATTTTATACTACCCAAATAATTTTGCAAAATGAATTATATCGGTACATAATAACTTTTCTATTTTTTCTGACATAACAGCTGTAATGTAAAGTGTCCGACAACAAGAGCAGTTATAATTTTTTTATCTCAAAATTCTACTACAGTTGTTCCCAAACAATGACTCTCAAAATATTTTAAAAAAAATGTAATGACTGCAATGATAATTATGAATTTTTTCATTAGAAATACATCACCCTCAGATGAATCATAAAATCTCTGCCCTCTGGTATTTCTATACCACTAACAGAGATTTTAAAATCTCTGAAGGCAAAAGAACGGTTACAGTAGTCTCAAAATCAAATACCTTTAGCCGATATTCATTGTACACAAGTTTTAAAAATTAACGCATTTCTAAAAATTTGTCTTCAGACGTTTATCATAATGCCAGATTCCCAATTACAGCTCCTCAAGATAGCGGGATATTCTTTTTTCCATATATTAATTTCAAGTTTCATCCACTCTTAACTATCAACATTTATTTGGCTAAAATACATTTAAAAAGCGTTAGATAAACACCACTGGCAAACATTGTCTCATCTGTCCTTGCCACATCTAATATTCAGTGAAAATTATTCTGTAGTTCCTAAACTGGAAACATTGTTACCAGTTCAGTTTACAGGAAGCAGAAAATGTAAGCAGTTACTGAACATTTTTGTTTTCATTACTGTTATCAAGGTTCATTGAAGATATGCATTACATTAAGTATACAAAGCTTATGCAAACATGTATACAACATTTCAGAAAATAATAGCCAATACTTAGGTTTTAAATACTCCCATTTTATGTTAGGGCCATGAAATACAAACTGAGATTTTAAACAATATCCTGATTAAAATAAAAAGAATTGTGGCTAAATGTTTAACCTTCCCAGATGTTTAACCTTCCAGTTAAGTTAAAACAGATGTTTAGTGATATTTTCAAGCTTTATTTAGTTTTTATATATAATATACAGCAGTTAGTCATATTTCAACCTATCTGAAAATAATTGATATGGCTACAATTCACAAATGGAAACACAGAAGTAGGATTCCCCTTAATATTATTCTTTACACTGACTTATGGTTTTCTACAACTCCATCTACAACTAAACACTATTACCAATGCCTCGATAGAATGGGCAATATGTAGATATACGATACTGCAAGAACTACTTGCTTTCACTTCAGTGGTTTTAGACAAAGACAATTGTGGTTCGGATTTCACGTTAAAATGTAAGTACCAAAGAAATGGAACTGGTCGTTCATTCCTGACACAATTGCCTAGTATGCCTCCTTCGGGATGATCTAACCAACCCTCACGTATGGACTAAGTTTTAATATAATTATATATTCCTACATGAATTACAACTCTCGAGACAAAAAAAAGGCCACAGAAATTGTGTTATTTTTAGCCAAAAAGTTTCTCTATGAACATTATTTCTACAGTGATCTAATCATAGTCAGTCTATCTTAATAAGGATTACATTTTGCATATTTTGGTTTGATATGAGTTTTTCGTTTAACATGTGAAATTTTAATCGCTAACATTAAAAAAAAAAGCACAAATAGGGAGGTGCTCAATAAAAGTGATGTGAGACAGTGTCATTTTGAATGGATGCATTCTGAGTTATCCAAAGCTGAAGGTAGGGGAGGAAGGTGAAATGCAGAGAAATTAGTACGGAAAACAGAACCAGATAGATGAATTCTATAATAGATGAATATTTGTGACAAGTATTGCATATGCTACATTTATTTAGAAAGCCCCATTTGCAGAAATTTGCATACAGTATAGAAATTAGTATCATTTGTATAATAGTAACCAAATACAAATATATTTACAAAACAACAATGATATAGGATCGTAATTTTTCACGGCGTTGAATATTAATATATTTTTCTCGAGCTTCCAGCCGTGTTAATATGTCATATTTGCGGGACGTTTCGAAGGCGTCCATCTCTGCCTTCATTTTCAACCTGATGTCAATGTTTAACTGTTTGTTTATTCAGCCGCTGCTACGGAAACGGTGGAAGACAAAAACCAACACAAGGCGATTACGTCATCCGCTCTTCTGCTCGAGACCGACGCGAAACTGTTTCAGCATTTTAATCGCCGGGTTCCAGGCCGCACTGAGTTGATAACCAGTGTCCCTGTTGACTAATAAATCAGTTAATCTAATTTCCACAGCCTCTGTAATAACGCTGGCCCAAAAATCTTTGACCCGGGCTAAAATGGTTGTTTTTTTCAAATTCAAAAGTGTGACCCTCTTGCACACTATGTTCGGCCACCGCAGATTTTTCTTCTTGCCCAAGACGAACATTTCTGGCGTGCTCTACACATCGCTGAACAATGCATCGCTGTGTCTGTCCAACGTAGCCGCGGCCACATTCACATGGTATATAATATACACCAGGGGTTCGTAAACCTAGGTCATCTTTAACGCTGCCGACCAAGTTACTAATTTTAGTGGGTGGTCTATAAATTGTCTTGACTCCGTGTTGTGATAGCAGTCTACCTATTTTGAAACTTAGGGCACCCACAAACGGCAGAAACGCAAGGCCCTTGGTATCAATCTGATCTCTCCGTCGATTTTCCTTCTGTTTAAACGCACGAGTAATCTGTCCCTGATTATAACCATTATTTAAAAACGTTTTCCGGAGATAGTCCAATTCACCAGCCAGGCTATGTTTGTCACAAATCCTTCGTGCTCTGTGTACCAAGGTAGTTAATACAGAGTTTCGTTGTGCCGGATGATGACAGCTGTTGGCATTTAAATATAAGTCGGTATGGGTAGGCTTCCGATACACAGTGTGTCCCAGCGAACCATCAGCACGTTTAACAACAAGCACATCAAGAAATGGCAGGCAACCGTCCTCCTCCAATTCCATTGTGAACTGAATATTTTCATGGATTGAATTGAGATGCGCAAGAAATTGGTCAAGACTGTTTCTGCCATGGGGCCAAATCACAAAAGTGTCATCGACATACCTATAAAAACACTTCGGCTGGAGTGGTGCGTGGCTTAGTGCCTCTTCTTCAAAAAATTCCATGAAGAAATCAGTAATGACAGGAGACAACGGCGAACCCATTGCTACACCGTCCACTTGTTCGTAATATTCTCCTTCAAACTTAAAATAAGTGGTTGTCAACACATGGTGGAAAATATCAATCATTTTTTGATCAAAATACCTCCTTAACAGATCTAAGGAGTCGACCAAGGGAACACGAGTAAAAAGAGAGACCACATCGAAGCTCACCATTAAATCACCAGGATCTAACTTCATGTTGTCTAAGATTTCCACAAACTCACTGGAATTTCGAATACTGCGATGAGCCTTCCCTACCAATGGGTTGAGAATATATTTGAGGTATTTAGCCAAAAAGTACGTAGGGCTATCAATTGTACTTACAATAGGTCGCATAGGTACTCCTACTTTATGTACTTTCGGTAGACCGTACAACCTGGGAGGAACAGGAGCACGGGGTTGGAGTCGTCTTTTCACATCTTAAGTTTGAAGGAGAATATTACGAACAAGTGGACGGTGTAGCAATGGGTTCGCCGTTGTCTCCTGTCATTGCTGATTTCTTCATGGAATTTTTTGAAGAAGAGGCACTAAGCCACGCACCACTCCAGCCGAAGTGTTTTTATAGGTATGTCGATGACACTTTTGTGATTTGGCCCCATGGCAGAAACAGTCTTGACCAATTTCTTGCGCATCTCAATTCAATCCATGAAAATATTCAGTTCACAATGGAATTGGAGGAGGACGGTTGCCTGCCATTTCTTGATGTGCTTGTTGTTAAACGTGCTGATGGTTCGCTGGGACACACTGTGTATCGGAAGCCTACCCATACCGACTTATATTTAAATGCCAACAGCTGTCATCATCCGGCACAACGAAACTCTGTATTAACTACCTTGGTACACAGAGCACGAAGGATTTGTGACAAACATAGCCTGGCTGGTGAATTGGACTATCTCCGGAAAACGTTTTTAAATAATGGTTATAATCAGGGACAGATTACTCGTGCGTTTAAACAGAAGGAAAATCGACGGAGAGATCAGATTGATACCAAGGGCCTTGCGTTTCTGCCGTTTGTGGGTGCCCTAAGTTTCAAAATAGGTAGACTGCTATCACAACACGGAGTCAAGACAATTTATAGACCACCCACTAAAATTAGTAACTTGGTCGGCAGCGTTAAAGATGACCTAGGTTTACGAACCCCTGGTGTATATTATATACCATGTGAATGTGGCCGCGGCTACGTTGGACAGACACAGCGATGCATTGTTCAGCGATGTGTAGAGCACGCCAGAAATGTTCGTCTTGGGCAAGAAGAAAAATCTGCGGTGGCCGAACATAGTGTGCAAGAGGGTCACACTTTTGAATTTGAAAAAACAACCATTTTAGCCCGGGTCAAAGATTTTTGGGCCAGCGTTATTACAGAGGCTGTGGAAATTAGATTAACTGATTTATTAGTCAACAGGGACACTGGTTATCAACTCAGTGCGGCCTGGAACCCGGCGATTAAAATGCTGAAACAGTTTCGCGTCGGTCTCGAGCAGAAGAGCGGATGACGTAATCGCCTTGTGTTGGTTTTTGTCTTCCACCGTTTCCGTAGCAGCGGCTGAATAAACAAACAGTTAAACATTGACATCAGGTTGAAAATGAAGGCAGAGATGGACGCCTTCGAAACGTCCCGCAAATATGACATATTAACACGGCTGGAAGCTCGAGAAAAATATATTAACAATGATATATCTACAATCATGTCAGTAGCTACCTAATGATGTACTGGTTATCTAACTGGACTTCGCAATTGAGAAGTTATTCTGGATCCATAATGCTATGAAATACTCAGAAAATGCGAATTCAAACACTAAATGAACTCTTATCATATTCAGAACTCATCCTGTCAAACCACAATCCCTGTTGTAGAAATAAATTTCCGACACAGATATGATGATAGGTCACTTGTATTTTGGTCCATCTTAATCCTAAAAATAAGGCATTTACAAAAAAATGTTCCAGCTGCTTTAATAATAATGATCGTGCAATCATTTAATATCATGTTTGCACTACGTCACTGTAGAAGAAATTAAGGAATGAAATGGTACTATTTCTTAAATATTTAGCAAATTTCCTTTCAGGACAATAAACCTGTATTTAATTACAACAAGTTGTGAATTTTATCATTTTTATTTAAATGTTTATTTACATTTGTTTCACAGGTAACATGGTTTCGTAAACTTTATATGGACCAAAACGCTTTAGTCTATTTTTCTTTGAAGTTGATAGAATATTTTTTTTTTTTTTTTTTTTTTACAAACGGGGGGAAACCCTGCTAACTGTTGGTACAAATTTGACATTTTGGTCTACTTTATACTTCAGAATTCACAGTATCCGTGCCAAACGGTATCGCGTATGACGTGGCGGAGTAACGTCTTTTTCGCTTACTGCTACTTTCCGTTGAAACCGTGACCACAGATCACAGTTTGCGCCTTAAATGTTATCACGTGAACGTTACTCAGTCACGTCCAGGTTCTGTCACAGTTACTTTTTGTCACTGTGACTTTCCGGTCACGTTGTGTATGTATCAGCGATGTTATTTTTCGGCCATCCCTAAATTGGAAACAGAAATAAGAATTTAAAAGTATATTCCAGCTCTTTTTAAAAAGACAAAGTTTTTTATGATTACAACGGGGTCTCGGAAAGGTGTGTGATATACATCTAATATTGCGATTTTCAAATATTACCGCAACAGAATAAATTTTTTCTTTGCGGCTAGAGTGATCTTTTGACATTTTAACAATCAATAATCTCATATCTCAACAGTTTTGTTGGTTTGTATAATTTCAGGGAATGAGCGGTATAAAATAAGTTGGCTCGACTGGCAGCGCTAGTCCCAACATCATCTTTATCTTCGGTGATCCTCCATTCTCTGCCTTCCTCTTCATATCAACATATCTTCTGCTGCCGATATCTTCCAATATGTTTTAGATGTATTTTAACTGTGGCCTTCACGGTAACCCTTTCCTTCTACTATTCACTTCAGTATTGTTTTCACCGGGTTAAAATAGATCCAGTTAATATTGTCCTCCGCCCTTTTATGCTCTTCCATATCGAGTTATACTCTCCTGCACTCTGAATCATTTTTCATCGGTGATTTTATCGATACGGTGAGGGTTCTCTGACGTCATTTTCAGGCCTTGTTTATCTAATAATTGTCATAGCGTATTGATCTTTCCGACACCTGTGAAATTGCACCAAGTGTTTGGTGAGCGGATAAAATTCGGGTCTGGTGTTCAGGACACTAGTTCGATGCAAGGTACCGCCATCCAGGTTCCTTTTTACAACAATTCACAAATTCTCTCCCATCTCAAATCACCGTGGGGCAGATGAGTGATAAAGCCCTAAGAGAAAGAAGATTAAAAGCCAACCAGGTTGAATGCATTCTTGAAACATGACCATAAAAGGTTTATGTTTTCATACTGGGCACATTATGATTTTTTTCTTTGTGATATGTACTCGCCTCATTGCTTGACTGGCCGAAATATAGTTCCCCCTTGACTTACACTTAGTGAGTCAGTTTCTTCTAAATCAGTTAAATCCCTCTCAGCATCTGAAATGGTTTCTGACCAGATGGTAACTTGATAATGTGTCAGAGGCACTTTTCGCTGTGAGTTTAGTTTAGTCAGTTTGTACGCTTATGCTTTTCTGTTAATTCCAGGTAGTTACACTCTGTTTATTTTCAACTGGCGCTTCAAGGTCACATTCCCCTTGCCACCCTCCTCACCTCTCCACCTCTCCCTTTGCCTACCCCTCAGAGCACCGCTGTGTCCAGGCGGGCGGGTGGCAAACTTGTCTGTGGGCGCGCTTACCACTTCCAATATAAGAGTTAGGGCAGCGGAGTTGGGTTGGAACAGAGTGACCTTGAGTCGCCTCTGCAAACTGAACGGACTATAATACTACACTGCAAGATCCGGATCCATATATTCTGCCAAGTATCTCAAGGCGTGACTGGTTGAGTTTCACTGATATCACATAAGTATTTCGTCTTCTCTAGTCACACCTGCAGTCATGCATTGTCAACTTGAAATCGGACTAAGGGTGTTGAATTGCTACCTTGTTATTTGTGTTGAGTTTTCTAGAAGTTCCATGTCGTTTGCAAACGTCAGGCAGCCCTCTGTTACTTCCTCTCATTTATCTCATTTCTGAGCGTCGTAAGGGGGCGTCCATTAATTACGTGAGGTGTTTTTTTTCTGAAATTCTGGACCCCATCCCCTCTGATGAGATTTGGTTGCCCCTCCCCTCTAAGATAACGTGAGATTTTAACGGTATCCGCGTCGTTTTTAGATCTTATACCCCTCTCCCTAAACTCGACCTCCGTGTCGTGTGAGTACCATTTTCTTTTTTTTTTTTTTTTTAGCTCTACAAGAATTCAAAAACTCACGTGAAATTTCCGTCGTCGTTACCCCCCCCCCCTCCCATTTCACCCCACGTATTTAATGAACGCTCCCTAACCCCGTCTGAAGTTCTCCACTACTCTTGATATTGTGTTGCCACTCTTGCATGAGAGCCTACTCTAAACGTAAATCTGTTACCTTTACCGAGCGTGGTGGAGTAACGGCTAGCGTTCTGGCCTCGCATTCGGGAGGACTGCGGTTCGAATCCCCGTCCGGGCATCCAGATTTGGGTTTTCCATGGTTTCCCCAAATCACTCCAGGTGAATGCCGGGATGCTTCCTTCAAAAGGCCATGGCCGAATTCCTTCCCATTCCTTGCCCCCATCCTTTCCCGTCTCTAAAGACCTAGTTGTTATAGGAGACGTTAAGCAGTTAAAAAAAAAAAAAAAAAAAAAAAAATGTTACCTTTATTCAATTGATATACCCAACTGCCAGCTGACGATTAATCTGTCGAATTTACCACCAATTCTTACTGTACATCCGAAGAACTTGTAAGAACATAAAGGCTCATTCAATTTTCAGTCAATAGCTGAAAGTTCAGTTTACGGCAATATCGTACTTCGTACATATCGATAATTTATTTGTTTGCAAACTTTATGAAACGTTATTCGGTCCAGTAACCCAGCCACAAGGTTGTGTTGGTTAACTTGGAGACATGAAGGATATACAACTATAACGTCCAACACGAATTCACTTGATCACTGTTCACCTTGGTGATTTCTTTCTTCATATAACACAACACCAGATAGCCACCAACCAATAGTTTTATACCCGTCGCCGAAGCTACATGGGTCGAAATAAGAGAGAGCGGGAACACAAGATATTTTATCATAATATAGTTAGTATCTGGTGATAATTCCTACAACACGTTTTACGAAATACGCTTTTTAATCCTTCAAACGAATATTTAACTACCCACTACGTACTCAAAAGTAATTATCCTGCATCACTTCACTAAAATTACTGCGCTTTGAAAGGATGTTTGAAATATATCGGTTACTGTGCACTTCGGTAGTAAGACAAATTACGACCTCATTGCCAATTTCATGGCTACCACGACTAACTATTCTCTGCTGTATTATAGCGGACCCAGCTCGTCCCCACCAATGTCTTTGGGGTTTGTGGTTTAATGCTATGTCAGTTTCCCGAAACGAAATGAAACCAATCCTTTAGAAATACTCATAAAACCAGAACATATTAAATAACGCATTCAAACACATTCCCCAATGCAAAGATACCCTGACTATAGACACCCTTAAAAATTTGGAAAAATAATAGTAACACCTCAATCCTTATTACTACAGTATTAATAATGACTCTGCTAATATCAAGCTATCATTCAGTCAGTTCTTCTCAGACAAAAATAGGTCCATGATGATCATTATTATAAAAACACTGCAGTCCAAATATCAGCTGTGGTGTTATAAAGCGGAGGGTTTTTCTGCATAATTTGGGGGAAAAAACTTTTGTGGATGTCACCACGGCCAGAAGATCCTTGTTTGTATATACACTTAATATTATAAATGAGAAAGAACCTCTGACTGTTTGTTTTGGAACTAAAGGGCTAAACAAATATCCATGAAATCTGACAAGGAAATACTACATATCATTAAGAAAGACATAGGATATTTTTCAGGATAAACAACATTTGTGTATGTGAAAGTTTCTTTGTCACCGAGAGTGGCGAATGAATGGTTAACGTTCTGGCCTCGCATTCGGGAGGGCGCCGGTTCGAATCCCCGTCCGGGCATCCAGATTTGGGTTTTCCATGGTTTCCCCAAATCACTCTAGGTGAAAGCCGGGATGCTTCCTTCAAAAAAACCATTGCCGAATTCCTTCCCGTTCCTTGTTCTCAGTCCCGTCCCGCCTCTAATGACCTTAGCCGTCGATGAGGCGTAAAGCAGTAATAAAAATGTTTCTTTGTTTAATTACATATAGCAGTATCTGTGTGTGAACGTACGTTACTCAAATTACTAGATTACTATATATATGTATATATCCGTAAAAAACACTAACGCACATTCTTACACACTGTTAATTTAATTGTGTAACTAATTTTTGTGAAATTTGATAAGTTTGTGTGTTACAAACTAGATTTTTCTCCTGAACAATATTTAGCTATTATTTTAAAACTATAATTTTATCTTATGTACGTCTTGTAATATATTGGAAATATGGGCCCAGATTAGAAACTAGGTGCTGCGCTATTATGTATCAGAATATAAAAAATAAAAAATAAACAGATTTTGTCGTGAAATTTTGAAAACATGCGGAATGATGACAGACAGATATGTAAGTGTCTGTAATATTATGTCAGTAGCTCTGGCTTCATTTCTCTCGCATTCAATTAGTAGGCCTATGTACAAAATCATGGTATAATACAATAATTCCGTGTGGTCGGAATGACCTGGTGAACGGTTTCTATTGACTGCGCATTCTGCACCTGTCGTAGCTGCCTTAACCCAGCCCGGCAAACCTACCGGGTACAGGGGACCTACAGTTTAATGTGGAATCCGAGCCATTCACATTACACAGCAAGCTTTGCCAGAGGTGAAGGCCGGGTTAAGGGATTCGAATCGCGGACCACCATTCAGCCACTAGAGAGCTCCAAAATCATGGTGATAGATTAGCCAAGGTGCTTGACGCACATAAATTTTATGATGCACTACAATATCCACTAATACAGTATTTAGCAAGGGGCAAGAAGGGTATTACTTCTAGACACCATAAATTAACAGTTCTCCCCTTGCTTAACATAAAGGTGTAATGTACGGATTTTTAATCCTACCACTTGGATGACACGCGAAGACAATTTTAATATAATACTACAGTGCAGGCAATTGCCAAATCAGTTTTATTCGACATGTATGTGAGAGTTTGAATTGAACGGTTGCGATTCACCGTCGTGTTATCCCGACCACATGCTTTTTGGGGCAGCTTTTACGTAAATTACAGCTCTCTACATCAAATTCTAGCAATAAAATTCTGAGCCACCATAAGTCGTAGATAATAGCAACCAAAGGCAAACTTCCTTTAGACCATCTGTATGTTAGTCTCTCCCATGATTACATGTTCCTCGATTTCTACTAATTACGTGGGTGTTTTTTTTTTTCCCCTTCGGAAATCCGGACCCCCTCAATATGAGATCTGGCGAGACCCCTACCCCCTCTTAAGGAAAGGTGAGATCTCTAAGAACCATCCCCCCATTGCTGACCACCTAGTGATTTTGGGGACCATTTTTTAGATCTCCTTTTTTAAGGGTGGTGAGACGCTAGACCCTCCCTCTTAACGTTGTACAAAGTAGTTTGTAGACCTTTTTTGGCTCTATTGTTCTTAAGAAGATGACGTGAGATTGGAGATATTTTGCTGAACCACCCTCCTATTTCACCCCTAACTCTATAACATTGCATATAACTTTTTTACCCGAGCACTTGGAGGTTGAATTGATTAAAACATTAAGCCCTCTGTCCCATACAGAATTGCGATCGTCAGGCGGAATTGCGTGGCCTGATTAATGCAGTCGCAGTTTTTCCTCATTTTGCGCGAGTGGTGTCGCGCTGTTGACGTAGCTGCGAGACGAACAGCGCTCGCTAATTGATTCACCTGTTAGTATTTAATCAATCGTAGCGGCGGCCATAATGGGAATTCACCGGCGGCGGCGTAACTCAATTAAAAGCCGCTGTCACTCAGGGTGGCGCCACAATTTGGAAACTTGTTCCCAGCGACAGACCGCTAATTGACAATTAGCACTGGCGGGGGCGCAAGTGACCCTGTCCAGCCAACTGCCCTCCACTGACCATTCGACCTCGAACGGGGAGTGGAAGAAATCTGCTCCCAAACAGGGGGAAAGGAGAGAGAGGGAGCCAGAGGGGGAAGGACGATACGAGATGGTGTCAGGAGCAAAGGTTATAAAGCCTACAACGAAACATGTATATTTTCAGCCAATGTTATTACCAGAGACCGGATTATATGCATTTGCATATTAAGCCTATTTTCACTGGTTATTGCATATTTTACCCAAAGCCTCGTAGTGATGCATATTTTCGCTATATTTACAATATTTTTCTGTAGTGCACCTAGCTAATAAATTAAGTTTTACGTTGTAGCTGACAAAAGCTACTAGAAGCACAGCTCTTAGTCTACGACGACTCTCTGAAGAACTGCGACCCACGTTTGGGAATGTAAATAAACTGATTTCATCAACAATGCAAGTTTTTATCAAGGCACTTTCACGTAATAATGCCTATTTAAAAAAATAAAACAAATTGCCAAATGTGCCTTTACCTCTGGAACCAGCGGTAACGGTTTCCATTATTTACAGAAATCATTTCTCCCGAATGAAGGAGTGGTTCGTTTATAAAAGGTAATTTTCGAATTCCTCTAACTGTACTCCGACTTTAACGACGTAGTTGACAAGGAGCTATAAAACACCAAATAAACAAAAAATTTCATAAATCATTTGAGTGTTAGCAAGTGTTTCAGATCTTCGTTTTGATTGCTTGATTATTAACGTAATTTTGATTCCATTTAATCCACGAACAGGTACAACTAAGGAATTTTTCTATAAAAACTCATAAGCTGTAGTGTTACGAAATCTCTGCGACGTTGAAGCCAAGCATCTGAGCACTGTTGAAAATAAGAATCGAGTTACGTTTCCTACGAAAAGTGATATACATACAATAACAATTCTCCGTGTGATCGAATTTATGCTGCTGGTATTATTAACATCAGTGCATATTCCGTTTGGTTTTTTGCTACCTGTTGGCAATGAATCATTCACGTTTCTGCTGGTTTCTTTTCGAAGTTTCTTGCAAATGTTGACGTGCACTTCTTACTGTGTGTGCCAATGGTTGCTGACTTTTGGTTTCATTGTTGTCGATCTATTGAGACCAAGCAAAGTGAAGGGTCGCGTTTGTACTTGTGGTAGGGTTCGTAGGCCTAGCATTGTGTTTGGACGCGCGAACAGGGAACTTGGTGTAATAACGTCTTGGGCCGCCCGACAGAGAAGACAAATTGCCAACCGCAAACCGGGAACCGTAATTCGCCGAATTGTTACTGCTGCATAACAGACACGTGTGTGGCGGTTGGCTTAACTTCAAGTCTTCATTCTACACGAGTATTAAACGAACAGTAGCAAGAATATAAAAACGTAGCTTCCAGATCTATCATATACGACCAACTGGGAAAGAAATTCTTGCTGAAGACTTGAAATGTAAATATCTTGGCATTGCATTTGATAACAAGCTTACCTGGGCAGGACGCATTGGACAGGTGATAGGAAAAGGTTTCAAAATTCTGCACTTGTTGGAGAGAGTGTTGAGGGGATGCACGAGAGAAGTAAAGGAATTGGGTTACAAAACTTTGGTCAGACCATTGCTCGAATATGGTAGTGTAGTACGGGACCAACATTTTGCATATCAAATACAGGAATTAGAGAGGGTGCAAAAAAGGGCTGCTAGATTTGTTTCTGGAAATTATCGCAGAATGCAATCAGTGACAGATATGATAAAGGAGCTGGAATGGGATTCATTGCAAGATAGGAGAAGGATGAGGAGGGTCATGGGAGTGTACAGGGCGTATACTGGCGATGAGGCATGGAAAGATATTGCAGTAGGTATGAAAAGTAGTTCATGGACGGGGAAAGATGACCATGACCACAAGCTGGGACTCGATTTCAGGCACGAGGGTGTGGGATGATTTTCTTTTTTAGGTAAGGTTGTCAGGGATTGGAATGAGTTACCAAGGGAAATGATGAATAACTTACCAGAAACGTTAAAAGAATTTAAAGTTAAAATTTGTAGAGGGCAAATATAGGTGGGTGCAGGATAGGGGGAAATTCGGAGTGTGGGGAAATTATCACCGGAGCGTGTGCTCCATTGCAATTAAATTAAACTGAAACGAATTAAATTGAATGAAACGATTAATAATGAATTTTTTTTAATCATTGCGTCTGACCTGTAAGGAATCCGATTCCTGATATTATGTAATACAAAATATCGGCAGAGTTGAAGGTGATGGTATATGCAAGTTATGTAGTGATATGAGAAGAGAGAGAACAAAATCGGGAAAGTCAACGACGAAAGTGGGAGACTGTAATGGGGAAACATGGCCGGGAGAAGATATGAAGAAACAGTGGTTGTTTATAGAATCTTACTCGACAGCAAGACTTTGGAAAGGATGGAATCCTTTGTTCACATGGAAAAAAAATAACTGCTATGGGAGAAGGAAATAGGGCAGAGAATAAGGAAGAACGGAAAATTTATCACCTTATCAAGGTATCAATCTGGGGGGTCAACATAGGAATGGAAGACAAAATAATGCTCTATAAATTATCCATAACCAATATTGATGTAAGGCTCTGATACCTGGACTTGTCCAAGAAAGATATAAGCAGATTACAGGCGACAGATTAGAAGTTTGTGACGCGGATGGAGAACGTCACAAGCAAGGATAAAATCATAAGGAACGGATCAAAAGTCGAAGGATCAGCAGAGGAATATTTTTTTATTGCTGATGCTTTACGCCTCGTCGATGTGGAGGTGATTATAGGCGGAATGTGACTGGGGCAAAGAACGAAAAGGTATTCAGCCATGGCCTTCTGAAGGAAGCAACCCGGCATTTGCATGGAGTGATTTGGGAAAACTACGGAAAACTCAAATCTGGATGCCGGACGGGGATTCGAACCTACGTCCAACCGAACACGACGCCAAAGCGTTACACTCATCCACCATGCTCGGTAAGCATAAAAGATTGCAATCGATGGGTCATGTCATGAGAATGGAGAAGGGGAGAATGGTGAAGTTAGCGCAAGTGTAGGAGACCACAGATCAGATAGCTGGACCATGTGAAGAACGACGTAACGCCGTATGGAGCTGCTTGAAGAGAAGTGACTCGGGAGAAACTTGCAATGATAGGCAGATGTGGAAGAGAATGTACCGGATGAACCGCGAAAGCTGAAACGCCAATGATGATGAAGATACCTGGTCTCAATTGCATCTGATTTTTGAGTCAGGATTTGGAGTGAGGGTTGCACTTTGCTACAGTACTTATTGGCAGACGAAGATATTGCACCCGTGAGTAAAACATGAGCCACAAAGCATCATAGCACACTTTTAGTGAATCGTGGAGTAATAATAATAATAATAATGTCCTCATTTGCTGACGATATTGTTTAATGGACTTATAAGAATACTTGAAACATGGAGGATTACTTAAAAAATAAATGTATTTCCAAACTGAAAACATCCATTGCTATCTCTTTGAACTCGTATATAGTATCACCACGTAGATTGCAAGAGACTCTTTCCAACACTATTTTAAAATGTCTTTTTGACGAGTATAAACCGGAAATAAGTTGGCTCCTGTTTATTTCAATCTCGGCCTTATAGATCTCTCGACTCATGTTCGATACACAAAATCGATATATCTCGACAACCACTGTCGATTTAGACAACAGCGTGCGCCGTATCTTCGACTAATCTGCGCTGAACGTCTCAGACGGACTGTTATGGGACCTTCGTGGGATATGACGTGTAACAAATTTGTTGGTTATCATCTGCTGTAACTGGGTTTTGTGTGTTGATTGTGACTATCAGATTTTTCCAAACAGAATTCTATATTCCGAATATATCTTAAAGGGTATTCCTCGCAAATATCCGTTGAATTTGAATAAAAATCATTCGTTAAATATGCATAAACAATTTGACCTCGCATCCATTACGCTTAAAGAAACAAATATTTGCTGGAACACTAGTGGTTTGTTTTTCATTGTTATTACTTAGAAAACCATGAGTGAGCTACAGATTGGAATCTGTCTAATGACTTTTGTGCTAGTTATAAATTTGTTTTGAATGAAATGTACCACAGGCAAAATGTTTTGGAGTGGAGTTTGAAAACCGAACAAACTGAATTTCTGCTAAATGGAAGTTTCTGTAGCAAGAATTGTTTCTCATGTGTCGCCGTATTGCACGCAAAGCCTTTCGATCAATGGTGTCGAATAATTCTTGAGGTTGTGGAACTAGATCACGGGGTATCTCATTAAATAACTCGTTTTGTCTCAAGTATTTAACATGTATCCATGTTTTACGCATGCCAATATTTGAATAACCAAGGCCCAATTGAAGACACGTTTGGGATACCCTTCAGGATTTCTTCAGTAGATTGAAATTCGTTGTTACCATCTTTGACTGATCTTGCTTGGTGAGTGGTAATGCTCTGACCTCACATTCGGAGGGACGCCGGTTCGAATCCCCTACCGTCGATGCAGATTTGAGTTTTCTGCCTGTCATTCCTATCCTCCCGCTTATGACCTTGACTTCAAATATGCGTAAAGCCATTAGCCAAAAACAAAAAGAAAAAAAAACATAACTAACGTAACACAACAACACAACAACAACAACAACACAACACAACAACAATAACAAAACAACAACAACAACCAAAACAGCAACCAACACAATTCACACAACACAATTCAACACAACAACACCATCATTACAGCAAAAACATCTAAACAAGAAAACTCAACAACAACGCAACAACATCAACAACAACAACAACAAAACGCAGCAGCAACAACAACAACAACATAACAACGCAGTAGCAGCAGCAACAACAACGCAGCAGCAACAACAACAACGCAGCAGCAGCAACAACAACAACGAAAAAGCAACAACAACGCAACAGCAACAACGACACAACATCTTTGATGTTCTCCTTCTCACAGCTACAGTGCCAAAGATTGTTTCGAGGGCTTGTTTGAAACTAAGATGACAATGCCGATATTCTTGGAGTCAAATTAATAGTGTGCAGTAATTCTAATAGTCGGTGCTGGCAGCTGTGCAAAGTTTCCGGCACATACCACCTACAGCGCTAGTTGTAAGTAAACACATATGGAAACTCATTTGGAAAACTTTTTTCGCAAAGAAACCCGCTCAGTTATTCAATTTCTGTGTTCGCAACATGTAATTGCGCTGAAATTCACCCGCAGCTGGTATAGGTTTACGGAGAGACTAATGTCTCGTTAGTATGTCGGAGAATAGTGTTGAAAGTTTGCGGCCATGCTGGGTGCCTCCCTCCATACAGCCCGGACCTTACTACAACCGACATTTACCTTTCCACACTTGCAGGAGCACATAAGAGGACGAGGGAGGTGAAACACTTCGCGACAACGTGGCTGAACACGCAACGACAAGATCTTTACCAGGAGAGAATATTGATGCCCATCATACGAAGCGACAAGTGCGTAATTCTGGTTCATTCGCAGACTCGGGTGTGCATTTGCCCTGCAGTCAACAATTGCAACGTGCACCTTCCCCAACTTAAGATAGAGTTTTCTGTGGCATTCTTAAACAGATATTATATTGTGTTAACATATACTACTATAAATTACAAGGAAAGGGAAAAAGACTCATCACTCACCAAAGTTTAAGGCTGTGACTGGAGAAAAAACATATATCATGAACACAAAAAATATACACAATATTTCGGTCTTAAACCTTCTTCATGTTAAAGAGAATGAGCCATGTGGTTCGGGAGCTGTGCACACGCCGAAGTATCCTACATGACTGACTGGATTACCAATATGGCGGTGGATGTACACTATTATAAAACTGTAATGTGGCTGAGTTTGCTTATTCCTGTATAAAACAAAAACTTCTGAACAGATTTCAAATGGATATTCACAGTTATAATGCTCAAGTTCTGTCTTAAATCTGAAGTATGTATCATTTCGCCTTAACAGGGAATGGAACAAATAATTGCTATCTCATTAAAAAATTAACAAAGAAATACGACAGTATTCTACAGCCATCTATAGGCGTTTTCTGTAAGTATTGGGAAGTGGGCCTTGTAGTGTGCCGCCTAGTTAGACTGATAACAAATATATCGATTCTCAGAGAAGATATAACATGATGTTAATGTTTAGAGAATAATAGCTTCCAAGCCGATCAAAAATGACAGGTTATGAGCAGTGTTCTGACAGTTGTTTAACATAGCAAAAAATAATGTTGTTAAATAATGCTCATAACCTTAAAAACGATGTGTTTTTACGCATATTTGTTAGCTTATTATACCAGTGAAATCTGTGGACAGAGAATATATCGAAAACATCTACATCGGGCGAATATAATAAACCAAAGTAACTAATATTTAATCTGTTTATTTTAACATAGTACATACATTTTTTTAATGGTCGGTGTGCAACTTAAAACATATTGAATGTTTAGAGAAACGTAAAGGGATAACTAATTTCTTATTACGCTATGAAAGAAACATCTGTAGTGACAGAATTAAAATATCTCTGGCTGAGTGCGTGACGTCACAGAGTTACAGGAACGATGGCACAGCGACCAAGGAGATCTTTTATTAGTATTGATATTCGTTGCATGACACAGTTTATCCCATATCTCTCGTGTTTGAAAGTAACTGTGTGGGTTGGCCTTTAGAGTAGACGGAATCTCGGTTTTTCGTTTCCCCAGCGCCGGTTCGTCCGGCTGTATTGTCCGGGACGTGAGTCTAACTGGATCAGCCCTCCACCCCTCTCTCAGCCCTTCAAACCGATCTCCTCCAACCCTCGGAGTCAAGTCAGCCCTTATAGACGTTGTCGCTCCCAACACCAGCAGTATAGTTAAACTCGGAATATTAAAAAAGCGATGTAGAAATCAGATGACAATCACCGCTTACCATGCATCAAAACTCATTAGCGCATTACCAAAACGTCTGTTAGTACCTCAAATATGACTTATACTGTAGTATGCTATTTATTGTCAGAATTGTTATTTCCTTTGTTCAAGGAACTAAACTTGAGCATGTTACACTAAACACGCAGTTTGTTAGGTAGCTGGCATTTTAGTCTAAGTATTTAACTATTTATTTTCCTTTTTACTATCATAAAAATGTTCTCGCTTTAAAATAATTATTATCAGTGTTCTTAATATGTCTTGTGACGTGTATTGTATGATTAAGGGGTGGCAGGTTGCTATAGAACTGTGTAATTGTAGTATTACATTCAATGTGCGTTAAAATTAATACGCTATTTTTTATTACAGAACTGAATTGTTAAATAACGGTTATAACCTTGATATCGTAGAAAAGTTGCACACATTTCTTTCTACATCGATAAAATGCTAATACGCATAAAGCAAATAATAATTAATAGGCCTATGTACATTTGCGCGAAATACATTTTTTATTTATGGTTGGTTTGCAATTTAAAACATATTGACCGACCGGGGTGGCTGAGTGGTTAACGCTCTGGCCTCGCATTAGGGATGACGCCGGTTCGAATTCCCGGGCATCCAAGTTTGGGTTTTCCATTATTTCACCAAATCAAACCAGGCGAATGCCGGGATGCTTCCTTCAAAAGGCCATGGGCAAATTCGTACCCGTTCCCAGTCCCATCCCGCCTCTAGTGACCTCGACGTTGACGAGGCGTAAAGCCATAAATAAAAAATTCCAGTCAGGGCATCCAGATTTAGAATTTCTATGGTTTCCCCAAATAACTCTAAGTGTATGCCGGGATGCTTCCTTCAAAAGGCCATGACCGTATTCCTTCCCGTTACTTACCCCCATTCCCGCCTCTAATGACCTCGACGTCGACGAGGTGTATAATCATAACAAAAAATTGGTCCATAACGATAGGATAATATAACCCCCTAGTGATTTTACCTTTTCTCAATAAACCTAGAGGCTTAATTATAAATAAACAATTCAATTTGCAATGGTAAATTAAGCAATTCATGAGAAGAGGAGAATTTGATCTTGAAATGGTACCTCATTTATGGATTTTGGTTACATATTAAGAGAGAAAAGTATTTGTTTGGAAAAACACCTTCTAGAAATAATTTGTAAGATTCTTGATCTTTCTTATTCTTATTCACTTCAAGGATTAGGTATTAATGCCTGTTCCGTCTCCACTTTCTACTTTTACACCATATCTTCCTACGTCTACCAACGACTCTGCGTCACAATGGTTTCCACTGCATCGCTAGAAGTGGAATTCTTTTTTCGTCCATTCTTTCAATATGCTTCATTCAAGATTTTCTGTATTCCTCTATCCTTTCATTTATATTGTATATATCAAGTTCTTACCGAATATCTTCATTTCTTATATGGTATTGTTTACTGCAGCCATTTAACTTCCTCAAAAATCTCCTTTTTCCTGCCTGAATTCTACTCCTGCCCTTGCTTTAGTTATCCAAAATTCACTTCCATAGAGCAGAGTCGGGGCCGACATCGTCTTGTAGAATTTACATTTTTGTGACTTTTCTTGTTTTGTTCCGAAGTGCTCTATTTACTGTCTCACTATACCGATTTTAAATTTGTTGACCTTTAACTGATTTCACAGCCCGTGTGTCCCATTACTAGTTGGGAGTTCTGCATTTACTAACACTTTTGTTTCCTTTTTGGCTATCTGGAGGTTTTATTCTTTTCCTGCCAATTATTGTGGTTTATATAATTTTCTTTGCAGTTGCTCTTCACTTCCTTGTAGTATAATTACGTCATCTCCATAAAGAAGAGCATTTAGATATTTGTACTTCTTCAACAATATTACAGGATTGGCAGTCTATTCCAGTTGTTAATAACGTCATCAATGTGTATGTTGAATAGAGCTGCAGCCTTTGTTAATCAATAATTCTTCGGCTTTCTTGGTACCAGTATTTATTATTATTTTAGTAAATTTATATACTATTTTGTTGATTCCAATTAAATGTCCAAGATATTCGCTGATTTTTCGTTATGGAAATATTATAGCTGTGTTTGATCATGTAAAGGTGGGACCTAGTTGTGATGCCAGCTTACCATAAAAGATAATTACTTAATGGCACCTTTTCTTGGAATTTGCTTTTTTCCTTTCATGTACGCATTTTCATCAATAACAACACTACAACCACTGACATGAAGGTTACACAATTCCCAACAAGGTGGCTACGATCTCTGACTCCCCTTTCACGTCAATAAACGTCGACGTCTGGCTGCAACGTTTTTCGTTTTTGCAAAGTTGACAGCAGGATGCCGTCGTCACTGTAGTGGCGTGGTGCCAACCTGGCGGCGACAAAAACCCACACAGGTGTGCCGGCGAGACAGAATGGGCTCTAATTAGTCGGACAGAGTCGCAGGTGTCGAGCTGATGGCTTGTTAGTTGCGTCACTCGAATAATTAACCCGGGACCTGTGTTCCTAACACCTCGCCACGTACTCTGCATCAGCTGTATGTAAGGTCGTTGGCCTATTACATACTAGCTTAACCACCTGTCAAAAAAGACGGCATAACCTATTGTGGTAGTAAGAATCTGTCGTGGAAAAACCTATAAGGAAATACGAATAACAATTTATTATGATCTTTTGGTGATATGAGTAAACTTTCTCCGAATAGATTCTAGGAGTATTTCGTTTGGTTGTTTTCAAATAACAGCATTCCACAATAAATGACGGAGGTTTTAAATGTTATGAGAAAGTTTGTAAACATAATTTCAAAAACGAATAACTATTATTTACATGATTGATATGTTTCGCAGTTACCTACATTTCGTGTAAATTTTCAAAGAGTTCTTACTAAACTTCCTTTTTTCTTTTCTTGAGTTAAAAATATTATGTTGTCACCTGGTTCTAGTAACTGCTACAGAAAAACAAATTAAACATCGGGTGCCCATCTCCTTACATGAATTGCTGCATCTATTCGTCGTAAATAGAAAACAGCTGCATGAAAATTTAAACGAACGTCGCATTGTATTTTTTTTTAATCTGTGCCTCGAAATATAATTTTTATCCCTGCCCTTGGTATTTATTTATGTGCAGCTACTTCCACAATATATAATTTCCTGTTAATCGCTGTTAATTTTTTTAACACCATAATTCTAAATAATATCAAACGTAGTTATTTATTTGAAATTTCATGGTTAGACAAGGTGGCAGACGGTATAGCTAAAAGCTTCGGGCGTCATCGGATTCGCCGAACTATCGGGTTCGCGTCCGGTTTGCAGCTGTAACGCATTTTATTAAATTTCATGCTTTGTACTGTATATACACAGACGAAAACTACTACGAAGTGATGAGAAAAATTTCCATCCTACAATCTTAATGCCTCCAAACCTCTGTTAAGCCGCCACATAATCTCAACTAGGTTGTTAGGATGAAGAAAAGTATTAGCACATTAGGTGTACACATAAGGCAAATGTCACAGGCCTATAAAAATATTAAATTTTTGGACAGCGAATCAGAGGTTTGACGCATAAAATGTGCTTTTGAACTTCACATTATTTTGCTGTCTTTATAGCCGACCTCTTTTCAGTCAGCCATACAGAGAGTTATTTAGTTAATCTTTTAACCATATTGTCAGACTGGTTTTTAGTCAGGGCGCTAATGACCTCGATGTCGACAAGCCATAAAACATCACTAACAACTTATCTTGGAATATCATCACAACATACATGTATC